>JACYXH010000816.1:937500-992500 GCA_026745465.1 Lota lota
TGAGCCTGCAGTCGTCAACTCATCATGCTTCTGATGGCTGAGAGGGAGACTTCCTTATTCAAAATGAAAAATCACCTTCTAATAAACACTGCGCACATTCTCAAATAATGTCCACTTTCATCATTACTTCCCTCATGGCTGCCTTCTTCAGTCGTTCACGGACTTCATCATTTTGCACCTTTCCCTTTAATCTAGGGGCCATTATAGATCCTCCAGAAATGCCATCATATAGCATCCTGTACACAAGAAAAATAACTAAACAGTAACTTCACAGTTAAGGGTGTTTTTTGTTTTTTTTTGGTAACGCTTGGATACGTAACGCAGTACTTTTTATTTAACGGTGGCCACAAATTGAATCTTCCTCTTGTATGCTGAAGTGGTCCTCCAGCTTCTGAAAGATAGGCAGAATGCAGTCACACGCAGCCTGCTGGTCGCTTGACACACACAGGGTAGATTTGTACAGACTGTGCATTAGATTGATGAACTCCTCAGCCTTCCTGCAGTCATTGTCTGCGACTTTATTGACATTATTGACTAATTCTGAAATGAAGTTAATGACGTGACAACATTGAACTTTCATCATGCTGACATCAACTTCTTTTTTTGAAAGGTACAATATGTAAGCTCTGCCTAGAGGGGTTTCTCATTCAAAACAATTACAAAAAAGCCGTAGTTTCATGACATCGTGAAGTACAAGGGGGGTGTTGTATTCACCGCCGATGCTGTTTAAAACATAGCTGACGTGAATCATGCTTACTCCCTGTTTAAAAGTTGTATTCACGTTAAACTGAGTCTTGTTTACTCACTTCATATCATTTCATTCTTGTTAAACCACTGCAAGTGAATAATGTAATGGGACCTTTCTGTCATTTGTATCTACTGTGAAATCCAATCCAGTGGATTAACTGTCTCCTCATGAATGTTTAGGCTTGTGGCTCCAAGCACTTGAATGGCTGGATACTGCTCCAGAAAGCGTTCAACCATGAGAAACAGAGTTTCAGCATAATGTAACACTGGAATAGCAACTTAATGGTCAGGCAGGCCAGCAACGTATAAAGGACCCTTTGAACTCATTTGAAATCGATTAAGTCCTGCCTGAATGATTCTGAAGCAACGACGCAGAGTTCCTTACCCAAGATACGCTGCTGCTCCTGGATCACCATGTTCACCATGGATAATCTTTTGATCCACACAATGGCATCCCGAATCCTTGATGTCCACTGGGAATGGTTTGGATGTCATAGACCTTTTGTGCTCCGAGATTGAGAGTATGCGCAAAGCATCCAAGCTTCATCATTTTTGCTTTAGCTGCCGTACAGCCATGTCCATATTTGCAGTAGTATCTACTGTTATGGCTACAACCTTCTTCCTTACACCAAATTCTGCATGGACTTCTATCTCCTCAGACACAACAGGACCACTCCCCAGACTCATACACCGCCTGGGTATTATGGCGTTCTGTCTCAGCTGGCCTTGATTTACGTAGGAGGGTGTGACTGAGTGATCCTGTGTGATACTGGTAGCAGTGATAGGGGATCACTGGTCATGGCTACGACACACTGGCAAACTCACCGCTTCATCCCAAGCAGGTTTGAGGACGTTTGATAACCTGCTCCTGGAAGGGGGTGATAACTAGGGTGAAGGGCTGTGGTCATCTCCCTACAGTTGAAAATATGAACAACCATAAGCGATACACAACTAGTTATCTCTGGTTGTCAGGACGGCACACACACGAAGTTCAAACTCAGGCTACGCTTTAGGCTCTGCTAGCCTTTGCTCACAGAAGATACCTAAACCAACTGGACTCCACTGTAAATATTTCAGTAAAGTTTGTCCTGTGTCATTTTGCCTCTTCCAGCGATGGACTTTCACTTCTCACTTCTGTTATCCACTGATGAAGGGGTTGCTGCTTGGCTGACGTTGGCTGTGGCGTTATTTAGGAACATCAGTTAGAAGTGCTTTAAACCAATGCCAACTGTGTCCTGGGTTAAGGACTTGTTGCTATAACCATGACGAGTGCTACCTTGAGTTGACGAGGTGACGTTGGTAGCAAGTCCCACCAGCGTCGGAGACAGGAGTCTACATGGAGGACGTGCTGCAGCCGCCGCTTTGCTAAGGCTAAGCTTTGCTAAAGCTACGCTTTGCTAAGGCTAAGGTTTGCTAAGGCTTGCTAACGCTAAGCTTTGCTAAGGCTAAGGTTTACTAAGGCTAAGCTTTGCTTAGGCTACGCTTTGCTAAGGCTAAGGTTTTGCTAAGGCTTGCTATGGCTAAGCTTTGCTAAGGCTAAGGTTTGCTAAGGCTTGCTAAGGCTAAGGTTTGCTAAGGCTAAGCTTTGCTAAGGCAAACATGCTGCACTGCTTCATTTTCATTACATTCAGCCAAGTGAGCTGACACCTTTGAAGGTTTTGCCCGGTCAGCCATGACCGGAGAGCAGAGTATGTAAACACAATAATGCAACGTCAAACATAAACAGCAGCTTTGTCATCATCAAGGGAAGGTTAGGAATTTTAAAAGGCTGGTGCTGGATCGCATCGGCCGGAGAATACCGATAGCAGAACCCTACCAGTATAGGTCAATCGGTACCGGTTTCTGACCAGTAAGGAACCGGTACCAATTTAGTAGTGGTTCTCGATACCCATCCCTATTCAGAAAGGGAAGTGGGGACTGAGTTGTGTCTACAGGAAATTAAGTGAAATGGGTCCCAGTCACGTCCCAACACTTTAAAGAAGTTGACTCAGTAGTCACTAGTTTAGGACTACCAAGTTTAAACCTAACCTTGCGTTTACACCATGTATGGAGCATGCAAGTCTGCAGCCAGTTGAAGATATTTTTACCCACGTTTCCTTAGCAACATTCTGTAGGAACAGTAAACAACAAAAGCCAATGACTCGATAAATACATGCCATCCCATATTCTGTGTCTAATTCTGTGCTGTGTAAAAAAGCTTTTTGCCGTTCCCTAAACACAAATAACACAACAGCAAATGGCTATCATTGGTTCAACAACACATTTATGTTTTGACGCTTTTGAGTTGAGGGATGCAATAGACCCTTTTCAGAGAGGTGTCATCATTAGACAAACAAAGGTGTTGCTCACTTGTATGTACCAGGGCACGGGGAGGGCACTAGTTAAGTCCACTACCTGTGCTGTGGTACATAAAAGGAGCGGACACATAAATTGTTTCATGTCTTCGATAACGCTTCTGTGAAAAGGGTCTGTTGGTGCCAGAAGTAGAACAGATAGCGTGACAAATTCAGTACCACGGACAGCAGCCATTCCAACTAGGCTAAGACATTGATAAGTAAGAAATCAATCCATTGAAACAAAATATAACAAAAAAACCATTTGATTGATTTAAAAAGTATTACATTGCTTTTGCTTAAATAAAATGGTCCGTTAAGATTTATCGGTTGGAAAAAGCATCCATAGCAACAGGTCTGTCATTCATAGCAACGGGTCTGTCATCCATAGCAACGGGTCTGTCATCCATAGCAACGGGTCTGTCATCCATAGCAGCGGTCTGCTATGCTGAAGTAACAGACCAGCTGAATGCCGTGATTGACCAATCAGAATTGAGCATTCACCAAAGCTATGCATTTTCAGTACTAGCTCCTCTTTTATTGGTCATGGAGAACAGCTGGCAGTCATGGCCCAAGCAAACCTCCTGCCAGCTCCAGAGCCAAGGCTCTGTCCCTGGTCTCGAGACGATAGTGGTTCCCCCAGGAGTGTGGTTTGTGGCCAGTGGCCTGGAAGAGGAATTTTAATTAAAGAAGATAAAAGATAGGCAGAAACATGTTGTGTGTTGTCCCTGCTGTGTCTCACCCACTCTCCATGTCTGTTTAAACAGGCTCCAGTGCAAGTCTGAAACCCTCTTGGAGGAAAAATACCCCACTCACTCCGGGAACGCTTCATGTTTAATTCACCCTCACTCCCCTTTACCTTCACCCTTTTTTTTTTATAAACCTCACCCTTTATTTGAATTAACCCCTTGTTATTATTGAACCACCTGTCTGTGACAGTGTTTGTTTTATGCTCTAGGCTACCCCGCCTCTGGTAATATAATTGAGGCCAGGTCATACAAGCATTGACACATGAAACACGACATCTTTCCTCATCGAGAAACATGATGCCTGTTCTTAACTGTGCTTATAAAGGAGAGCTGAAGCATTATAAACTGGTTGGAAAAGCAACAGGTTGCCAGGAGCTGGGTACACTCGGCTTATGTAGAGTTTACTTCACTTTTGTTTGTGGAGTTTTTTTTTACACTAACGGAAGAAAAAGATTGGCCAATTATCGATCAGCATTTTCACACTGCAGAGTCTTTAATTAACACAGAGTTGAAAACACAAGAGGTCAAACCGTCTTTGTGACTTTAAAAGCGTTGCCAATTTAGTCCACTTTGCTGAAGAGACGTCAATTTTTCAATCAATTGTTTTGAGGTGAGGTCTGCTTAACTACACACAACTGTCCATCTCAGACAGTGATTACGTTGTTACTTTGTTGTTACCACTGGTGTGGAATGGCAAATCGTTTCACACACACACACACACACACACACACACACACACACACACACACACACACACACACACACACACTCTGTTCTACACGGATAATCCTGACCGATTCGGAGGTTTTGTGATTGATTGAAAAGAGGTGAAAACCTTTAGGAATTACAACTCAATCGGTTGGCATTATTAGGCCTTTTGTGTTTTTGGAGGGCAGTTTCTTCACAGTATTGACAAAGTGGAGACAGGGAAGGTCAAGAAAAAATTTATCAAAATGGGTCTCTTGTTATCAGGATGTCACAGCTTCAATTTCAGACATTGATTGGACTGTTTGTGGTTTTAGATAATTGTTTATATACATTTTTCGGCATTTTCCACCTTACTCCACAATCATTTTGCCAGATTGAATTGATTCCAGACCTGGGGGCTCAAGCATAATCAAACAATGCGTAACACAAAAGGTACTTTCTGTTGATACATACTGATTGCGGTGAGATTGTGCACATGTGCACACGCTGCGAGTTCACATCCCATAATATACCAAACATGTTTCTTAGGAACACCCGTAATTACCTTCTCAACACACTGATTGCTCGTTCAGAATCATGAGTGTTTGTTTTACTCATTTAGAATACAAGGGGACAGGATAAAAATGGTGAAAGTGGCAAAAGTCGCTAGCACTGATTACAATTGGAAAAAAAACAGTTATAATTGCAAATTGTGTTGTAACGTTGACCCGTTCAACTGCTGTGTACGGGAAACGAATGTGTCAACAGAAAACCCCGTAGCTTTTGTGCTACGCATTGTTTGGTTATGCTTCAGCCCCCAGGTCTGGAATCAATCCAGGAAATATTCCCTGTAGCACGGAGTAAGGTGGAAAATGCCATCTCACACCCCGGGCATCGCACGGCTAAGGGTGGACTGGCATTTCCCCGACCCGTCTGTGATTCCCATTGTCTGTCTGCTCCAAAGTGCCATCACCATATTTATGAAGGGGTGCTGCAGTAGTAATAACGCCCGTTCATAAATGTGTCCCGTAGATCTCAGGAGCTCCCACTCGACACACCGCTTCCTTGGTTCATCAGCAATAAGTCGATCGGATGAATGGTTGTAGAGAAAATCGAAGAAATAGACATACATGCATATTGTACAGAGACTTCTTTATAGTTAGATTAGATCGTGAGATGTATTTCTCCCGGTCACGGTGTCGCCATATGACACTGACTCCCAACACTTTAAGAGTGGTGTCTAGTGTGTGTAGACATACAGATTCTCACCTCACAGGGTTTTTATACCTCGGGATTTCTGCGTGGAAACCTTGAATACGCATGTTTCTGAGGGAACTTTTCTGCCATACTTTGGAAAATAGCCGATTTCCCCTCGGCTGTTTACCTGAATAAAGTTCCATACATTTCCATACTTTCCAGACCTGCGTAGAAACTCTGACACACACTACACACATGCACATACACACACACACACACACATTCTGCAAACTCTCCATGAACAGGCCTAATCCAACCCAACAAACCAAACCATAAAATAATAATTTCTCACCCGTTTCTGGTATTAAGTGCAACGGGAGAACACCTGGCATTAGGGCAACATTTATAGGTTCATACTTTAGTTATTTAATTGGTTGTGCTCAAACAAACCAAAAAAAAAAAAGATTTCCCCTACTCTCATTCAAGAATGGATTGTTCCAGTCAAGGGAGAGGCAGCCAGCAGTGTACTAAGGAGTAAAACTAAACCATTCTGCTTGTAGAGGGGAGATGGTTCTGTGTACAGCTTGCTGTCGTGAGGCTGGTTGGTTTCCGTTTTTGTCATTGTTGTAGAACAAACGTAAGTAACCATGACAATGTTTTGGGATATGTATTTTGTAAATATATAGATTTGACCATCACCACCAGAACTTGATATGATACTCTGGCCACACCACCACCCACACTAGTAGGGTTACTCCCCCCCCCCCAGTTAACAACACAAACACACACACCGGAAAACCCCTTTCCTAAATGGTGATGTCCATATGTTGTGCCATGCGTCCTAGGACCACAGGCCTCTGTTCCCAAAAAACACACAAGCCTTCTCATGTGTATTCCAGGTGGCCAGGGCTTGAACAGCTTGTACGTGTGTGTGTACTCGTGTATGTACGTGCACACATGGGTGTTGAGTAGTAGTTGATCAAACATGGGACAGGATTGCTTGTTTGTGTTCCTCTTCAGCAGTGTCAGCTAAGATTTGATGTTGGAAATTAAGCCTGACTGAAGCTTTCTTCTTCTCTCTCACTAGCAAAGTAACTCAAATATTCCTGCCAAAATGATTTGTTTTTAAACAAACTGATTTACATGATTACTAAACACAGCTAAAGTAAAACAAATGGATAAAATAATACAAAGTATTATTATTTTAATCCACTTTGCATGACTCTTTCCACCCAATGTAAATGGGTTATTCTGAACACCACTGTGCCAGAATAAACTGTTAGGTTTATTGTGTATTATGGAGCTTGACACATTTACAGCCCAGTATAAACATAACAGTTTATTCTGGGCTGTAAATGTTTCACGTGCCATTGTATTTTTAATGATAAAACTGAAAGGCCTTAGGCCTTTCTGCATTAAGGCTGAGCAGGGCAAAATGCTTTTACTTATTTATCCACAAAATAATGCATTAGTATAAACTGATGGCTTTCTTGCAAATGAGAATAAATTGATAGAGAATTACAACATAGCGCTGCTTGTAAATGTCTCCTTAATTGAATTGTGGGACTGAGGCTGACGGGGCAGAGTTGAGTCTGGTTTCCTGTTTCGTTGAGGAGCTATTTTACCAAAGTAAGGTCATTAGAAGGAGTGGAGGAAGCATTCATAAGGGGATTTCTACAGTGGCTAGTCTGCACAGTGTTGGACAGAGCACCGCGTGATTATATCCTAATTCACCTCGTTCAGGAACGAGGTGATTCCACTATGCCAAGCTGAAGGATATGGAGGAGAGTGATCTCTGCCATACTATAGAGAAACTGCACGACAGTGTTCTGAACTCAGAGAGTGGCCTTATGTATGTTTCCACCAACCCAAAGCCTTATGGACCATTGGTTACAGTAAAACAGGATGCACCAAGACTGGTTTGAGAAAAAAACATATCTGGACCCTTCTGGACAAAGTGAAAGAGCCCATAGTGCATCAAACAATCCCAAATTAGAGATTTATAAAGAAAGCTGGAGAATGTCAGCAAGAGAGGTACCGCCAATCAATTAAACAGCAAAATGACTGGACCATCAAGGCAGAAGAAATGTGGCCCAAGAAACCCATCCTTTGCACCCCGTATCGACATTGAGGATGAGAAGCTTATTTTCCAAAGATGGGTTGAACATTTTGGGACACTTAACATTAGCGGATCACTGTCTCGCTAGCTAGCTACATCCGGACTTGAAGAAGCCAACAAACTCCACGCTGTAGCAATTTGTGAAATAATGTATATGGAGTGCATACAAACCAGAATCATGCTAGACAATCTGTGAATTGGCTAAGGAGCGAAATAGTGAAGTAATCCTTTAGGCATGGGCTCTCTCTCCTTCAGCTGACTGAGGGGGAGGATCTTTAACAACAATCTCACTCTGCATACCAATATTGCAGCTGTAAAGCCGTGAAACCTTGGCCTTGGCCATCATTTACCACTCCAGCTTATTTTGGGAATATCTCTGAAAAGGGAATTGTAGGTCACAATCAGCGTGCAGTATATATATATTTTTTCCATTATTTATTAATTGTTTTCCTTTTGTGAGATGTCCCAAATAAATATCCATATTCTTCCAAACCTTTGATATGACTTTTTGATATGCCTATCCTGAATTCATATTGATAGGCGGCATGTTTTAAGATTAATCAACCGCACATAGAGCTGTTTTTTAGGGGAAAGGGGAAAACTGTATCATCTCCTAAAAGGCCGACTCGACCAGGAAACAATACTAAGGTGACATGTCACAGTGATTATACATCTGTCCCTGACTGACAGAGGGAATCAATGATGTAAAACCCAACATCTGTTGAACCACTGTGCAAGTAACACTGGTTGCCAGTGTGTGTGTGTGTGTGTGTGTGTGTGTGTGTGTGTGTGTATGTGTGTGTGTGTGCGCGTGCTATCACTGCTGTTCTGCAATCTCCATAGACCTTTGATGTGTTTTGTTTGTTTGTGTGTGTGTGTGTGTGTAGATATTGTGCTTGTTCTCATCATGTTAGTGTGGGTTTGCATCTGTTGCTACGGTTACCATGACCTCCAAAGAAAGGCTGAATTAAGGCTAATTGATCCCCTAAATAGCTTGCAGGCGAAAATAGACTGTAAGCGTGATACTCAGACTCAGCAATGGACTGCTGTCCTCGGTGGGCTACGGAAACCTTTCGTCTGTGATATCGGTGAAAATATTAGGGGTGGGGGGGGGGGGGGGGGGGGGGGGAAGGGGGGATAAAGTTGATGCAACTCAAGCGTTTCAACGGTAATAATGAAAATACGTTTGATGTATTTTGTAATAGTTAGGCTGTGTCTGACCAAATTCTCTTGCTGGCTATTTGAACAGTCTGAATGATCTGGCACAGTCTGTTTAGTCTCTTAATGGACATCGATTTGTCTGATCAATTATTTATTTATTCATGTTCACCCATGTTGGTTCAACCAAGACAGCGGCGTAGTGCGTGACATAGAACACATTTTTTTGTTAAACAAAATATTAAAATAAGTTTCGCAAGTATCCCTTTTAGATTTAAATAAACTATTTGAGCTCAAATAATTTAATTAAATGTATTAATGACTTTATCCATCTGTTGTAACCTGGGAGCAACTTAAAGGTAGGGCAGGCAATTTAGGGAAAACCGAGAGAGTAAGGTAGATTTTGAAACTATCCAACAGGAAAATCACACCTCCCCCCTTAAGGCCTACCTCCAAAGCCACTTCCCCAAAACACATGACTAGCTCACTAGCTTTAGGACTAGCTCACTAGCTTTAGGACTAGCTCACTAGCTTTAGGACTAGCTCACTAGCTTTAGGACTAGCTCACTAGCTTTAGGACTAGCTCACTAGCTTTAGGACTAGCTCACTAGCTTTAGGACTAGCTCACTAGCTTTAGGACTAGCTCACTAGCTTTAGGACTAGCTCACTAGCTTTAGGACTAGCTCACTAGCTTTAGGACTAGGTCTGCTTAGCCTTGTGAAAGAATGTGCAAAGAGTGAACGGGTGATGAAGCTGGTTGGGTAGAAAGACTGACCGGTGAGCCATCCAATCGTTTCATTCTGGCTGAATGAAATATATTAGATGGCCTTATGACAGGCATGCGACAAGTTCAAGTTCTTTATTAACTCAAATGCACAACAAAACATGCAGCAGCAGTCATTACTGGCAATGAAATGCACGTGTTCCAAGCTCTCCTCGAGAGTGCAGGTACTAAGTAGTATATACAATAAATAAATAAACAGACAGCCACTGATATATATATATTTTGTTTTTACAGAGCATTTGATTTATTGATTGCTGTCAGGATGTAAGGAGAATTTCGACGATTATGACAAATAATGCTTCTAAAATAAATTGCCTGATCTTTATTTAATGGGACACAGACCCCTGATCTCCGTTGATGTGAAAACGATACAAACGTTCGACCATGTTGTTTTCACTAGTGCTGGTTGGAATGACGGTATGAAGTTGCATTGTGTCGGATACAGCTTTGAGGGCATGACTTCAAAGGACAAATGCTTTGCATATTAAGTGCAGTAGGTCTCTATGGCAAATCATTTTCTGATTGAGATTCAACTGTGACTCATCGGGACGTATTTTGGCCAAGGCTGTGTTCGCGAACAAAGTGTGAAGATCATTAATCATTGAAATGCTAATTCATATTTTAATACAGATAAAAGTATATTTAGAAAGAAGGGCGGTAATGCTGCAACAGTATGCTCTTTGAATAAGTCCTCATATGTCCCTGTTGGCTTTTATAAAAAAAAATTGCTGGCAAACCTAAAGACACATGCTCTTTGATTATGTATGAAAAAGGCTGTCCTCAAACATGAATTCTGAATGGTAAGTCAATTAAGTAATGGCTGAAGTAATGACTCAAAACATAATAGGAATAGATTTAATCAAAATGAGAGAAACCAAACACACAATTCTCCCCCTTATTTTTTTTACAAATGTTTTAATCTAGCTTGTCATTGCCAAATATGAATACACAGAGTAGAATTTGTGAAAAACTAAAATGTGATTTATTTCCATACTTTGACAACGCTGCAGCGAAGGTCTGGTATATTAAAGGTTTGACATGTCGACTGCCTGAATGATGGAGTTTTTGGACACCTTGACAGACTCACTTAATTGAGGAGTGAGTGGAGAGATTGACTGATGGTTGGACGGAGTAATGAACACAACATGACTGCCATAAGTGCCTCTCCTCAGACAAAATACATTTTATTCAAGTGTAAGTGACACTTCTGTCGCAGCTTGAACACCGTGGTGTTGCCAGAATCAGTGTACCTTCATTGTGATGCCGACGTCAAAATAAGAAACAAAGTCTCTCCAAAGAGTTTGGAGCAGAGTCAAACGTTCGGAAACTGTTTGGGGGAGACTGGCAAAACCATTTTGCACTTGTTCTTTCTAAAATACGGTATTATTGTACTAACAGTGACACAATGGCAAGTGACTACTATGTTCAAGATCAAAGAAGACTTTTAAAACCAAAAAATGACTTTTGCTCCTCCCAGCTCATATCTTTTTACCTTACACATTTAGTTTAGTTGCATAATCTACTTTATTCCAATGTACTGCTGCGAGGCTAATCAATGGGGAAAAAGGGAAAAAAAGAATCGAATGCGACTCCAATAAGTGAATGTTATTCCTGTGTGGGCTGTAGGCAGTTCTGATGGAGGGCACTGCGATTGTAGTTGATAAAGAGCATACAGGGGCACAGCAGTACATTAAAGGGGCTGTTAGACAGGTCTACTCACCCCCCCCCCCCCCCCCCCCCCCCCCTCCCAGAGTTACAGATAGCGAGGGAAAAGGTTCTGGGTAGAAAGAAAGTAATCCGATGTTGCACAGATTTTTGGTTCGGCTGGTGTGGAACTGTGGCACCTGCTTTCTGCTTTGCATGAAAGCAGGTTGCCGAAGAGAGGGAATGGCATGTAGCATAGGACCACAGGTGGGAATCAAACCGGGGTTGCTAAAGGCACACTACAGACATGGTTAGCGCGCTAGCAGGTTGAGCCCCGAGCCGCCTGCTTTTTCGTGACGATCGAACATTTATTGTTTTAGTCGCGGGAATACATAACTAAACCACTACACCAGATATTCAGTTTCCATGGATTCTAAAGAAGATGCACGTTTTTGCATGCCTGCATGTAGGAACACACGCACACGTGCACAGTGCTTTGTCTCACAGTATCGGTCCAGTCTGTGTCTGTATTGTGAGTGTGTGTTGTACCTCTACTGTGCTGAATCAAGACACACTCTTGCATGAATTAACAAACACAGGATTGCCCCCAAAAGAAAACCGATGGCTTCGTCAGGACAATAACAACAGAGAAGGAAGAAAAAGAGACAGACTAAATTACAGTCTTCGAGGGTTCGTAACGGCAGACCTGGTGTCTGTCTCGTGTACACAATACTCAGGCGGGCTCCTGAAGGGGAAGTCCAATTAAAACGTTATTTCCTAACCCTTCCCCAAAGGAAAGTGTCATTTTCCACTGCGTAATAAACAGCAGAGGGCACAGTATGTAAGCATCAAGGGAAGCATTAACACTTATTGAATTGAAATCCCAGTGCAACTGACATGAGTCGGTTCTCTCGGACAGATATGAACTTGCACACACACACATACATTCACCCACACTCAGATTTACACACACACACACAATTACAGACTCTTGCTCATTCTCTCACATAATGACACACCAGGGATGAAGGGTCAGATGAAGGAAGGTAGGCTAAACTACACACGCATTTGAACACACACACACACACACACACACAGAAGGACTCAATAGAGTTTTTAAGGCAGTTACATCAGCAGCTCTATTGATCACCCTCTAATCTCCAACAGTCTTGTCTCCACACATGTATGGACAACTAGTGAAGATTTGACCAACATACAACTCTTTACTACACCTAACCCTTTACTCTACTATACCTAACTTGTTACTATACTACACCTAACTCTTAACTATTCTACTCCTAACCCTTTACTATACTAGACCTACATCTTTACTACACCTAACTCTTTACATTCTACACCTAACCCTTTACTCTACTATACCTAACTTGTTACTATACTACACCTAACTCTTAACTATTCTACTCCTAACCCTTTACTATACTAGACCTACATCTTTACTACACCCAACTCTTTACATTCTACACCTAACCCTTTACTCTACTATACCTAACTTGTTACTATACTACACCTAACTCTTAACTATTCTACTCCTAACCCTTTACTATACTAGACCTAAATCTTTACTACACCTAACTCTTTACATTCTACACCTAACCCTTTACTTTACTCTACTATACCTAACTTGTTACTATACTACACCTAAATCTTTACTATTCTACACCTAGCTATTTACTAAACTACACCTAACTCTTAACTATACTACTCTTAACTCTTAACTATACTACCACTAACTCTTTAATCTACTACACCTAACTCGTTACTATGCTACACCTAACCCTTTACTACACCTAACTTGATACTATACTACACCTAACTCGTTACTATGCTACCCCTAACCCTTTACTACACCTAACTTGATACTATACTACACCTAACTCGTTGCTATGCTACCCCTAACCCTTTACCACACCTAACTTGATACTATACTACACCTAACTCGTTACTATGCTACCCCTAACCCTTTACTCTACTACACCTAACTTGATACTATACTACACCTAACTCGTTACTATGCTACACCTAACTCGTTACTATGCTACCCCTAACCCTTTGCTACACCTAACTTGATACTATACTACACCTAACTCGTTACTATGCTACACTTAACTCGTTACTATGCTACCCCTAACCCTTTACTCTACTACACCTAACTTGATACTATACTACACCTAACTCGTTACTATGCTACACCTAACTCGTTACTATGCTACCCCTAACCCTTTACTACACCTAACTTGATACTATACTACACCTAACTCGTTACTATACTACACCTAACTCGTTACTATGCTACCCCTAACCCTTTACTACACCTAACTTGATACTATACTACACCTAACTCGTTACTATGCTACCCCTAACCCTTTACTCTACTACACCTAACTTGATACTATACTACACCTAACTCGTTACTATGCTACACCTAACTCGTTACTATGCTACCCCTAACCCTTTACTACACCTAACTTGATACTATACTACACCTAACTCGTTACTATGCTACACTTAACTCGTTACTATGCTACCCCTAACCCTTTACTACACCTAACTTGATACTATACTACACCTAACTCGTTACTATGCTACCCCTAACCCTTTACTACACCTAACTTGATACTATACTACACCTAACTCGTTACCATACTACACCTAACTCGTTACTATGCTACCCCTAACCCTTTACTACACCTAACTTGATACTATACTACACCTAACTCGTTACTATGCTGCCCCTAACCCTTTACTCTACTACACCTAACTTGATACTATACTACACCTAACTCGTTACTATGCTACCCCTAACCCTTTACTACACCTAACTTGATACTATACTACACCTAACTCGTTACTATGCTACACCTAACTCGTTACTATGCTACCCCTAACCCTTTGCTACACCTAACTTGATACTATACTACACCTAACTCGTTACTATGCTACACTTAACTCGTTACTATGCTGCCCCTAACCCTTTGTGCAAGGCACGTTTCTTCACTCCCACCCGCACGGCTGGGACGGACGAGGAGGATGCTGGTTGCTCCCCCCACTCTCGGTGCGTGAGATGGATGACTTGTCTCTGGGCGTCCATGACGTGAGTGTGAAAACATGAAACAGCCGTCCCAAGCCACTGGAAGTACGCACCTCGAGTAAAACAGATTTCCTTGCCTCGAGGGGTAAAACAAAATACCCTTGTCTGTCTGCGGTTACACTGAAATGTAACAGTTTCACACATACATATGCATATCCACACATCATGTCCACATGCCTGTGTGGAATCTTAATTATATATTGACAAGCGATTCTGGTCAGCTGTTATTCTATTAGAGCTGTTTCTCAGTTATTGTGCTATTTAATGAAAATGGACCAACGTTTGTAATGTTATATACAATGTTGCATCATCCTATCTGGACTGTGTGTGTGTGTGTGCCTGTGCGTGTATGTGTGTGTTTGTACTGCTGCAATCTGATAAATGCACCCATTAGTTTCACTTAAATTTTGTTTAAATGAATTACTGCAGTTTAGTGTGACTCTGGTGATTTCTTAGCCTTAGGGGAAAACAAAACCTCATTGGAAATGAACGGTTGGGGGACTAGAAAAAAAGCTCAACACTACACTCTGCAGGAGAGGGAGGGAGGGAGGGGGGGGGGGGAGAGTGAGAGATACTGAGAGAAAGACAGAAAGAGACAGAGAGAGAGAGACTGAAATAGAGAAAATAGGCGGGGAAGAAAGTAGCAGACGTGGTGAGTGGAAGCAGTGTAATGTGATGCGATGGCACATTGAGGCAGGGGAACATGACAAGACTATCTGGAGGAGGCTTCATAATGGATAGTTGGATACCAGTCAGGTTTCTGGGTACAGGCTGGGTACAGATCGGTGTATATGCTTCCTCTGTCAAATGTACCTGCGTCAATTCGCACGCCTGTGGTAACAAACACTGCTTTATTTTGTGTGTGTGCTACTGGTTACCCACATGCATTGAATAACCCTCCCTCTATACTCACTACTTCCAATGCTTTCCCTCACCTCCTTTTTTTCCCCCCAAAATCGTATATTCTTCATTCACTCCTCCTTCCCCATCTCTCGGGCTAGCCAACCTCGTTGTGCCATTCCCCTCCTTTAAGTCGTCTAACCAAGCTGCCAAACGAAGTAAAGGCTTGTTTTAATGGAGTGCTTGATTAAGGTCCATGGCCCAGAGCCACATGGTTTCAGGGGGAGGGTATATTTGGTTAATTCATTAAGTCAAGGATATAAAAGATTTAAAATCAAACCTGAAAGGGAAATGCAACTGCAGATGTGCTGGGCTGGCGGAGAAGGGGGGGGAGACGCGGGGGGAGACGCGGGGGGAGACGCGGGGGGAGACGCGGGGGGAGACGCGGGGGGAGACGCGGGGGGAGACGCGGGGGGAGACGCGGGGGGAGACGCGGGGGGAGACGCGGGGGGAGACGCGGGGGGAGACGCGGGGGGAGACGCGGGGGGAGACGCGGGGGGAGACGCGGGGGGAGACGCGGGGGGAGACGCGGGGGCAGACCAACCAAGACTAAGAGAGGAGAAGGAAGGGAGCTAATGAACCACACAGCGCCTTTCAAATGGTAACCCTCCTGCCATGGATTGGCCTTTTAATCTGCACACAGCCCGTTGCAATCAAAAAGGGGTCTGATCCCTGTTCCGAACCAAAGGAAATGTTGAAGATAAGGCGACATTTCTACGTTTGTTGTTGCTTTTACACCAGGGTGCATCTGATGCCAACAACAGCCAAGGATTGACGAGCCTAAGAGTGATAGTGTGGTCATTAAAAGTAATGGAAAGTTGCAGCGTTTTTTTTAATGTTATAAATAGTGTGGTGGCAGCAAAGGGCCTATTGATCTTGAAGCGGGTTGGACGGGGGTGTACATTGTTTCGCCGAAGTTGAGAGAGTGGGGGGGGGGGGGGGGTGTGCTGTAATTACACTGCATGTAATAAAACGTTTGTTTAATAATAGGCAGTGCTTACAGGACGCTGTAAAAGGGCCACGCCAACCGCACGGAGCAAATGACTTTGTATGAGACAAAATGAAGCGTGGAGCAAAGGATCATGGGACGGCTGGTGTCGGGGCTACGACTCAAAAGAGAGGGCAGGATGAAAGCTGAAATGTTGTTCCATGCGGCACGCGTCCGGACACGTGATTGGTCAGTCGACGTTCCGTGTAGACGAGACGGTGAACGGCGGGCTCGTGTTCGATCTCGCCGCCCGGTGGCAGCGCTGTTGAGTGTGCCAAACGCAGTCTGGTTTCCCGTTAAACACGTGGGCCCTGTTCCTCTGTCCACGCTCTATATGAAGCTTTGAGATATTCACACCAACAAAGGATCCAATTAAAATAGATCAACGTTTAGTTTTTACTCCCCCTCACGCTGTTCAAATGTGCATTTTTTATTTTATGGCAATGCACCTGCTGATGGTCTATAAACAGTATGGACTGTTCTTATGAAACAATCTAAAGATAAAAGTATTCCCCCCCCCCCCCCTTCCCCCCCCCCGCCCACTAGAAGCATAAACCAGACCCTAAATGGGATCAATTCACAAACACAACCCCGTGTTTTACAACATAACATTTTATTGTTCCTACCTTGCAATTGTGCACAGCTTTGGACTGCTCTGAAATTATTAGGCTGCAAACTCAATTGAAGCACAAGGAGGTAAAACTAATTTATAATAAAGCTCATGACACACACACACACACACACACACACACACACACGCACACATCTGTTCTCCAGCCACATCAAACCGGAAGCCTATAGAGTAAAACTTGAGCGTGGATGTTGCACAGAGGGGCGGTATTGATAACTCCAGGGCAGGGGCTCTGCTTTGGGATGAGCATCACGTCGGTAGCAAGCACATGCTTTCTACCGCAACAAAATTGAGAGAATCAATAGGTTTCCCACCCAAAGGCTATTTCTCCCACTAATACAGAGGGAAAGAGAGAGGGACACGCACACGCACAACGCTCACAAGCACCCGCACGCACAGACACACACAGATTTTTTTATCAATTATTCACAAGGCTTATAAGTCAGTCTTTCGGCAGCTTGGGGTTTTAATTATTGAAGTGAAGAATTTAGACAAAGACACTTGACTTATTCCTTGGAAAATGAAACCCGGATGTAACTGGGGATTTGAACGCCGGCAGATTGCATTATAAATATTCAGCCGTGTGATTAACCTACATTTTCCTCAGTTAATTATGGTACATTCTGTGACATAGCCTACTTGCTATGCAGATGCATTGCTTTTGCATAATATATAGTTAAAAGCTGAATGTCATGATGATCTGAAGTATGTTTACACTTAAAAAAAATAGCTCTTAAAAATAAAATAGCCTGCATCCTACTCTCATCTAACTATGCGTATTGATGGATGAATCAAAAGGCTTTTATGAAATACAATTTTGACATACAAGACTCAAAAAACGTATCCTTCTCTTACAAAAGTGTGAGTCCAGCGAGGACAGGCACATTTTGTGTTGTGTGTGCTCGTGGGAAATGCCGTGTTCTTCCAGGTAATGGCGTAAAGTTTCCTCCTGGGAACTTTCAATTAAATGTACTGATACTGGGTGTGGCCAGTGGCCATTCTAACCTGGCTAATTGATTCTGTCTTTAACACAAACGATGCGTCACAGTGTCCAATTAGAATTGACCAAATGCAAATTCAAGTGACGATGACCACTTTGGTTTGGTTCACCTTGAAAGTAGGACGGGAGCTTCTGGATTGGACATTTTAAAGAATCTTCTATATGGACTACCAGATTTACCCTGGAGGCCTGTTGCAGACTTTCTTTTTGGTCCAGATGGGAATTTTTACTTTGGTAGGGAATTGTGTACTCTTGTCTCTAATTGTAATCTTAAATGTTTGCCACCATTCTATGTGATTGTTTATAAAATATGGAATATGATTGACGTAACTAAATACTAAATACTTAACTTAAATAAGGGCACTTCTGGAGATTACCTGGCAACCTGGAACTCTAATGATATGTGGTGTCGTCGTAGTAAAATGCTCGTTCTACTGGCCGGTGGGAATAAAGGGGACGCATTCGGCGGTGCTCACCAAACTGGACATCTGCTCTACATTCACCTTCTGAAGCGCCTTTGCAAGCTTTATGAATCCCTTATCAGAAGAGGAACAGATACTGCCGGCCGGTGTAATGGACCAATGGACTCCTTTTCCAAGTTAGGTCTTTAAGGCCATACTAACTCGAGTAACGAGTGGATGGCACTGGATTGTATTAACAGGAGAAATCTGTATACATTGTGTGTTAAAGCTGTGGACAAAGGAAAACTAAAGGACTAGTCAAAGGACAGGCAAAACCTGCTTGGGGCATGTAGTACAAACCACCATTGCCAAAATTCATTAGTGATTTACTTTGGCATGTTGTACATGGAATTGTATACTATTTATATTGTTTTTCCATTACAGTGAGATCACATACACACAAATAAAAAAATAAAAACATGAATAGATATGGGTCGTCCTTTCTCAACAAAACATGTATTCCTGTGACAGATACAATGATTTGTATTTTCAGCCCGTTTTGTTCATGTAGTTCACTGTGTTTAACATTGTTGCAGATTGACACTGTTATTCAGACTGCAGTAGATTCACCATCTTCGGAGAGTATTTTAGTGAGCAGCTTCTTATTCTTTGCCTTTGATATGGCAAGACAAAAAGTGAAAAAGGGTGATTGATACATTTTTTGTTTAGGCAAGCACAACTAGGAATCTACTCCACCAGAAAACAGAACATAGACAGTTTTCAAGCAAAATGTTGTGCTGCAGCTTTGTTGACAGTGCTTTGTTCTCCTTAGTTGATGGTGAGATCATCTTTTTACATGGAATAGAATAAGATATTCCATGTAAATGTATATATAAAAATTGTAATATTAGCTGTAAGAATACAAATGTTGCTCTCTCTCTCTCCCTTTCTCTCAACTGACGGAGGGGGAGGGTTGGGTGGATAGCTATACAGCTAGATAAATAGACAGATAGACAGATAGACAGCTATACAGATAGACAGATAGACAGATAGATGGAGTCTCAGGATCGCAACTGCAACTAAGTTAGGGCAGGTGATGTCATCATGTGATGTAAACTGACTGACGGCAGCGAGTGCATTTTATACATCGCTAAAGTATTATTAATTGTTAAATATTAATATTAATATATCAGGGCCACCGGCAGGTCTGCTAACAATAAACAAAAATATAAAAACATGAAATACACCTTGACAAAAGGGCACTTTGGACATCTAGGGGCAGCCCCCCCCTCCTCCTTGCACATGCCTGGATGCACACGTTTATGTTCCAAAGCATGCACTGGTGGGCACACACAGCAGTCTGCCACTTTACTTTCAGCTCCCCTGGACACAAGGTTCTGTAACTACATACTTGCTCTCGTTCTCGCTCTTGCTCTGTTTCTCTCTCTCTCTGTCTCTCTCTCTCTCTGTGTCTCTGTGTCTCTGTCTCTCTCTCTCTCTGTCTCTGTCTCTCTGTCTCTGTCTCTCTGTCTCTGTCTCTGTTTCTCTCTCTCTCTCTCTGTGTCTCTGTGTCTCTGTCTCTCTCTCTCTGTCTCTGTCTCTGTCTCTGTTTCTCTCTCTCTCTCTCTGTGTCTCTCTCTTTCTCTGTCTCTGTGTCTGTGTGTCTCTGTCTCTCTCTCTCTGTCTCTGTCTCTCTGTCTCTGTCTCTGTTTCTCTCTCTCTCTCTGTGTCTCTCTCTTTCTCTGTCTCTGTGTCTGTGTGTCTCTCTCTCTCTCTCTCTCTGTGTCTCTGTCTCTCTGTGTCTCTCTCTCTGTGTCTCTGTCTCTCTGTGTCTCTCTCTCTCTGTGTCTCTGTCTCTCTCTCTGTCTCTGTGTCTCTCTCTCTGTGTCTCTGTCTCTCTCTCTCTCTCTCTCGCTCTCTCTCTCTCTCTCTCTTTCTCTCTCTCTCTCTCTCTCTCTCTCTCTCTCTCTCTCTCTCTCTCTCTCTCTCTCTCTCTCTCTCTCTCTTTTGTGAGAGGTGAGAGGTGTATACTGCAATTGCAACTTTATAATATCTTTTTTTTATATATATATATCCTTGCAAGATAAATTTAATATTTCTGATAGTCTTTCAAGCTAGTGTGTGTGTGTGTGTGTGTGTGTGTGTGTGTGTGTGTGTGTGTTTCTCGGTGTGTCATGGAGTGAAAGAGATGAATAAGCTGTAGGGTTTTCTCTGTGGTTAAAAGTCATCACCCCGGTGTCACTCAACTTCCCCGGCCCCCCGCCTAAACTCAACTCCTGCATCTGAATCATTTCTACCGTCTTCACGCCCTCCCTATCTATGCATACCGTACCCCTTTTGTCACACTATGTTTGGAGGAGTCCCTAAAGAGCCTTTCCACTTCCTAATGACCCACTTCTTACTGTGCTTTGCGGTCTTTCTCTCTAAATATCCTATCAATTCAAAGCTTTAAACCGAAATGTCTGCTTGCTAGACTGCAGAACAAGAATGAAGAAGATGAGGATGAGGATGTCCACAATCAGCCCGTCTACTCACCAGTAACTGGGCAGACCAACGCTGATGCGTGCGGTTTAGCTGCCCCCGAAGAGTGGAAGAAATCATCAGACAGAGCCCCCCCTCTGTTGGATGATGAGGGGGGGGGGGGGGTGTAATCAATTCATGATAAAAGGACATAACAAATGTAATCACAGTAAAGAGCAGATGTTGGGCATCTGGCGAAAAACAGTTTGCTTAGACTAACTGTAATAATGCTAATAGTGTGGACAGGGTAATCATGCTGTTTTATCCCACAATGCAACAATTCAAATGTCGTTATCCTTTGACAGAGTTGTGGCATGGCCTTCAGTGTTTGTACACTGAAGACCAGTACAATATAGTACAGCCAGTACAGTACCAGTACACCACTTAGCACAACTTCACCCACACATAATAAAGAGCTCTTGGTTGTAGCACTGCATACCGTAATATACTGTACATATACTCTAAACACTTGATTAACAACCGGCATTAAAAACATGGTATCTGTGACAATTTTTTTTTTTACATATCCAGTCTAAAAGTGAATTATTATCTGTAACACATTAATTTACATATTCAGTTCAACGTGCGTCACTATCTGTCACACACATTAATGCATGGAATCAGTGTTAAAGTGCAATCAATAATTGCAGTCAAAAATGTTTAAAACAAATCTGCTAATTTATATGAAAACTATTTTATGCAATGCATGCGAGCAATCCTTTCAGAGGCATCTGGGCACTTTGTGTGTTGCCACTTTAATGACGCATTGTGTTGACAAGCAGTTGGCTATTCATAGCTAGCTGGCATTTGCTGCCCAAGGTGTTTCAAATTTACAAAAATCAATAATGGAAAAATACCGTCAGGTGATGGTGAGGGTATAAGGCTTAATGTCTGCGTTTGTAATTGCAGATTTATCCAATGGTTGAATGTTATTCAATAGTTGTGTGGGGATTAGATGGGTCAGAACCGCCAGTCCACCTCTTGGGGGCGCCATTGTGTATTCGTTTTAGCACTGAGGTGAATATGACGGTCCTACCATACACCGTATTTCACAAATAAACACGCAGAGGCTTGTTTTGAGAACGTAGTTTACCTACTTTTTTCAATCAATATCAAATTAAATGTTTCAGTACATGAAAGTGTGCAGCTTTAGCATGTGGATATTATTTGGTGTACAAACAAGTGTAGAAACATTCATGGATAGCGATGTGATGAAAGAGAGATCTAGTTATGTTGAAGCAGAACAAATAGACTATGTAGTGAAATCTTCAGAGCTATAAATCACAACTACAACATGTACATACACACACAGTCCATTGTGACTAGAGTGGCACTATCTCTATATAATTGCTAGCCTGTGGTGCGATATGTTAAATTATTACTCTGTGTTTGCCCAGATAATCATGGCGGGACTTAGTAATCCTCAGCCAGTGTCCTAACTATGCATATTTTATGTTTTTGTATTTGCTGATAATAAGCAAATCACACATACTGTATGTCCCACACTGGCTATACTAGAACACCAAAATGTGTGCACTGTAACTTTCACATTGTAACTTTCTCTACTGTCTCTATCGCTCCACCCCAAATGTAACAACGCTTGCATCAAACCACTGTTATTCACAATTGATTTAGAGAGAAACATCTAATTAATAGCATTTCTTCTTCAATTCTGTATCAGTGAATGCTACATTGAAAAGGTTAAACAGTGTATGGTTTAGTCTTACATTGTATCCACAGACACCTCTGTGAAAAGAGTCTATAGGAGATGTGCTAATGTTTCTCTGGCTTTGTGCCCTCGGAAAGATGAAAAATAACACTATTAGACACAGCTGTGTCCCAAGCTTTTTCATTGATGCTGCTCAAAGTACAAATGGGCTGAATAGAGGTGTAAAGAACCACTGGATATAAGTCTTTAGGGGACATCAGCACTGCAGCCAGGGGAAGGGAGAGGCATGAGATGGAACAAAATGGAGGAATAAAAGGTGGGAGTCAAGAAAACAGTAAAAGGTTTGCAAAAAAAGAGAGAAAAATTAATTGTTCTTCCAAAGGTGCGAAAGATTAATGCCTCAATTTCCAAATGTGAGCAAGAAACTTTTTTGGACCCTCATGGAAGAAATTCAGGGCTGTTAATCACACAGGACAATGGGCCTATGACAAGACTGTGAGCTCTAAAGTTTCTGTTAGGGAAAGTATGACTCCCCCCCCCCCCCCATCACCCTTTAGTTATGCTGAACACAAGCCAAGAATCACACAGCATCAATTCTGTAGATTTACTGTTAGAGCATACTGGAAAGGCTAGGGGGATTACCTTGTTTTGTGGCTGCATGCAAATGTCAGGGTCACCTCTGTACGGCATAGAGAGAGACAAAGAGCAAGGACGCTCTCGCTCTCATGGCATAGTATGGATAGTAGAACGCAAAAATGTCTCCATGTTTCTAAAATGTTGCACTTAAAGTTGTTTATTTCATGAATCGTATGTACTCGCATTTCTGGGTTGTGCCTTCATGGCTGAATGCACTTATTATAAGCAGCTTTGGACAAAAGTATCAGCTAAATATATGCATGGTAATGTAATAGTGCTATGAGATGGAGTCCAACAGTATACTGTTTGTGTTTGGCGCTCGTTGTGTGTTAATTACTTGTGTACATATGGTTGTACACATACATGCACGCGCATGCACAACAAATTAATGTGATCTGATTAGAAAAGTGCTGGTTTACAAAACCGTTACACAAAGTTAATGCGTCCTTCATTGTTTAATGTTTAATGTACTAAGCGCACTAAAATGTGTTTACAAATCACGGTTCCACAAGACAATACAAGCTACAGCGTAAAGCCATCCTACAATAAGTGATTTCAGTTTCGCAAGTAAACTTTTATCGAAGTTTCTAAGTGCTAATATTTTGTTGTTTATACTTTTGTCTGTTGCCTCGTCTCTGTTTAGTAATGAATCATCAGCAACCTAAGGGGATATGTCTGCGGTGACCTAGTGGTGGAGCTGTTAAACCAGTGGGGCAGAACCGTATTAGTCAATACAGTACCACTCGGGGAGCTGGGATATGTTTTCTAGCCCTTTGAAGTTGTCACCCATCTATTATGGAGGAAGCCATATAAAGAAATGTGTTTTCCATACCGCCATTAGCCTGGCTGCTGTTGGTCAATAAACTGTATACAATATAAGCAAGAGCCGTTGTAAGAGATTGCTCGACTTGAATAATAAAGAATGCACATCTCTTCGAATTAGGCCAGTGACCATGGCCCGAAACCCCATTTTCACAGGTGGCATCAAACTTATTTCAAATGATCACCACCAGGTAGTCTCATGTCCGGGCATGCAGCCGTTTATTTGTCAATGCGGCACCCAGGCAGCGTTCACGTTTGACGTAAACAAGGAGTCCAGACGCAGACATGACAGTCTAGCTGCCAGCACTTCAGACTTCCGGCATGACAGCTCCAGGCTCAAACCTCAGGCCTACCTCTACCCATGGCTCTGCTTTCCACAGCTCGCCACGTCAACGCAAGTCAAGCCAAAGATCCCAGAATGTCTTTCAAACAAGTCACGTCCAAAACACCCACTCGAGTCATTCATGGATTCATCCTGTTCTTCATCGTCTCATCTCGTGTAGGCCAAAATGCACCCCCAGCTCAACATGTAGTGCGGTCGAATCTCTTCACATGCGAAACATGTGGCTCCTCCTGTCGCAATCAGTCTCGCAGTTGAAAACAACAGCCCGTTCATTTATTCATGAATGTTCTCTCCCTGGTGAATAAGCAGACGCCTGGATGAGCAATGGGAACCGCGCGCGTGTGTGTGTGTGTGTGTGTGTGTGTGTCTGTGTGTGTGACTATGGGTGTACATGTCCATGTGCTTTGCAATCTTTATGTATCGTGTTTTTCTGCACTTGTTGACATTTCTTAGTGGTGTGTGCGTGTGTGCGTGCGTGCCGGCGTGTGTGTGCGCGCACACCAAGTATGAATTAGGTAGGTGTGCCTCATGATGTGTCTTTGTGGACGCGTTAGGGTAGTAGCAGGTTTCCGTGTCTCTGGAGAGACTCCTTCAAAGCGGCAGCAGGTAACACCAAAGGGACACGCGCTCTCTTATCCCCTTTAATCTGCCATTCAAAACGGGCCCCCAGGCACACCGGCAACTCGGACGAGCAGGGTGAACATATCTAACGCACCCCGTCGGCCCATAACGGAACGAGTCTGTTTGAGAGAGAATGGGAGAGAGTGCAGGGTCAACATGGAAGTGAAGAGAGAGCGAGCGAGGGAGAGAGAGAGATGAAGTGAGACATGGTGACGGTGTTCACAGTTTTGTTTCATACAATTAACAGAGTTACAGCCATTTACATCACGTTTAATTTACAGTAGGACATGTGAGAGTAAATACGCCATGACAGAAAACACAAAAAACTCAAAGGTAAGAAGAAATTCACATTTCCTGGGCAACAGAAAGGTATGTGAATGAACATATCAAGAGTGCAATGTAATGATGAAGCATGATGGTTGGTAATGTTGACATAGGTGCTTGAGCTTGCTCTGTGGGATGAGACAATCACAATCATAAACTGTTAGATCAAATCATACATAAACATTTTACAAATGAAAAAGTTCTGAAAGAAAGGCATTTTGGCCATTTTCCACGCTTTGGTGTCCCTTCCTTCCTCTTTCCCGCCACAACTGTCCCGGTTTTAATTAAATAGAAATCAGCCCACAGGCTATTCTACGCAACAGAGAGAGTCGGGGATAGTCTCGTTTTTAAGTTAAATTACAATCTGTTCATAAATTGGCAATTTTAAGTGATTTATGCAAAGAACCTATATGCAGTCCCTTCCATTCGGATAACATAATTGAGAAGATTGAACTACAGTTAACCACATCATTTCATTGCATTTTATCCCGCTGAGTGAGAGACCACTATGACTCCTGATCTCTAAGAACTATACATTGCGCTAGGCATACCCAAATGCGTGTCTTGTGCTTGGAAATATGCTATGCTACTACAAGTACCACTATAACAATTTTCCATTTCCGTTGACTGGAGAATGAATAATTATGGAACTTGGCGTGTGTGTGTTAGTGTGTGACATCGCACGACTAACCTCTCGCCACTCGTGTGGTTGTCCGTTTAATATTTGCGGTGTGGTGCGGTGATGCAAATGAAACAAATGTGAATAATAATGCACATTATGTAAGTATTGTTCCACTTGCTGGAGATCAATGCAGCCAGCGGCTGACTGTGTGATAGTTCAACTGAAAGGAACCAGACTTACACGGCCTCATTGGATGACAGATCTGTGTGGCTTACAAAGATTCAACAGACCGGAACTGTCATGTAAACCACTTTCAAGTGTCTGGTCCGGGAGTCCGTAAGGACCTCCATTCATAGCATTTTCCAGGGGGGGGGGAAAGAGAGAGAAAGAGAGGGGGGGGAAGAGAGAGAGAGGGGGGGGGGGGGAAGAGAGAGAGAGGGGGGGAGGGAAGAGAGAGAAAGAGAGGGGGGTGGAAGAGAGAGAGGGAGAGAGACGTCTGGGAAAAGCATGTATGTTAATAATTTCTGAATATATGAGGTGTATCCTTTCCTCGGACACAGTTGGAGTGCATCTCATAGTTTCAACTTTAACTGCTAACGACATTGCGTAAAACATTTGTCAAGGGTGTCAACTTCTCTCTTAACCGACTAAAAGGGCAACCAAATGCGTCTGGATCTGGACTGCTACTTTCATTAAGATGTTCCCACTTGTCCGTCCACTCACACACTAGCAGCTCGTACGCTACCTGCCCTGGAAGTGGCGTCAGAGATTTACAACCCCACAAGAGAAATAGATTTTTGTGGGTGAGGCTTTCTTCAGGTCCTCAGTCCGTTGAAACATTAAAGGATTAAACCTTTTCAAATACGCTCACTGGGATGATTTAGAGGCGTAAATTGCTCACTTATGAGACATCAGCCCGTTTTTTCATAAAATGTAATCTACAGATATTAACTTTGTGTGTGTGTGTGTGTGGAGAGGGCACTTTTCAAAGGCCTTAGTGTGCAGCGCAGATGGATAACACAGATTGATCACCATGATCATTGTTGAGAATACAATCCACTGAGCTAAAGCTAAAGTCGAGAGGAGGAAAAAAAGTACTTGGGCAAATTGACCATCTGTGTTGTGACCTCAAAATGCTTCCTCGTATCAGAGTGCTTCTCTGAAACAGATGCCTTGGTTCATTCCGTTTGGACCTGCAATTATTCTAGGGATTAAGAACCGTTAGAGTCTTCAGATTGTCATCTTCTTGCCTTGAACAGCTTTTGAAAGTCATAGCATAGTCAAAGTATATAAGAAACTATGCAAGTCCTCGTTTTCCTTAATGTCAAAGGTAATGTGTTTGGTTTTTAGTTGTAGCATATCACATCCACCTTCAACCGTTATAACTGTGTGTATGTTAGTGTATTAGTCATATATTCCTGGAATGAATATCATCATCATGACATCCATTTAAAAAGTCCATGTAAAAGAAAATGAAATGTCCATACTAATTTGTGAGGATGAAAAAATGTGAACCGCTTCCATTTAAGTACGTTCAAATCACTTGGCCTTGATTGGCCTTGTTAGAAAGCCCAGGTCCAGTAAACCCCAGAGCCGACTTGATAATTAGTGTGCATTGTAAAGTCATGACGAGGTCTTGTCCCATTTGGCTCACCAACACATGGCTCAGTTAATTATTTTGGAATGCCCTCATTTAATGTGCTTTATTAATTCTGTATTTTCAAAAGGTATAAGCTGAAGGCCAACCTATTATTAGGAGACGTTCCAGTGGGATCTAAAAAAAGATGTGCTTGTTTGTTGTTGGTTTACCTCTTTGCCCACTGAGCACATCTGATTCAATAGTTTGCTTAAACTTCTGTGTTAATTAGGAACAGATGTATCACATTGTTACGTGGTGTTATTTAGGACAACGGGCAGTTGAACATGAAGTGATGTTGAAGGGGCAATATGAGAACATATTGACTAGTCTATTGAACTTTCACTTATTGCAACCTCATTTCAGACGAGGTCAGGTGACTTATTTTAATTCATATGAAAACAGCAACAAACAATAACAACATTCCTGGATATGTATTATTTAGTGGTTTAATCATAAAGTGCTGTGGAATTTTTACTTGTATAATACATTCTTCTACGGATACAGAACTTAAAGTAAAGGCTACGTCTGATCTGAATACAAAATAGATGTTTGCTTGTTTGTTGAATCTATTTGAAATAGTCTCAGGGAAATTTGCTCCCTTTATATCATTCCCATTATTTCCCTCTCTCTTTTCCAAATATTTCCTTCAGTTCAATTGACTGGGCTATCTTAGCAGGGAATCAGTGCTTACACTGGGAGACACAAGAGGAGGACATGAGGAGGGAAATCCATGTCAGTTGTTGCAACATTTTTAATGATCCTCCCTGTGTCTCAGCAGCTCTCTCTCTCTCTCTCTCTCTCTTCTCTCTCTTCTCTCTCTTCTCTCTCTCTCTCTCTCTCTCTCTCTCTCTCTCTCTCTCTCTCTCTCTCTCTCTCTCTCTCTCTCTCTCTCTCTCTCTCTCTCTCTCTCTCTCTGTCTCTCTGTCTCTGTCTCTCTCTCTCTCTCTGTCTCTCTGATTGGCACTATGCACCACAGGTTGGTGGCAGGTCTCACAGAGTGGTGATTCTGCCACGCCGGGAAGCCTGTTACTGATCCATCGCCTTGGAAACGCATAACCCACACGCACACACACACACACACACACACACACACACACACACACACAGAGACACACCCTCAAAGGCATGCCATAGCACAGATTCACGGTAATGTCTGGTTGAATGAAAGTGCTAATGTACAGCTAAAAGCTTGCGCATGCAATTAATAACTTCCTTAACACGCTCATTTCCAGTCTCTCAAGCTAGCTGACGGAGCCACTCACGCACATGTAATGTCTAGGGTCGTGGGGTCGTGGGTCTTTTTGATTGTATGATGTTCCACAAGGGTAACTGCTCTTGAAAAGGAAAAAAAAAAACAAGGTAGCAATAAGTATGTTATCCCCACCCCATGAAACGACCAAAACATTGATAATTAACTGTTTTGTTTTGTCACATTTTACAGAAGTTCCCAGGTTTTCATATAAAACCTGTTGTAATCCAATCTGCAAAGCAGCCCTAGGTTGTGGACAAATAAAACCTGATGGTAAAAAATCCCAGTCGAATCATTTCTTTTCTCAGACATTGCAGCGGATCCCCAATCATCTACATATCATGTCTGGGACTGTGTGGAGGTAAAGGAGGGAGGTGTGCAGAAAGAGAGAGAGCACAAAAGTAAGTCAATAAACCAGAGAGACATACCAGACTGGGAGGAAGGGGAAGGGGAAGAGTCAGAAGCCGGGTGGACACCAGATATGCACGCTCACACTCCCCCACTTCCCCCCTCTCTCTCTCTCACTCAGGGACACGCACGGGGACTGAGAGGTCTCCGTCTGAGCGGCTTGGATAGATTGCTTTGACTTGAGGACTGAAGAGACGAGAGCATCTCAAGAGGCCGCGCCCAAAAACGCACCCCGGCTGAACCTAAATGTCACATAGTAAGGAATTAGTCAGGGTAGGTCAGGCAAAGCCGACAGGCCAATACACAGTGTGTGACCACTCCAGACACATACCTTTCTTACTTTCATCACACCGTCCCCTTCTCTGCTGCAGCCTGGGCACAGTGGGGAGTCCTTGAGGTGCTGAGGCTGAGCAAGCTACTACCACCTCTATCACAGAGGTGGTAGTAGCAGTTGAACACAGGTGTTTTGCACGCTGATGATTGTGGGCCCTGGCATACAGACAGACCGGTCATTAACCTAACGATCTACCCCCATACTACTTACACCTCTGTGGTGAAGGCAACGGTGCAGTGTGAGTTATGCCGTAGCTGATCATTCTTCGAATCCATGGCGGCCGGTACAAGATTGTAACATTTCCCCATCTCAACCTTCTTAAAGCGTGCTTCGTCAGAATGATGGCTTCCAATGAACAGCGATGAGGGGGGGGGGGGTCATGGGTCATGGAGGCTAATTGAGGCTAGGCCATTAGAGCATGGTGTGTGCTTTCGTCACTTCACATCCCTTGGGCGGGAGTGCTGTGCCTCTGTCTTCCACTTGATGCAAGAGTTAATTTGACTGGATACCCTCTCCTTCAAAACCACCCTCTCCCCTCTCCTCATAAACGGAAGTAGCCCAGGGGAGAGGGGAATCAATGAGCAGCAACACTACCCCTAGATACCAGCTCCACCAGTCACTGTAGGCTAAACTGTGTGTGTGTGTGTGTGTATGTGTGTGTGTGTGTGTGTGTGTGTGTGTGTGTGTGCGTGACCAGGCTGCTGGACAGTGATTGATGAAGTCACTTTGACCCTCCGTTTGGCTTTGCGCAGGAAACACTTCCCCCCCCCCCCCCCCCCCCCCCCCCCCCCCCCCCACTCGCCGCAGGGCAACTTTCTTTCTTCTCCCCCGTTAATCGCCTTGATTCCTTCCCTTAGCACTGCATCCCTCTAATGCACACTCTCTGTTTTAGGTAACACACTTGTTTCTTGTAAGCTAAGGGTGGGCTCTCTTTTTCTTTTAGGAATGTCTGTCCTCATCCGATGGCTGAAAATACTCTCTATAGTCCCAGACTGTATTCTTACCCTCCGTGGGGCGTCTCTCTCGCTGACCTTGACTGCGTGTGACACTGTCGAGCCGTCGTCCCCGTCTCATGATAACTAGGGAGAGATCGAGGGAGAGCATCGTGTCGTCACGGTGATACGCCCGCTCGCGGTCTCCTCTCGCTGTCCTCCCTCAGAATGGGAGCGTCGTGCAGGATATTTTTCATGCTCGTGTTGAAGACGCAGCACGCTCAGGGAATAGAATGCCCTTGCTTTGAAAACAAACCAAAGAAAGGAACAATTACAAAGCTTAAACAAACCACAAATTAAGCTTAATCCTTTTGGAACAGCAAACACTGAACCGACTTATTTTAGATGAAAATGTATGTAGTGGGTGGCAAAGTGCTATGGATTAATCCTGGCCCAAATATCGACTTGAAGGCGCAAAGTTTAAAGACAAATAGAATCTGAATAAGTTGCTTTTACTGGCAAAACTGAACTTTTAGATTTAGGTTCCAAATTAAAACAATATGAAAAAAGTAGCTTTAGTTTTAGCAGATAAATCCCATTTTATCATAAGTGTTAGATTCCGACGTACCAACTATCAATGCTCAAAATCTCTCGAGCTTTATTTTCTTTTGAAAAATAAGACAGAAAATACGCTGATATACTACGCTACACAGAGCTTCTCGATTGTTCTGCTTGAGTTTGTGTTGTACGCATTCAACAGAAGGAGAAAGGAGTTATAAACTCAATTCAGTGAAAGGAGTTCATCCTTTGAGTCTGTGCTTCCGGTTGTTGACCTTATACTAAATGTCACAAAATGACAATGCAGAGGAAAACTAGGCATTTTGACCCTACAGCAAAGGTGCTGTAGGTAAAATTGAGTGCTATTTGATAGAAATGACGTAGCCATCTGTCAGCCATTACTGAGTGAAATGTGCTGGTATCAGTTTCCAGTTGACTGCATCTACCTGTGTGTGGGTCCATTTCAATTTTAGACCGCTCCCTGTTCCTTTCTGACCAATCAGGGCATCTCTTCACTGATTGATTCCGGGGAATAAATCTTGCTTGTCAATCACAGGTGTGAAAATGCAACACTTCTCAATGGTGGACTTCTCAAAAAGTAGGGAGGGGAGGAGCAGAGAGGGAGGGGGTGTTTTTTTGGTTGTTTAGTTTCAAAATCTCGCTCTCGGCAGCTCTTTTCTCCTCTCTCTATTTACAACTCTAGAATCGTACAGCACCTTTAAGGAAATGCCACCTCATTGCCACTCTGTTATGACAATCATCTCGCAAAATGTCCCAATTCATTGTCTATTTTATCGTTGTACAATTGTAGAAACAATCAATAATGATGCAAAAATGCCCCTTTTCATTCTGCATGTTAATCTCTCCAAATGTTATTTTTACTGACTTTTGGAAAATCAAGGCATTTGCTAAAAACCGCAATCAATGCCAGAAACCAACATTGACACGTTGTAAACAAGCACTTTTGACAATGATTTAGACAAATGTGTTGGGGAAATATGCAAATGTTGTGTTCTTCTTTGCTTCAAAGTGATAATGAGTTTGGCAACACTCAAACGATGTTGATCACTGTTTGTTGATACTAAAGCAGTAGCGTTTTAATGTTAATGGTTATCTATATTGCACAATGTACTTTCCTAAACAATCTTACATTACTGTGTAGGTGAACTGTTTTCCCTAGGAATGTTCTCTTTCACACTTGCGCTCTCTCTCTCTCTCTCCCTTTCTCTTTCTTTCTCTCTCTCTCTCTCTCTCTCTAGCTCTAGCTCTCTCTCTCCCCTCGCTCTCTCTACCTCTCTCTCTCCCTTTATTTCTTTCTCTCTCTCTCTCTCTCTCTCTCTCTCTCTCTCTCTCTCTCTCTCTCTCTCTCTCTCTCTCTCTCTCTCTCTCTCTCTCTCTCTCTCTCTCTCTCACTCTCTCTCTCTCTCTCTGTCTCTCTCTCTATCTCTCTACCTCTCTCTCTCTCCCTTTCTTTCTTTCTCTCTCTCTCTCTCTCTCTCTCTCTAGCTCTAGCTCTCTCTCTCCCCTCGCTCTCTCTACCTCTCTCTCTCCCTTTATTTCTTTCTCTCTCTCTCTCTCTCTCTCTCTCTCTCTCTCTCTCTCTCTCTCTCTCATATAGAGGAACATATCAACACGAAGGTTCAACAAAAATAATGTGTCCCCATCCGTGCAGGTAGTTATGCGATTCAAGTTATTTTGAAATGCAAATGACGTGTCGTGTGTGTGTGTACACTCGTGTGTGTTTGCGTGTGTGTGTGTACACTCGTGTGTGTTTGCGTGTGTGTGTGTACACTCGTGTGTGTTTGCGTGTGTGTGTACACTCGTGTGTGTTTGCGTGTGTGTGTACACTCGTGTATGTTTGTGTGTGTACACTCGTGTGTGTTTGCGTGTGTGTTTGCGTGTGTGTGTGTACACTCGTGTGTGTTTGCGTGTGTGTACACTCGTGTGTGTTTGTGTGTGTACACTCGTGTGTGTTTGCATGTGTGTGTACGCTCGTGTGTGTTTGCGTGTGTTTGACATGAGTTTTATGATGTGTGGATGGAAGTGTTGTGTGCCAGCACAAGCGGATGAGAGGGGCTTGAGGAAGAAACTGAAAAATAAAAGATAAAAACAAAACAAAGATCCCTGGAGACCTAATTTTCTCATTGTATAGTTTGAATTAACATCCTGTATCATCATGCACTGTTTATTCACAGCATGTGTTTGAAGCTGTGCAGGCTGAGGATTCTCTGTGTTTATATGCTGTGTTTATTCCCTGAAATTGATGTTCAACGGTGTTGGACTACAGTAACGGTGGCCTTACTTAACCTGGCTGTATTCATGTGTGCTCCTTTGCTTGCCAAAGGAAACTCAAGTCTCAAAAGTGTTCCTGTGGTCAGTTAAGCCCTCTTTCAGTACTTTGAGTAGACTTGCTCTGTAATGTCACAACTTTAGCTGTACAAAGTTCTTTTGTTCATGGAAATGTATGATTTCCCTTACCCCCTTGTGTCGATGATTTTCATCTCTACCATTTATTTTTTCCCCTGGAAGACAACGGCATGGCTCGCCATATACTGTATGTTGACGTGCCTCCCTATCATCTCTGTCTGGATGAAGGAGTGGCATCTATAGCTGTGCCTGTTGGAGACCAAGCTTCTTTCCTAACCTGATAACCATCCTCTTCTGACCATCATCTACCCCACACTGTTCAGCTTGACTTGTCATCATTAGTACAAAGCGATTGTCTTGGAGGGGGTCTTAAAGATTGATGTTCACTTGAGTTACGATGGAACATTTGCCCAAACTCTCATTCCAGCTTTTTACTGCAATGCTTTACTTGCTGGGCTTGCCTGCATGTGGTTCTACATTTCTGCCCAGGATTCTGCTGGTTGGTTCAGCGGTTGTTCTGCCTCGGTCAGATTTAATGCATGCGTTTTGTATGGGTTTTGTTGGGGCCCTAGATGCAACCCTTCTGCAATGCAAGCTTGCACGCCCTATGTTGCATCATATTGAACGTTTATGGACTTATAGTGGACTGCTACAAACTATGCAACCAGTATGTATGAGGTGTATGAGGACACACATGTCACACCCTACTAACTACTACTACCTTACTGCTAACCCTACATTGTGCCAGTAACACCCGGTAAAGCAGCGCCCATCAGGTTAAGATCCTTGATGTTGGCGTCCAGGGAGGTCACTGGATCTGCACCAACACACATCACATCTGTGATCTGTCGCGACCCACTCTCTGAGCTCCACTAACGAAGTGCACCACCTTCAACGTGTAGAACTAATTATTCACCGTCCGGACAATGTGCATGTGCGGTGCCTTGGTGGTGGAACGGGCTGCCTGGCTCCAATCGCCTGCAGTGTCCCTCCATGTCTTCAATAGCATCTCAGCAACTGACTTTTGCAACATATTTATACAAGTTTGAAGTACAATACATCTCCTATTGCGCTAAGATCGACCCGTCGTGTGTAGTGATTCCTAAAGTCGGCCCTTCGTCCAGTTCATGCATTTTTCTTTTCTTTTACAATCTTCAAGTATCCGTCCACTCAAAAGTTGAATTAAGCTTAGTAAGCGTATCGGCACAAATCAATTAGACATAACAAACCAAATTGCCAAAGGAACAAAAGGTTTATTTATTGAAGGGATACAGCTCACCTTGACACAAGGACCCAAAAGGTGAGATGATCTGGTCAAACGGAACAAAAGGAGGCTGGGCCGAGCACGCTGTTGACCATTAGACCCAGAGGTTACTCTAAACAACGCACAGACTAACATACAAAACAAAGCCACAAAAAAACTAGCCTACCAGATCTCCTCTCAAATAAATAGGAATACAGAACAAAAGGCTGAAGCAGATACACTTCAGACTGTGGGCTAACTCTCTCATTAAGCCTGCTACAGGTGAGGCTGATCATTGTTAGGGTTAGGCTCCACCTGCTGTCTCCTCACAGGCTCTTTTGAACAAAAAACTGGTGTAAGACATTGCGGGGAGAAAGGCGAAGCTGTGACAGGAACTGATCATTCTTTAGACAATCCCCCTGTACTAATGATGCAATCAGCCAAAAAAACAACAACACCACCAAAGCCTTTGGGGTTCACTTGACTTTACTTTTATTCCTCGAAAAAAGAATAAAAAAGCCATCGCCACAGAGAACGACATAGTGGTGCAAATGTAATGAAGCGTCTCCTGTGGTTTCTCATGTGCAAGTTTAATCCCTATAGTCTACATGGTTGTTAAAGGAACATGTCATCCCAGTACGGCTGCTTATGCTGTCAAACCCACAGCTTGCTGTTCACAGACACTATTGTAGGGGAACAATACAGCATCTGGAGCTGCTGTCATCTTGCTTTATCTATGTTTAACAACAAGACACATTCGAACACAAAAAGCAAATCAGTGAGCATCAACCTCGTATCAATGTCAATCAATATTAATCTCTGTAAAAGCTCTCTTTCACACACATGCGTGCACATGGAGACACTCGCAGAGACACAAACTTCTTTTCTCTCGCCCTCCCTCACGCACTCTCACACACACTCACCCACGCACCCACTCTTTCAGACATACGCAGACACACAAACTCACTATCGCACACGCACACACTCACACACTCACTCACTCACACAGTCCCCCAGGATGATCAAATGAGCAAGTTCTTGATTAACAGTATGTAGTTGGCCACTGAAGTTTAATTTCATATTAATGGGGGTATGCATCGCAATACTCCAAATAGCTTTTACAGACATGTGCAGCATATTAATGTTGGCATTTCTTCTGACAAATTATGCTAATATACTAAAGAACATTATATCTTTAGGGAATTGTTTAACCCTACAGTAATTCTGGCCAATAATGTGCCAAGGGCGCTATTAGTTATGACTTTAATCAATACAACGATGGGTTTTCAGCTGGGCTGAATGGCATGACCGCACGCGCTTATTACAGGCCTACAAGAGCGCAGATTTCTTCTCGTCAGAGCATTTTATATTTTCTTTGCTGTCGTGATATAAAGAGAAGTTCATCAAATGTGAAACTAAATGTCCTACCATACGTATGAGTGTCTCTTCCTTGTTTAAAGGCTTTGTGTTTGATATCCTGTATTATTAGCTATAAATTGATTATAACTGATATATAATCAAGACATTATGAAGGTTTGATTAATAATGTAAATCCTTTGAAACTGATTGCCTGGCAACAGATTGGTCTGCCAGAAAATCAACAATATTGAAATTAGGGATGGGTATTTAAAAATGCACGTGGGTTGTTGATCATCTTCCATCGTGAGATGGGATGATATATAATTGTTCTTACTCATCTGACCCCTTTGTTCAATAAATTCAGTTTTGTATACAGTTAACCTTGAGTGGTTCAACACATCGCCTATAGTATCATCGCTTCATGGAGCCAACGAACTAAAGGTTGATTTATTTGTGTGTGGATGCACTTAAGTGTTCCTTTGTGCAAGTGTGTGTGTGGTGCACATGTATGTACATACTATGTCTGTGTTGATTCACGTGTTTGTCTATCAATCAATGCGAGCTTTTCTGTGTGAAGGCAGAAGCTGCAGGAAAAATACTATGTGAGGAAAAAAAATAATCTCCGTTTGTTGCATGGTGATACAAATAGTATTATTCAGACTGGAGGACAAGACATCGGCAGCCTTCCTGGTGAATTGTGTTTTTAGTGTTTTAATCACCGTACTGGTGATGGCGTTGACACCTAACAGTTTGTTATAACAACGAGGACAAGGCCCATAGTTGTGTGTCTGCATATTGGTGTGACTGTGTACTCTTCAGACAATCTACATTAAAAAATGTAGCTGAAGTCAAACAGAAAAGTAAACCTACTGCCGTGAACTGATTGGAGCCCAGTCACCAAATGTCGTCTGTTATCTTGTTTACGCGAAACCTGTGAGAGAGTGCGGTACAAAGAGATTCGTTTTGTGTCTTACCGGTGGGAAGAATCATACTTGAGATGTAGGCGGTATAAAACAAACCGCTTTTTTTAATACAGTTGTCGGGGAACAGTTGTCAAGTCACGTGCTTAGCGCGTTTGTCATCGACATCTACCAATATAAAGCAAAGGGGGTCTTATATGCAAATATATCAGAGATTTCGGCTGACACCATGGTTACTAAGCTACATATTTATCTTGTGTCGACAGGGCCACTGTATTTTTTAATGAATGAGTCATTGATGCGTTTTGGGTTGAAGTCATTCTGCAACACACACCTTCGCACACACAAAGTTGACTTAAAGGGGACCCTTTTTTTTACCACCAGGTTTGAGTTTGATTAACCATTACCTGCAATTTCCAAATCTGCACTGCTCTGTGCCTTAGTGATATTTTGAACCAGCTTTTAATGGCTAAACACTCTCGCGCCTGGTGGTTAAATAGAGGCCCTTTAAACACGACATAGCCTCTAGCAGGCTGTTACAACAATATTCGACACAATAAGAGCAAACAGTGAAAAGAAATGACTAATGGCATTTCCTAACGTCAAAATAAATATTGTGTCTGTGCATAATCATTGTGGCAGAACTACAGAAGTAACTATTGCTCTTTTTGAAGGCGGGTGGATTTAAGTTGATGATATAAGGCTATGCACCAGTTGGACTGGAAGCAGTAATTGGATGTTTGTTTTGGATTTATTGTTTTATTTGCATCATACCTGTGGGTACCTGCTGAGAGTTTTGTAAACTTTAAATTTAAACATAAGTTTAAATGATCTTTGTTTATTCATCGTTAAGGTTAGGACTATACCTTTGGTAAGGGCAACTCTTAAGTTGCAAACTATTTTGTATTTGTAGTAAACATTTGACAGTTGACCGAGGCATGTATGGCAGATCATTCAAATGTAAAAAGCAGTTAAGTTAGTGCATAGAAGCTTTCATAATTTCAATGTAAACCAAACACACAGACAAACATATACACACAGTTAACACCATCAGCGTGACTTAAGTATCCCTCATCCCTCAATAGGCATCACTGAACAAAGCAGCAGGATGTGTCATCGCGTGATATTGTTATTAGCTGGATAACTGCTTGTGCAGAATGAACCAACTGCTCTTGCATTATAACATTTTGACGGAGCGGAGAGAAAGAGAATGGGAAAAGTGGAACGGTGCCAATGACTGAAAGGGGGATTCGTTTAGACAGCCTGGTAAGAAGGATAAAAAAACATGAAAATATCCCTGAGCTCATTTATCCAACGTATTTTGCCCTCAAAATGTATCTCCAAAGAACAACAAAAAAAGGCTTAATTAGCCACAGAAGTGCAGATTCTGCCAAGCCGTCCCACAATTCATAGCAACCTGAGTTGCTATCCGAGATGAAATGGCCCTGATGGGGGGTGGGGGGTGGGGGGGGGGGGGGAGAGATAAAGAGAGAGACACTTACCATTCGAAGGGGTATCCTGAAGAGCTTTCAGGCTCCCACTATGCCCAATCAGTAAGGAGAGGGTCGATTAAAAAAGAACTTCACAAACGTTTAAAGTGCAGATCAAAACAGTGTTGTGAGAAAAACAAAAAGAGGGCATGTTTGGAATCTGGTTTCATGTGGATCAGAAAAAAATTAATAACACAAAAGGAATGAAAGACTCGTGCCTCGCGTCATGAGTCACTGCTCGCCACTGGGATACGGTATATAGTACGGATATGCATCTCTCCTTCGAAGAACCATTCAAAACACTTTGCTAGATTTAGTGATGCAGAATACCATTTTGCTCAGAGAGATTTCTCACCTTGTGTACTTGCCGATACCCTGTACTGATGAGAGTAACATTTTACATGAAAACAATTTTCAGTTACCAAAATAGCAATAGTGCTGATTTTTAACAACACTTGAATGTGCTAAATACTAAGCACAAACCAAAACACTGACAATATAATCACAGATATCATTAAATACTTGGCACTGTTTTGATACGTTAAAGCTAGGGTAGGCAATTTATTCTGGCAGCAATTTGTGTCATATTTGTTGAAATTGTGATTTCATCTGGACAGTTGCTCTGACAGAAAAAAAAACTGTGGTTGTCAAAAATCGGTAAAAAGCCCGTCCAATAACTTAATTTGGCCCAAACAAAGGTATTAGACAGCCAACCTGCTACCTAGGCCTGTCTACCAATCTACCAGGCTACCTGCGCGCACTCTGCCCATGCACTCACTTCGCATGACCAGAGTGTTCCACATGACCAGGCGGACCTATTGCCAAAGTTAGCGCGCTATTAACGAGGTTTGGGGGCTTCGCTTTAGAGGGAGCCCTGAAAAGAGCGGTTGGATACTTTCAAAATCGAGCTTACTCTGGCCGCTTTCTCCAAATTGCCTACCCTAGCTTTAAAACACACGTCAACTTGTGAACTATGCCTAACTGGGTCAACTGCGTGGCACATTCTTGAAAAGGGTTATGTTTCGGTGCTACCTTTTTGTAAGTGTGTTCTTAGAAAGGTCTTTCGTCCTGGAAGGGAACGCGAACGTCTGGGATCGCTGCATGGAATTGAGATCATTTGTAGGTCAGTTCCTGCGTCACAGTTTCCAGTTGATGAGAGATGCTTATCGGAAGGAGCATGAGATGCATTTTGTAAGGTGGAAACTAGAAAGACTAATGAATGCTAATTAATTCATCCAAAATGTTTGCGAATCGGTGATTAACAACGTTTGAAGGCATTTTCCGAACGATACATGCTACATAAGGATCGGCTGGGGCCCTGCCAATTGATGCGCTGTCATCGTAAAGATTCAAATCATTACATCCCTACTTAATGGTATTTATATATTGACCAATTCCGATGCCAAGTAAAAGTATTCAGAGCAAAGCGGGGATTTGTTGGGCAACAGCCAGGAGATGATCACAAAGCTTGGCGCCTCCTTCCCTTTCAGATCTTCCGGATTGTTGTTTGCTGTGAGACAGTTTATTCGATGTTCCAAAGCAGGGGTGATGATTGGAAGCTGAAGGACAAACGACCAGGACCGGGAAGGCTGTTTGTCTGCTTACGCCCTCATCCTCTTCCACTCTTCCTGGCTGCTGCTGTGGCCTGTAACATCACCTTTTCTTTGTTTGTTGTAAAGATGACATTCGCCATAAGCGTTTATTCAGCATCCAGTTGAAGGGTTTAGTGTTGTTTACCATATTTGTTTTCTAGCTGCTGATCTCTTGCATACATCTGTGTTGATATTGTGGTATTTCAAAATGCTGGTACGATCTAGGCAAGTGGCAGATTTAGTAAAAGACTGTTCCACTTTTTGGCATGGAACAGCAGTGAAAATCCTTAATAGTGATAATGACAGGCTGATAACGTGGTGACTCTGTGACTTGTTTAACGGTGGGTTTTTTTGTTTGGAACTCTATGCCACCAAAGGTGAATGATGCAGAGATGGACGTGCTGTTTGGGAAGCGATTTGAAAACGGGAGTGTAGGACGAGGTACGTGCCACCACAGGGAGGTTTGCGGTGAACATTTCACTCGCGTGTTGGTTTTCAGAAAATCCTCAAATGTTGAGGTCGTCATCAAACGCCTTTTAAGGTGCCCTCCGTTGACAAGCCTTCACGGTGGATGCCCCCCCCCCCCCCCCCCCTGACTGCCACACCCCGCATTCTTCAGCAACGTCGACTCCAATCCAAGTACACACTCGCGCACAACAGACGCACAGCTGTCAATGCGCATACGCGACAGACGCACGGGCAAATTGATGCACCAAACATGTGCGCACACCAAACAGTCGATTCAGACACACACACACACACACACACACACGGCCGCACACGAACACACACACGCCTGCACACGAACACACACACGCCCGCACACGAACACACACACATGCCCGCACACGAACACACACACGCCCGCACACCGAGACACCGCAGCCCCTCTAATGAGTAGGGGGATGTTGTACTCCATGGAGCAGGTGTCCTGGCGGGAGAACTTCGACTGACCAAAGGTCAGCAGCATCACGCAGAGCAGTCCTGGAACCAAAGATTAAGTGTCCCTCCCTGCGTGTGCGTGTGTGTGTGCGTGTGTGTGTGTGTGCGTGCGTGCGTGTGTGCGTGTGTGAGTGAGTGAATGCATGTTAAAGCGAGAGCTAGAGAGAGTAAGGGAGAAAGAAAGGCGGGGGGACCATATATCAATACATGATAAATAAACATATGGAGGGAATGAAAATCTAACACATAAAGATGCATTTCCATAAGGGACTATTCAGTGGAAATAAGTGCAAGTACAGAAAACAAAGGCCCCTGCTTTTGTCGACAAAGAAGAAAGAAGAAAGTGCTACACCAGGGGGATTGGGGGGGGGAACGGGGCCCCAGAGGGCCGCAAGGGAGAAGAGCGGATGAAAGGCAGACTACAGAGAAACAGACGAGAATCCAATCATTACCACTTGAAGGAGGATAATTGGTGCTGAAAACTACTTGGGGAATAGCACAGAGTTGTTAATTAAATCCCCCTGTAAGGACTTCTCGGAGAATGCGGTTGCATTCCCGTAATGTAGATGGCATTTCCCACGAGCGCCGTCAACAAACCATAGAGCGGTGGGAGTCCTCTGATGAAATTAGGGATGCTCCCGCCTGGCTGACATGCCTTCTGAACTGTGGGAATGTTGTTCTGGTTATTTCCAGTACATTCGGAAAGATCAGACTTAAAAAAATAAATAAAAGCCAATACAACATACCGATACATTTATTTTATTCATACCAATTTGAAATGTCCGATAGGAAATTATGGTTGAGGTCACAGATGTCTGAGTTATTACTCACACGGGTTAGGGTTAACTCTTTCGCCAGAGAATGGTCAAGCAAACATCCAGCTACGGGTATAATTGCATGGCATTGTAACATTAAAAATAACCACTTATAAAGATGCATTTCTAAAGGGGCAGTGAACCCTAAATCGTTTTCTTTTGGTTCTGAACATGGTCTGATCTTCAACATTGTAATCCATGCATGTGCATCATTGTTACTGAAATACGACCATCAGTTAGAGAAAACAGGAGTAAAATCGTATGCGTCTCCACCAACCAGTTTGTGACGATCCTTTCGAGCGTCGACGTGCCTTTTAGTGTACACTTTGACGTCACGGCCACGGGACGCCGGCGGCGAGGTGCGTGTGGATGTGTGGAGCTCTGTCTGAGCAGCGGTTGATGTTGATGGCGGCGTCCGAGAGAGGGTTGAGCTTCTCGGACGCTTCCAGTATCACGCCCCAGTGTGTGTGGCTGTGTGGATCTCAGTCTGAGCTGCAGTTGATTCGGATGTTTACGTTCGAGAGAGGGTTATGCTTCCCGGGCACTCAATGCATAACGCCATGGTGTGTGGCACATTTCATATACAACATTGCTCATTATAACGCTCATACACAATTACGATATAAAAGGTATCACAAAGTTGCGATGGGCAGTAACCATGGGGATAACACACCCCCCTACTTCCTAAAACTCTCAGCCCAAAACACCTTTTTTTTTCTCGTAGTGGTCGAATTCAAGCTGAAACAGGGTTTTACCTACAGTTTAACACAAGCAACTATATCTTTTTAATGCAGACATTTACATTCAAACTTTTATTCTACTTTAAGAAAATAACATCTCTGTAGCTCTTCCATGAGCAAAACAATTAACAAACTGCTTTACTTGCTTTCATAATTTTTAATCAAGTCAAACAAATCGTAAATGTAGTCTCGCTATACAAACAGAGGGAAGTCAAGCTTAGGGAGCGAGAGGCAGAGAGAGAGACACACACACACACACAGACACACACATAGCGCTGTGGTGGCAAAAGAAAGCTACTCTGTTTTGTTTGTCAATCAAATGTGCTAATGCGCTCAAACCGTCATTCTGGTGCTATTAAATTTCCCCCGGGCTTCCGTTATCCGACCTGCAGTTCTCCAAAAAAATGCCTATATGCGTCCGATCCTATATAAACCCACAATCCCCGCCTCAAGGAACAGTGGAAGGGTTATTTGGAAAAGCTTTGTATTTCTGTTTCCACCTTGGAATGGTTCATAGACAAACTCAGTTGTGGGCATGCATTCTATCGCACTAGTTATATTATTTATCCCTATACAAAGTTCTGCCGTCTTTATTTTCCTGCAGAAATGTGAGTCCAGGGATGGGATTCTTAATGTATTTAGTAGGACAAGAATGGACACATAATCTTGTAGACACACACACGCGCACTCTCGCACAAACACACACACACACACACACACACACACACACACACACACCCAAGACTGAGCTTGTAAATATTTTTTGGCCGTCTAATCCCACATTTCAGCACTAGGTTTTTTACAATCCTTTAGTGCAATAAATCTTCATCCTTTCTTCATCCTCACAACCATCTCCTGTTCATAATCAAAATCAATAGGAGAGCTGCGTTCCTTATGGGATCATATAGCTCTCTCGCCAGGATTCCTGCGCTCACCCTTTCCCATGGAAAGTGAGGCGTCTGTGTTGTGCTTTCTTCCCCCTCCTGTTCCTCCACGGCTCTTTTTGCTCTGCTCTTCATCTTTATGGCCTGGGTACCATTTCCACAGGCTCTTGGTCTAAACAGGTGTACAATGTGGTACAACACAATATACCACAAGTGTGCAAAGACCCTCGTTGCATAAAGAGCATGTGTCGTTTGCTGTTTGGTGTCACCTCGTAGTTGAAATGCTTGTTGTTTAATTGTCGTCCGCTGCAGCGAATTTATCACTCAATCAAGTTAATTATACATTTTAATTATGAAAATGTTATTATGTGTTATGAATATTAAAACATTATTCATTGTTAAAATGTGTAATCAGGTTACATTTGCATACATTATCGTTGAGGCAAATCGATTCATTTACGACCGGGTTTCCCATTCTGACAAAATGAGGCTGCACTCTGAATGACAGGTGAGTCCACAACTACTAATTGTGGGTTGACATTCCTTCACACTATTGCTTTTGGCCACATAACTTAGGTTCTGTAACATTGATGCGATCAGAATACATCTAGCGATAGTAGTGTGCATGACAGACCTTGCAGCATGCGTCCTGTACAGTCGCAATTTCCCAGTTGTGCTAAAGTAAAAATGAACGATAATTTAAGGGCCTCATTTATGAATCTAGTACAAGCTTTACCTCCTATGATAGAAACCACTGTTTACACCTAATGTAGATGTCATGACCAAGGTGAAGTCAGGGGGGTTGCTTTATTTATTCCAATTTTAATGAGGGCTTTTTCTTTGCATATCAATCGTTTGAGTGTGGCGGTTGCGGCTACATTATGTCATTGTGTTGTTGTGAATATTAAAGAAATAACTCATTTATACGATCATACGAGGACATTTGCTCACAGTATGGACCCAAATGCAGATGCAGAGACGGGTCTTCCAAAAGAATAGACAGGTACAGATGGGGACAAAACAGGCAAACGAACTGTTGAAAGTTAGGCGTCTACAGGAAGCAACAGTACGCCCTGACAGAACCTCTTCTGGCATTCACACCTGGCCAACCTTCCCTGGGCAGGAACCCAGCACCTCTCCCCCTAGTGGGCTGGCACTGGAGACCCCTTCACACCATCCCACCCTGGAGCCACCCCACCGTCCTTCGAAGATGGCCCTCCCCGTGACGGTGAGGTGGGGAAGCAGCATGACTGACACCGATTGAATTGAGGGGGTGGAACTAGGACCAGGAGAGGACAAACTCCTGAGCAGAAGGCATACTGACCTCCTCCTCCTCCTCCTCCTCTCCTCCTCCTCCTCCTCCTCCTCCTCCTCCTCCCAGTCCAGTGAGAGAGGAGGCTGAGATGAGGCAGACCTGCTGTCTCCAGGTGCCGGGGTTAGCCCACTCACTTTGGTTGAAAGAAGAAAGGTGCATTAAAAGGTTCTGGTATTGAGAGGAGAGCTGGGGACCAGTGTTGTCAAGACACGCTGGCCTCTTAATGAGCAGGGTGACACAAAGTGGTCAGGCGTGACCACAGTAAAGGCAGCAGTCAGTTTGTGTCGTCCTCTGGGGTCGGTCGTGTCCTTGCCCACAAGGCCTCCAGAGCCATGGCTTCATCTAGAGGCGACCCTAGGATGGGCAGGGTAGGAAGGAGGTGGGGGAGACTGGGATCGGGGAGGATTGAGGGGTGCAGGGCATAGTTGAAATGGGAGTATGACATCCCTCTGTTGCCAACAAAGACAATTTGTCTATTTGGATGGCATAAGACAACGAGGGAGTCCAAACTAGTTGGCACTGCCGGAGACGAGAGCTCGTCCTTGAAGGCATCGATGTCATAGAGACGAGTGTTTCGGAGAGTTTTCCCAAAAGTGTTGTGTCCTTAACATGTTAAGGATCTAGAAGAATAGTTGGACATTTGAACAAAGCGGTGGCTAATCTCTTACAGGGGTCCTTTAATTAGTTGTCTTGGTGGAATAGGGAGTGAAGGCAACCAGTGCTGTTATCTGCAGAGCCAGAGATATTTATGTATTTTGTTTCTTTCTTTCTCCTAATTGTATTAGTATTATCTGGCCTGTTTTGCAAATTACCTCCATTTCCTTTTGTGATTTTGGTATTGAATGTCAGAAAAACAAAAGGTCCCAGTCTTTATATTTTCTTACATCAAATTCTCTCCCTCATGGCTCACTGATCTTTCTTCTTCCCGCTCTCATAAACCCCCCCTCCCCCCCCAGGTAATAGTCCCCCAGCAATCGACGGGGATTCTGACTTATGAGTCATCTGCTTCACCTCCCAATTCTCCAGCATAGCATCTCATATTGAGATTCAAGAAATCCTAGTAAATATGTCTTTTCTTAAAGCCTCCATCAATGGCACTCAATTTATTGCGACCTGCCAGTTAACGGGGTGCCACACGAGAGTTAGGCTGCTCTGCCCGCGTTGAAGAATCACAACGTGCCAGGACGTTCAAATATGAGCTTTCTGATGTCTTTCTAGGTTTTCCAAATACTGAGAGAAATTACTAATGCACAACTAATTGCATGTTTCATTGTACTTATTATTCAATTAAGTAAGTCTCTGTTTAACCTGCAATAAATTAATATCCAACATCTGGGAAATCAGCTACTAAGAACAAAACTGACACACAGCGTTAGCCACCAGAAGAAGGTTATTTTATTTAAATGTAATTTAATTAAAGCTCTATGCATTCCTCTTGCAAACAGCTGGAGGAACAACGCTATAGCAATCTCACACAGTGGTCCTTTGCTTTAATGATAACATGTGTCCCTTGTTTGTACAAGTTCCCAGTGAATGCTACGTGACAAGCAGGATCATAACAGACCCTACTTCATTCGAGTGCTGGGCCCCAGTGTGGTTGCCACGGTGACTGCACAGGGATGGTTGTCTGTAGAGTGCTCTCTGTGGCCACAGAGAGCACTATTGGTTAGAGAGGTACAAACTAAGTTAAAGTGATGGACTACAGAAATCCACTTATTTCTAATGAGGTTTTTAAGAGTTATCAAACCAATTTAATGGGTGCACAAAATAATAAACACAAAATTACCGGGTGGGCCGGGAATTCAGACCACACGCGTAACAACTCAGAGTGGGTACATTTGAGTTTGAGATGTCAATTAATATACTTAAAAACATTTCTGTACACTATAGTCAGTAGGTGTGTAGGGTATGCATCCCTCTGTGATTTGTTATGGTGATCTAACAACTATAGATCCTGTTACTGTACTAGTGGACCGTCTGAGTCACAAACAGCGAGGGGTTTGGTACATTCACCTGCTAAACGGCTCGCGTCATTTTGATTCCTCTTTATTATTGGAGATTCTCTCACACACTCTCTCATAGCTGTATATGTATGTAGGGTTCACATCCAGCTATCCGATTAGATGAACTTGTGTTGAAAATGTGTGGAAAAGCTACCAAGTACCAAATTGACCACGTACCGTTCACCTACTCTCAAATTGGATTATAGGATCTATTCCTTCAAGTAATATGCAGATTATAAACTCAATTTACCATTTTCGTTCTATCTTGATCTACCCCCCACCCACTGTCTCTCTCTCTCTGTCTCTTTCTCTCTAAAGATGACTTGAGCCTTTTCAGTAGGTGTCATTTATTGAGAAGGGTTTTGTTGTCTATGCTTTGTATGGAAACCAGACACACACGCACACATGGACACATGCACTCTCACACACAAAGAAAGGTTTGAATGGAAAGTAAACTCACTGGACAATGTGAGGTAAGGATAGATACTATTTGAATTTGAATAGATCTTTCTCTGAAAGAATAAATAATTCACTAGATTTAAAGTTCTCCAACGAATGGCAAAAAGCAAAATTATGATCAATAATTTGAAATGGGTGAAAAACGTAAATATATGTTAAAATAAATCCGGTTTCTCTTACCCTTTCATTGGCTGAACACACTGGGAAAAATAACTCTCACATCTCATACTTTTATAACTTTATTTTAATACTTTTCAATTGGTTCTGTTTCTCTGTGTCCTCCACCCTGACCCAACCCCACAATCATGAAAGAGCTTGGGAACTGCCCCCCATCTTTTTTAAATGGGCAAAGGAATGGCTGAAATAAAGAACTTTTTAAAGAGTCGATTAGCAATATATTCCATACCTCTTCGCTGACAACTGGCCTGAAGTGGAGGAGCCAAAGTGTCCAGCCAAAAGAAACCCATGAAAGCAAATTAAATTGTATATCTTGAATGTGGGACCAAACGTGTGTGTGTGTGTGTGTGTGTGTGGTGGGTGGGGGGGGGGGGGGGGGGGGGGGGGGGGGGGGGGGGGGGGGGATAATCCGTTGCTCTACCTGTGTGAACAGATATATATTTATATTTATGTATTAATTAAAGTGCATGGTGATTTATGTAGCCACATTTATATTCCAAGTGCCGCCCTTGGTCTGTATAACCACTTAACTATCGGGCGATTTTCAACTGATATTTTATAATCTTATGAATGTATATCTTTGCCTTTATGTGCATCCCAGCCATCCAAAGCAATGTCACGTGGAAAACTTGAAAAGAAAGCACAGCTTTATTTACTTACTGACACGGTAACTCATGCTCTGACTGATTCTGATTCAATCCCCAACCTTTATTGCCCATCTCTTCTTTAGCAGGTCAGGGTGGCTTCTCTTTCCTCCATGAAAGCAGGAATGTTGCCAGTAAATGCAAGTCACTTGAAGTGGGGCTTCAGTCCTTTCAGCGTGAACAGGGACTTGTCCTTGTGGCCTGTGGGAAACACAGAGACGGGCCATTCACTGAAGATTTTTTAACAAGCTTTTCAGAACGCCCTGTCTCTCCGCTCTCCCTCTCTTGATGGTGTTTACTGTCTGACTCCCACCCCTCTCCCTCGTTCCCTCGCTTATTTCAAAGAGGTCATCCTCTCTCCTTTCTTAGTCAAATTATTTTGGGACGTGGTTTTTATTGTGTATGAACCCCAAGACCACCAGTGAAACGGGCACACACACACACATACACACGCACGCTCATACACACACACACACACACATACAGACGCACGCTCATACATACACACACTCTCATATACACACACAAGCACATACACACACACACACACACACTTTCATCAAAGTGCCTCGCCTCCCTCCAGCGTGGTTATCTACAACTTCATAGCAGAACAGCCTTCGTAAAACTGATGAAACCATTTCTGATTAAGCAACAAAGAAGTGAAACTGCATGATCCAGGCAACAACTAAAAAAAGTTTGTGGCATTAATAAGCCAAAATGAAAGTTTCTTTCAGGCGTGCCTTGAACTTTGACATTTGTTCCGCTGTGCAATGTACCACGTTGAATTGTTGATGGCACTGCTGGACGCTACTGGCACTTTTCCTCAGTTTTTCTCGATTCCTCAATCACTTCAACATACACCAATGTAGTTCAAAGCCCATGCAACGTAATGAGTTTAGTTCAAAAGTGTAGGAAGTGCATATTAGCTCTTTGTGTCCGTAACCCTAAAACATGCATAAAGTAGGAATGGATTTGTACACTAGCAGTACATTTTTCAACAGAAATTTGGTATAGGAAGTCCATCTTAATTTGCATGATGTTATTCAGAATAGATTACCTTGTAACACAGCTCAGCATTTTCGTTATTTATATTTGGCACACTGGGTTTTATGTGTACCTGTGAATATGGATTAGTCAAGGACTCAATTTAGGAGAACAATTTGTAAATACATGTCAACGTGCTTGTGAGGTGGCAAAAGCCCACTAACACACCAAAGTGATTCACACAAGAACCACATTCCCCAAGTTCCTTTGCCAGTTACGCCGCAGTGACAGAATAATGTTCAACATACACTCGGTCTTATTCTTAAAAAGAAATGCGAAAGAAAGTTGTGTTTCATGCACTGAAAGAACATGAAACACAAATGTTTTCTCTGCATGTCAAACTCAAAGGACGCCACCTTCCTCACATCTCGCCCTGTCTCGCTGTGGTGACTTGCTCCATTATTTTGGGCGCACACACTCAAACTGCCTGCAGAGTACTGCGGTTACTGTGGCGTCCTGACACTCATATCCAAACACCGCTCCAGGTGCAGAGTGCTGGTGCTGAGGAGCACAGTCACCACGATGGGCACAAGATCACTGAGGAGCTACTTTTATTTTGCATGGCAGAATGTGACTTATTTTCAGCTGAACCTAATATAGCCCGGCATTGCGTTAAGTAACAATGCATGCTGTTGTACGTTAAAAACGTGATTGATTCAATTCTCAAAGGAGAAACCCACATTGTTGGTTGCTAGAGGCATGTGTGTAAAACGCTGGAAGGCATACTTTGCATTGCTCGTGTGCCTAGTCCAATATGGCCAAGTTGTGTCTAAAGGCCACCAGTGTTGTAACCTTGCACTGAGTTTTCTGGCTGAAGTCGTTTGTATTCAAATAGGAAAACAACAACTTTTCATCAACACAAACATCCACAAACATCCCCGTCATTCAAGAGATTTGCTAATTTTAAAGACATTGACCAGCCGACTTTTTTGCATGGATCTCTCGTGTATATATTTGTAATCCTTTATAGCATGGGCACTTTATATAGAGCTCATTCAACTATGGCTGCATCCGAGCTGCTGTGGGGTCTAAATGACTTCTTGTTCTGTTAAATGTGTGTTGCACAGGTATACACGTGCATTGGGCTCTGTAATCTTGTGCACAGGGTAGAACTCAGTCATGAAGTTCACCGACTGGCCTGTCACAGCTGTTCACACTTTTGAATACACACAGGCACACGCATGCATGCATGCATGCAGGCACAGACATAAGTGTATGCACATCGTCATATGTGCGCACAGCAAACCATCGTGAAAGTACATTTATGCAATGAATGCACACAGACACATGCACACACACATGCAAAAGATGGAAAGAGAATAGAAAAAAGATAATGATCCACATATTAGCTATTATCATTTATGAATGTTAATATGAATTTGGATGGCTTTTGTCCCTGACATTTACACATCTACTGTAATATGTGATTATTCTTATCAGGAGCAATTACAGTAACTTATTTTTAATAATTTCAATTAAGGTGGCCAAGATGATAAAATACATGTTGGAATACACACAAGTATGCACACACATACACACACCCACAGGGTGTTTTTTATGTGACAGCTATTTCCTCTAAAGGGATCAATTAAAGTTAATGTAGTCAGATTGATCCAAATGAACCAGGTCATATGCTTGCTGTTGCACACACACACACACACACACACACACACACACACACACACACACACACACACACATTCAAATGGTGATAGCATGCCTGATGAGACCTGATATCTAAACTCACTTTGGTATGTTATATTAAATACTTGATTAACCCGTCATAAACCATGATGGATCACACACACACACACACACACACACACACACACACACACAAAAGCTCTGGCACAGATGCTCTCTCACTCTGTATCACTCTTTACAATCCAGTTGGTGACCTCGTTGGGCAATTTAAACAGAAAATGAAATTAACAGTGATTACAGAGAGCAAATCACATTATTAGTTCAATGAAATAGAGCTGGTGATGGCGTAGCTTGTTATTCTAAATCAGGGACACATTTCCAGGTCGTGGAAACCTATGTTGCAACCCTGGCGTTGTGTTCATGTGTCGTGGATTTGTGTTGGTAAAGATTTAAATTTGCTTGGCGAGCATGTGTTGATAACATCAGTATGTGATATCTGTCCATATGTAATTTGTCTAACGAAAGTGTTGCTAAAAAATGAACCTTTTGGCCATTTTGTGTTTGTAAATGGGTTCAGTGTGAGTGAGTGTGTGTGCGTGTCTGTTCCAACCACGCTGAGCTTGCATGAGCATCCACAGTCCTTGCAGCAGGATCCTGAACCAGGTCAAAGAAATACAGAGACAGAGAGCGAGAAAGAGAGAGGCGGAGATAGAGAGGGAGGTAGAGAGTAAGGAAAGAGAGAGATAGAGTTGGTGAAAGATAGGGAGGATGAAAAAGAGAGAGAGAGATCAAATGAGAAATGGCAAAAGGGGGATGGACAGAAAGCTTAAGTAGATACAAAAAAAGTGATAGAAAAGCAAAACAGGGAGAGGATGGCTTGAGCCTAACAGTGAGTGAAGCAGTGAAAATTGGATAAAGAGGGAGAATAGCAATGAAGGGCAGGAGAGATATACAGATGGGTTGAAAAAGCAGAAGGGACAAAAAGTGAATAAAAAGTAAGAGAGAGAGAGTAGGTGCACAAGAAACAGATGACGACGAGAGAAAATGGGTGTATTGAAAGAGTAAATGATCTTAGAGTTCAGCCTAGATTTGTGGAGAGAGAGAGGTAGCAGAGAGAGTGCGTGTTTCGGACCAAGGAGGGGGGACAGGCAGATGCTGGCTTACTGTTCACACTCAGCACAATATGTTCTATGTTCCTTGTGCCACAACGGCCTGCCACGCTTGACCACAGATGCGAGTGTGCAAGCAGCCCAGAATCCTCACCAGTGCAGTTCGAAAATGAATAATAAATGAACAGGGCGTCTGCAGGTGTGTCAAACGATAGACATAGCCTACTTCTAAATCAGCCTGGAAAGAAAAAAAAAATGTGCATGCACAAAGAGATGTCACCATCGAAGCAAAAGCAGACTTAGCGCCAACTAGATTTCTGTTTCCTTGGCAACAACGTGAATGTTTGGGAGGGGGGAGTGGGGAGGGGGGGTCTAAGTTGTGATGTACTGAGTGCGTTCCACTGGCATTTTAATTATGACTATTCAATTGATGACGTTTTTTTGTGTGAGGAATCGCGAGAGAGGGAAACGGTGTGTAGTCGAATCTTGTACAACTTTTATCTGCTTCAAGTTCCAGTTCTCTGTGGGGGAAAACATAAAATTGGCGATCTTACCGTAGTTATACTGTGTAGAAGAATCAAAGAAAAATAGACATTTTCTGTGTTCTTTACTCTGGGGATTTATTCAAGGTACAGGCATCCTCAAAGTACTCCTACTATTGAGAATAAATCCCTAAGACTCAATAAAAAAACCCTCCCAAATGATATGCTTAATCATACCCTTGAACATGCATCATAGCGGTAAAGCAATCTCCATTAAAATTAGATCCAAGAAAAAGTGACACCAACTGATTTGTCCCTTGTGAACTGACAAACAATGAAGCCCCTTGAACTTTTCGAAAGATGTTTCCCCGTCGGAAGACCTGCAATCTATTACCTATGGAACCTGACCTATAATCACGTCAAATTGCTCATAGGTGGAAGCTCGAGGGCATGCAGTGTCAGCTGGTATCAGGAGGACTACAACTTCCATCTAACAAGTGCCATGGCAACTTTGTAATCATAAAAAAGGTACAATGTTACCCCTCATAGTTTCTTTGCCATTCATCTGTCCAAACAATAATACAAAACATACGAAAAGAATGCAGTACGCAGTACTGCAATGTAAGTATGGTCTCCCTTTGATCTGTATTTTATAAGCCAAAATAAAGATGACATTATATGATCAATGATGTGATAAACATGGAGAGTGGGCCACTATGAGTTGGTGCCGATGGGATGGGAGTAACGGTTGAAAGGTTTTTCGACACTTTAGTTGGTTCCTTTAAACCTGCACCATACAACTTTTCTATAGCCACTGTTTACTCCGCAGCAACCCATCTGAACTGGTTAGGTTCAGAGAACACGCCCGTCCACCAGTCAATCCAACCAGGGAAGTGTTCTCGGTATGTGCAGAGACTCAAGCCACTAGAACCTGCGAAGAGGAAAACGTACATAGTGCAGCTTTCCAGTTTGTAAAGCATTATTGTTCTCAGGAACCATTGTCAGATGGGCGGGGTCGGTCTGGAATGAAGCAGGCGGCAGGGCATTGTGATCCGTGATAAGCATCCCTTTGGAAGCAGTTCTACGTCCTCCTCTGGGCAGGAACATCCATAGGGGGGGGGGTTCTCCCTGCTAGTTGGCTACTAGCTGCCGACTGGCTCCAGCCACTGGCTGATGGGTTTAAATGGCTTGGGACTTTGGCTGTTTGCTTTTGGCCATGAGCCATTACGCCTGGTTGAGTCCACTGAGTGCCCAAAGCGGAAGAGGTGCAGGCTGCCATGGCACAACAATGACGACAAGTTGGCCGAGATCCCCAGCAGCAGCAGGAAGCTGAAATTGAGTTAATCATTGTAGCGCTGAGATTGTGACAAGCTGTTGTCTGTGTTTTTTAATAGAGGATTGGATTTGCATGTATGTGAGTGGTACGTGGAAGAGGGTTGATAGAACCGTACTGGGAAACCTCCAGCTGGTCCCACATCCGCATGGTTGCTATCATGTCGATGAATAGGAGAACTGGGATTAAGCAAAGGAAGCATGAATCGTCGCAAGGAGAGTCATCCATTGGATTCCATGATAACCTGTCGGTCAGGTTCCATAAGAAAGAGATCAATTCCCTTCCCAGGAAACCTTCCTTGCTGTAATGTAGCTCAGATGTAATGTCTCTAAGAAGAGCAGAAGACAAACAGCAAAGGGTGTCTGTGTGTGTGTGTGTGTGTGTGTGTGTGTGTGTGTGTGTGTGTGTGTGTGTGTGTGTGTGTGTGTGTGTAAGGGGGTGTATAAGGACTAGGGCCAGCAGACAGTACACAACCTGTTCTGGCCCAAATAGATAGCCGTGTCATCTTAAGTGTGGAAAACGTAGTGTGTTTGTGTTCATGTTCAGCTTGTGTGTGTCCAACTGTGTGCATGTGTGTTTGTGCAGAAAACAATTGCGTGTGTGGAAATGCGTGTGTGTATGGCTGTGTGTGGAAGTGTGTGTGTGTGGCTGTGCTAGCCCGGGTGAATGTGTTAATGCATGTCGCAGTTGGTGTCAGCTGCTGTCCCTGTGTCACCTCTGATACTTGTTTTTACATCTTTTTTCCCGACTTGTATCCAGCACATATTCATCCCTGTTGTTGTCACTCATTCGAGACACACACCTTAACACGAACCAAATGTTCAAAATAAAAGCATACGATTATTTCAATTGTAAGCGAAGCCGACAGGCTTTGAGAGATTATGTTTCCTTGTCCCAGACTGTGTGGCCTACAGCCTTGCTATGACATTTCCATATACTGGTTATACCTCCACCCTACCTCCATCCATCTCTCTCTCGTTTTTTATGTCCTCTTTTAATTCGCAACCTCTACTGTGAAATAGCTGCCAATGAAAGTGTCACTGCACTCTCTATTCCTAACATTTTATATCATTTGTTCCCGTTTCTGGTGCCAATATTGGATTTCTTCTTTTTTTTTCTGCTCTCACCCTACTCGACGCTCACAATACATCACAAGTCTGCACATTTACCCATCTCTCTCTCGCTCTCTCTATCTCTCTCTCTCTCACTCTCTCTCGCTCTCTCCCTCGCTCTCTCCCTCGCTCTCTCTCGCTCTCTCCCTCGCTCTCTCTCCCTCGCTCTCTCTCCCTCTGTTTTTGCTGCAATGCTGGTACA
>JACYXH010000816.1:995000-1017500 GCA_026745465.1 Lota lota
AAACAACCAACATACAGTATCTAGCCAATGAGAAATGTTCCACACGCCTTTGACTGACAGGCAAGATCGATTCCCCGCTCCAATCGGGAAAGAGATGGTCAGGATTGAGCCGGGAGCTAGTCTTAAACTAAATTCGCTCATACGCGTCATCTGCAAACAGATATTCTCATTTCACTCACTCATCGCTGTTGGATGTAACAACTTACACTTGTAACAAATTACACTCAAATAATAGAATACAGCACCATTAAGGGGCGACTGAAGTGCAGATCTTGGGTTTATGTAAGAGCTCCTCTCTGTGATTGTCGCCTCCTGAATTCAGCCCCCCAGGATCGACGGCTGTCACATGTTCCAGCTGTGTGTGTGATGAAGTCCTCCCGAGCTTTCGTTTATCTCAAATAGCGCCCATTTCTGTCCGTGCATTTCTCCTATTTTGCTTTATCAAGAGTTCTCGGCTTATTCCTTCCCTCCCACTAGGCTCGCCATTATGCCCCGCAAATCTTTAACACCCACGGCGCTGGGAATGTTTCACCTGATGATGCCAACGGTGCTTATGCAAAGCCAGCGGCCCTCAAATGCATAACACACAGCGGCCCTCAAATGCATAACACACAGCGGCCCTCAAATGCATAACACACAGCGGCCCTCAAATGCATAACACACAGCGGCCCTCAAATGCATAACACACAGCGGCCCTCAAATGCATAACACACAGCGGCCCTCAAATGCAAACACACAGCGGCCCTCAAATGCATAACACACAGCGGCCCTCAAATGCATAACACACAGTGGCCCTCAAATGCATAACACACAGCGGCCCTCAAATGCATAACACACAGCGGCCCTCAAATGCATAACACACAGCGGCCCTCAAATGCATAACACACAGCGGCCCTCAAATGCATAACACACAGCGGCCCTCAAATGCATAACACACAGCGGCCCTCAAATGCATAACACACAGCGGCCCTCAAATGAATAACACACAGCGGCCCTCAAATGCATAACACACAGCGGCCCTCAAATGCATAACACACAGCGGCCCTCAAATGCATAACACACAGCGGCCCTCAAATGCATAACACACAGCGGCCCTCAAATGTAGAAAATACAGCAGGGGGGGGGGGGGGGGGGGTGACCCTTTCAAAGCATTGCAAAAACCGCAATATTGTTTTGCCTCTTCATGATGCCCCCACCCCCCTGCTGAGGGGGTTTTATGCACCACCTGCCTGCATGGCACTTCATGGGATCTGCCTCCCGTCTTGCTGTCACAAACACACACACATACCGCAAGGTGTGTGCATACACAATATTGTTTGTGTCATCGTTATTCCTTTAAGTCATCCATTCTTCCTCTCCCCTTATCATCTCTATCCCTGAACTCCAAAGTATACCTCATTGCTCACTCTCTCTCTTAATTTGTCTCTCTTGCGCTCTCTCTTTCGATCTCTCTATCACTCTCTCTCTCTCTCTCTTTCTCTCTCTCTCTCTCTCTCTCTATCTCTCTCTCTCTCTGTCTCTCTCTGTCTCTCTCTCTCTCTCTCTCTCTGTCTCTCTCTGTCTCTCTCTCTCTCTCTCTCTCTCTCTCTGTCTCTCTCTGTCCCTCTCTCTCTATCTCTCTCTCTCTCTCTCGCTGTCTCTCTCTCTCTCTCTCACCATATTCCCACAGTGTTTCATATCTTTCATACATTCCTGTCTGTTCACCTCGTCCTGTCGTGACACAAAGTATCATTATTATCATTTCTTCCTATTGTTTTTCTTCAAACCGTGGGCGGTTCTGAAGGGGTGGCCTGTGACCACCCCTACAAGCTGATTGGCCACCCCAGATGCCACTTCGCAATTTCTGCCACGTCATTGGCTTCCAACTCCACGCTTTGACTGAAAGATGTGCAATTTGTTTATTGTTTAACTAACTTAATCCGGCTAAGCAGGACAATGAACATGTCCAGTGTGTTGCAGACGAACAAGTCTTTTATTTTCAGATTTTTAGTTGTTGTTGCATACAATCAGTTTACACGCCACGACTACTTTAGATTATAGCAAGCATCAAACGCTGTCATGTCGTTGAGTTGTGACAACTTTTTAAGATATCTTCCACTCGGTGTTCAGTGAATGGTGAAGGAACAGGCAGGAGGCGGAGAGCCACGTTGAGATGGCGTCTGTGTGCGCTCTGTTTGCAGAGTGACATCAGATCTGTGGAGTCTGCGCCCTGCTTTGCATTTAGAGATGTTTCTCGTGCAACCGAATGTCCACCCGATTTGGCCCGTTAATCAACGCGAGTGACGAGTGAATTTAAACCAGTTTGTCAGTTTTCTCATCTCTTTTCCATGGATCTGATCCACATCTCAACCGCCTCCATAAGAGTAGTTAAGGTTATGGATTGTGATATTAAATATAAGAAAAGATAATAACGGAACACGATGCTGTGATATTGTCGCATGCTATAATGTGTGGTATATATCGTATCATTCAGATGAGTCATTTTGAGTTAATTTAGAGGAAGGTAGAAGTCAGGGTTTCCAAAATGCATTTTTGTTCGGAGGTTTGCTTAGAGCATTTGACTACTAAATAACCGTAACTTCTGTAAATGAGCTCGGAAAAAGGTCTCATTTATTTGTCATTGTTAATGTTTGCCTACTTGACTATAAAGGTTATGCAAAAAATAGGATGCTGACCATCAACAGTGGTGTGTATGCACGTAGCCCATTCATGTATGTTTCAGCCTATAGTTTGCAGACTATTAATACACAACAAAAACATGCACACACATTAACAAAAACATCGTGGCCTCCTGTGGCCACTCGCAGCGTAACACCACGTTGTGCGACGCGTCTCGTACACAAGGCTTCGCTGTAGCGCCGTCCCGCTCGACCGCGGGCGCTGGCGTGCTGGCTTAAAACAAAGAGTAACATGGCGTTGCTGTGACCCCCCCCCCCCCCCCAATTCCTTCCTGGAACCCTCAACTCAAAATGCATTTGATCACGTTGGAGGCGAAGCAGGTGCTTCACTGACACGTTGAAGAGAAGGTGAGAAGGTGCGCCATCCTCTCCAGGAGCACAGTGCCGCCACCCCCCCCCCCCAGTGCAACGGCCTCTGTCGCCACAACCCTGCTTTGAAAGAAGATGTGCTGACACCGCTCTGAGCTGCACCCTGCGTGGCGGGGGCTTCGTAACGCTGTCGAAGACGTGAATACAGAGTAGAGAAGCGACGGCAGAACGAGTGGGAGAAAGTAAAGGAGCCCTGCCGCCAATCACCAGCGTTGTTGGAAGTGGGAGGAGGGAAAAACGGCGTTGTTGAAGGGAAACATCAGAAGACAACACAGGGGAAGAAAGAGAAAGCAGCCGGTGGGGGGGGGGGGGGAGTTAACAGAGAGCTCAGAGGTGAAGTATGTCTCATGGGGGTTGGGGGGCTGAAAGGGGAAGAAGTGGAACGCGTAAAATAACACAGGGAAAGGCATTCTTCTCTGGGTGAGTTTCAACACTTGAGGCAGAAAAGCCAGAGAAACACTCTTTTTATGTTTATTTTTTTTTTCTCGCCTCTCACTTGCATTGTTTCGGCACAACAGCGCACTTCACCAGACGCCAAATGAGATGTGAGAAACACTTCAACGGGCAATTAATATTTCCCTCGTGAAAATCCCTGGCTGGGTGTCGACTTATAAGGGGACGAACGCGCTTGGCATTTATCGCGTTGTTTGTACACAAATGGCTGGCGAGTAAGGAAGGCAATGGAGTCGACGTTATGAGTCTCACGCACACTGGCTGCAACACGCAGAGCTCAGCAACCACAGTACAATGAGACAGGAGGAGAATCAAGCAAGCATGACTACACACACACACACACACACAAACACACACACACACACCCTACGAAAACTGCAAAACACGCTCACCCACACCGGCATGCCACACATTTAAATAGGTTTGGAAAGTACCACACACACTCTCACACACACACTCTCTCACACACACACACACACACACACACACACACACACACACACACACACACACACACACACACACACACACACACATACACACACACACACACACACTCTCACACACACACTCTCATACACAGACACACACTCACACACACACACTCTCACACACAGACACACACTCACACACACACACTCTCACACACACACTCTCACACACACACTCTCACACACACACACAAGGCCCAGTGTGCTGCACAGATGCTGTAAGGCTCATTTAGTTCAAAAGGTCATTCTGAGAGAGGAAAGAAGGGATTACACAATCAAAGCTGCACAGCAGAGAGATTTGGGGGTACATCGTTTTCAAAGACGACACATCAATTTGCTCCATGAATCAGTATACCTCGGCCACTTCGTAAACCCACTATTTAGAAAGGGTATTCAGCTTACGTCTTTCACCTGACTGAAAGAACCCAATTACTTTGATATCTTTGAGGAATCTCAGGTCGGTTATGTATTGCGGTTTTGCCAATGTAGGCAGCTCGTGGTCCATGGCATGACAGTCCATCTGCACCCGGCGTTTTGGACTGGCAAATGATGGACTATGTGAGCTCTTTTGGTCATATCCCCCATATCTGAGAGTCTCAAACGACTGCATCAAAAGCTAAATGACAATCTTGAAAGGGCAGCGATAATCTGAGAAGAAAGAAAAGCTGCCAGGCGTGTTTTATCAGCTAGTAGGTAATCCGAGATTAACAAATGACTGTTGAATGCGAGCGAGGGAATGGACTGGACCTAATGTTATGTTTAAAACATAATCCCTCTCGGAAATACGCATTATTACTTAAGTATTCTCCACACTGTTCAGTTAAGGAAGGAATGTGTGTTTCACATCACAGGGCTAGTAAGGAGGACCTCTTTCACAGCACCCAGCCGGTGAGTTCATTCAACACCACGGTGTCAGCTGGTGCACCTTACCGGAAGGGTTTCCACCACACATTTGATCATGGTGGCTTTAATATCACCTGACACTTTGCGACACAAAACACTTGATGCCAGTTCATTCAAGATCAGGCTACGCAATTCAGTGTGGTTGTGGGTGTGGTGAGCACACACTAACACACACACACATATATCTTATGCACACAAAACGCTCAAACACATCATCACATCACGCTCACACACCCTCACACACACATACCCATTATGCATGTGGTCTTTGCAGCTGGGAGATTTGTCAAAGTAAGCACACACACTTAAATCCCACATTTGTCCTGCATGGTCTGCCATGCAGGATCACCAGGCTAGTGGTTAACATGACACCGTAAGCCTTTTAGCCCCATTAAATGTCCACACACACCAGCTGACGGAGGGTAGTGTGTGTGTGTGTGTGTGTGTGTGTGTGTGTGTGTGTGTGTGTGTGTGTGTGTGTGTGTGTGGTTTGGATTTGTATGTCTTGTGTGGATGTTTTGATTTCAAACAAATCATTTGTCTCAATATTTTGTAAGATAACTTTATTTTTATTTTTGAGACAAAGCATGTGATTGTCTTCTGTGTACGAGATTGTAAATGCACACATGCACCGGTACGCACGCACACATACACACGCACACAAACACACACACAAATGCGCAACAACTGCAGCACCCTTCCAATTAGTGAACAAAGTAGGGTTGCTTTTTCTCCCAATCCCTTGTTTGTACAACCTGTGTGTGTGTGTGTGTGTGTGTGTGTGTGTGTGTGTGTGTGTGTGTGTGTACACCCTTGTTTTGGCCTTCATTTTGTGTCTTTCTTTCAAACAGTGAAATGTGTTGCTTTTCTGTATCAAACATCTATGAAGACATTTCTTAATATAGAAATAGAGTTCCTCACTTGTGTTGTACCGCCCATAGCATGGCTTTGACAGGACATGATTAGAAGCCTTATAAATGTAAAGGTTTGATCGGCGCATAGATATGTCACAAAGTTGATTTTGTTTGAGTGTAACACACAAGGCCAACCTCAGGACTGCACACAACGCACACTATGCACAAAATACTATAAAAACAATAATAATAATAATAATTTGTATTATTAATTAAGCACACCTGGTGTTTTTAAGCAGGCAACAGAAGCCTCACTCCTAGTGGACTAAACATTTTTGTTTAATTTGAAACGTCTCCACAAGATGGATTGATTGATAAATACTTTATTTATCCCGAAGGAAATTACATTTTTCTTGGTCATTATTTGTAAATCATTTATTCATCATCATCTGTCAGTGAATGCTATCCCACTGGTTGTTTTCTTCATCAGCTATTTTAATGATTGAATACAACAAAAAAAGCATTCCAGTCCCCTCATGTTTGAATTTCATAAATTGCCTTACAATGTATCTTTTGTCTTTCTCTCTCCCTCTCTCCCCCTGCCACACATATTCCCACATATTACATTATTTGTAACTTGAAGAATTGGAACTGTTGAATGATTGTGAAATAGAGTTCTTGTTTGCAATATGTTTATGAATGAGTAATATAGTATTCAACATAGTACTACATTACACTACTGACCATTCTATCAAAGGGTCCTCTCGAGAAGAAGTAAACATCATAAACATTTGAAAGACATCAGAAAGATTTCACAGAGATAACATCACTTACGAGAGCAGTGGGAACAAAGCCGAGCAATGATTGGTGGTTTCATGTCCTAATTTGTTGTTCTTTGTGATAACATTGGTTTAACCACCACTCATACCTGGTCCAGCTCCCCCAACACTGTCATCTTAAGATTTGCTGGTAATTTGGTCTTTCTAATGGCCGATGCACTCTGGGTATCTCCATGATGCTAGATTGGATGGCATTTGTTTATTCCTGCTCCTGTCCTTGAATGACCGACCTTTGATTAGTAAGTCTTGCACGAAAGCCGACCTGTTGTAGGCGTTGATGATAAAACAAATATGCATTTATTCATTGAATATATATGAGGGTGAGACTGCGAGAGTATCATAATAACTTTGATGACATTGGAAGATGCCAAATGTCTTTCATGCATTCTTTTAAATCCTCTGTTCATGTCTTATTGATTCTTTTCAATCCGGTCGTTAAATGTATTTAATGCAGTCTTTGAAATCCTGTTTTATTTGATTGTATGACATGTTTGTATGTGAAGCACATTGAGTCTGCCTTGTGTATGAAATGTGCTAGATAAATAAAGTTGACTTGACCTGACTACATTATATCATTAGAGAAGCGACAACAAGAGAAAGAGCACAAGGTCAAGGTCAAAGACTTGATTTTGTAATGTCAACAGGGACGGTGAAATGTACCAGAAACAAACAGCCAAAGGTTGCATCTGAAAGCAAAGTGTGTGTGTGTGTGTGTGTGTGTGTTTGAGATGGTGTGTTTGGCAGAATCGGATTCCAATGCAGACCTCTAAGGCGTGAGTCTCAGTTTAAAATGAACAACAGCTGGAAGAAGGTGGCTTTGTGTTAACGGACTGGATAATGTGGAAGTATTACCTGCCTCTCTGTGTGTGCTTGTGCAAATGCATACATTACTGGGCTCCTGTGTCTTTGTGTTGCTGTGTGTGTGTGTGTGTGTGTGTGTGTGTGAGTCAGCGTGAACCTGTTGTGTATTGGAGCCTGCAGGTTTGTCCTCTTACATGCATTGTATGTCTTTGTGGCATCTCGCACAGCAACAGAAGAAGAAGAGGAAAGGAGGGAATCTGGAAGCTAGTCTTCTCTGCTTACAGCAGGCAGCCGGCCTGATGAAGAGAAGGTTATGGTAGTGATCCATTTGCCTTGAGGAAGGCTCTTGGATAGAAAAACTTTGGTGTTCAGGGGTGAAAAAGAGAATCCCTGATTTGATGCATTACTCATCATGTCAAAAAAGTATTTTCCAATTTATCCTGCATAATGTTAGGGGGAACAAAAGTCTGGGAGGCCATTTGATTATTTTTTTTGCAATCAGCCACGTGTTGCTGAGAGAACAAAACAATAGATTTTGAAAAGTCATTTTCTAATTCTAACAAATGCTGTTTCGACCTCCAGTTCCAGTGTTTGTCCTCATAAAGTCCACGTGAATATGAAGTCCTCTGTTGCAGCCCCACATCTACATTTCAGGTTTCTAGATATGTTTAGGTTTTGGATGCAAATCCTCCTCCTTCTTTTTTTGTTGGTCTAACGAGCTAGACAGCTAGCCTGGAATACGCTGAATTTACTATGCCTTTTTTTCTGTCTCCTCTTGAATCCAATAGTTGACAAGGTGTCCCTAGTCATCAGATCTTGGTGGGTTTGACTTAAGGTCTGGAAGGTAGTGATGTTGATACTCGCCTTGTCTTCTCACATCCGTCTGAAAGGCAGTTGTTGAGCGATCACTGCCAAAGACTCGCCATGAGACTCGCTCCAAATGTGTGGTTTCCCCCTGTTTCCTCTCTGGGGCACAAGATCGAGCCCTTTTATTATTTCCATGACAACATACCCCAACTATTGGGGGTTGTACTCCCTCAGGCTTTGGTTGACGGCAGTTTTCCACCTGGCCCCTGAGAGTGACTTGTCAATCTAACCAACTGACTAACCTGCCCTGCACTTTTTACACAAAAGGTCTGCGTAAGCGCCAATTTGTCCTTCGTCAGTCACTGTGCTCTGGGCCGTGGGGGCACCAACCTCTTAGCCTAGCGCAATTCTATATGCTTCCTCTGCTTTCTAAATCAGGTCAATACAGTGTCATGTATGGATCTCTTAGTGTATCCCATTTTTTGGGAGAGCGTCTCATGTTTCATCGGTGAGCTGGGATGGCTGGGTTGGTGGCTCCTTCCAGACTGTATTGAGGGATCCTCATGAAATGCCAGGGAACTTACTGGGTCCCTCTCTGAGGCCATTTTCATCAGGGCTGATGATGGCCTCCAATAGAGTGAAAGATGGGCCCGATCAGAATGCTTCAAGGCATCGTTCGCTGTCCGTTTTTTATTGTGTCCTTGCTCTCTTCCTATCTACCGTCTGTGTTCAGCCCTGTTGTGGAAACTCTATTTAGTAAGGTATATTGATGGAAAAATGAACCTCCACACAGCGGCACAGCATATATATATATAAAGTATATATATATGTAGCTACAGCAAAAGTCAAATTTCTCATCAATGTGTGGGTAGTCAATTGCTGTCATTGCAGCCCCCCCCCCCTCTTCATCTCTCAACCAATAAGGACCTCATGTATTTAACAGATACTAATTGAACAGATAATAGATGACAGACAATTATGAATAAATACATCTCTCTCATTCACGCTGGTCTCTGTTCTTTTCAATGCGACTCGCTGCAGATGCCAAAGTGTCCAACGCTCGTCAATATTTAGATAATTCAAGCACGTCACAATCGATCGGTTTCTTTGTTTTGCCTACTGCTCAAACTGGCAACGACACTGAACCGGCTTCCACTTGGTCTGTTCGTTGGCGTCAGAGCACCATGTCGCCGCAGGCCAGAGCTGGCCTCAGAGCTGGCCTCAGAGCTGGCCTCAGAGCTGGCCTCAGAGCTGGCCTCAGAGCTGGCCTCAGAGCTGGCCTCAGAGCTGGCCTCAGAGCTGGCTCCAATCGTTGTCAACGCCAATGCTTCTTCCCTGTGATTCAGCGGAGATAAGGTTCGTTGAGTGTCTCATTTGGTAATCTCCCAACAGGAGCCGGTTGAAATGGACTGCGTCATCAATCCATCGCTTGTCAGACTCAAGCTGCCTCTCTCCATTAAAGATTCTTCCTTACAGTCCATGTTTCCATTAGTCCTTTACGAAGTTAAATTGTATTTCCCGTGTTGCTTGAATTGAACTTTGTCTCCTGTCGTCTCATGATCACCAGCTACCTGCCTGCCTGCAACCTGCTAGTTGATCTGCCTGCAGGCCTTGGCATCTCCCTCGTCCACCATCGTGCTCAGCTCAGTCCTCCTCCTTTCCAGCTCCTGCCCGGCCTGCCGTTCTCATTCCTCTTGCAATGAACACCATTTATTTCATCCAAGTTCCCATGTCTGTGTTTGGCCATAACTTACAAACATGTGGCCCATATGTTTGTGACACCCCCTAACCCTAGCCCCCTAAAGGGACAGAAGACAACATGGAAGCCGTGCGTAGAATGATGCAAATGAGAACCAAACAGCCTTTTTACTGATAAAAGTTAAAGTGAATCATTATTAAACCAGCATCTACCTCTACACACCACTTCATCATCGTACAACCTCCTCCCTTCCCTGGTTCCATTTCCCTTTCACACACACACACACACACACACACACGCACACGCACACGCACGCATGCATGCACGCACGCAGACACGCACGCAGACACACACACACCAGACAGACATACACGCACACACACACACACACACAGACAGACAGACACGCACACAGACAGACATGCACACAGACACACTGAGAACCACCCACAAAGACCTCCTTGTGCGCACAACTGCACGCAGAGACACACACACAGGCACACATACACACATACACCGACACATTTAATCATCACTCCGGCTCTTATCATTTAGAGTAGAGCACTGGGGGCCTGGGTTGTGGTATTAGTCTCATTAAAACAGCCTCTAATTACTGCAGCCTCAGAGACAGCAGTCAGGGTGGAGAGCCTGGAACACCACCCACCCTCACAACCACCACAAAGGCATTCACACACAGACACACACACACTAAAACGGAAGACCCACACACAGAGGGGCCATGATCTCCACTGGTGCTTGTTTGTCATGCTGGAGTGGTGGAGAGACTTTCATTGCACTTGTTCACAAGCCAACGGTAGGCCAGGGAGCACGACATCGCATCAACATACCCGCACACACACATACAAAGACACACTTACACAAACGGATGGTACAGGCTTACAGGTACATTACTGCAAAATTACACATAAAACCCCAGCAGTCTGCATACGTGCATACACTGGCACACATGCATGATCACGCGTACACATAGACATCCACATACACACACACACACACACACACACACACACACACACACACACACCAAGGGAACCTCGATGAACATACAAACATGTTTTATTGGCTCTGGCATGTGTGTTTGGCCCCCCTCTAGTTCAGACAGATTTCCCTCAGTCCTCGCCCGGGTCGGGCCAATCACAACCGTTTATCTAACACGGGGCGGGTTTAACTCGATGACAGAGGAGCGCCCTATTGGTGCATCATGTCCTGATGTTTTGAAAAACAACCTAGGTGGCTGCCGCTGATTTGGCACACGTTTCGTTGCTCTGATTTGCGTTTTGGCGTTATGGTCTGTCCCGGTTGATTCTTTGACTGGTTGGTGGTTGGTTGCCTGGTTGTTCCCGGTTGATAACGGTCCTTGGAAAAGGAAAATGGACTGAGAGGTTCCAGACTGATGCGAACTGGTCTGGCGATTTCAGGTTACTCCCTTCATAGTCCCCATTGAAATGGTTCAGAGAGCTTCGTTGTTTCCATGTAAACCACACAAACAAGGGCAACAAGAAATTAGATATACTGCCACGTAAATGGATATGCATACGTGTGTGTGTGTGTGTGTGTGTGTGACACATGCACGCACACACACACACACACACACACACATACATGCACACACACTTGAGCTATACAGCGTGTGCTAATTATGAATAATAAAGCAGGGGTTTAAATAATTGCCACGGTGGTCCTTGGTGCCTCTCCAGCAGTTAAGTGGGTCACACTTGATGGAACGATTCCCTTCCAAGCCTTCAATACCCCGATAATAGCTGCACACTGGAGGATCTCCAGCGTGACACTACACATGTGTGGGTGTTACACAACGGGCGCCAGTGAATATTTCTGGCAAGAGAGAAAGCGTTGCCAGAGGGGCACTGGGAATACTGTGATTGACATTTATTCTATGAGATTAGATTGAGAAAAAAAAGAAGAAAAGCTGAGAAGATTTGATTCATTTAAAATGTCCTGTGCATCGCAGTGATGGAATGGATTCAGGTACTGTGCTGAGCTTCCATATAGCATGTAGCTTGCGTGTAGCCCTGGGTTACCCTCTTCACAGACACACTGACACCTCTGTGAAAAGGATCTATTGGGACGCCTAAGATCGGCCCTACTGTTCTGTAATGGTTTGCGATTATAACATACTCGGTTACACGTCAAAGGGTCCTGTTGCAGTATAATGACACTGTAGGAACGCACATGTAACAGCGTGTAACAGCATTTCCAGTTACACACTGTGGTTACGGTGAGGCTGTTCCGTAACATTGCTGCAGTGCTATTAACCTCCTAAGTACCACCCCCATTTTTTCAACAGTGTCCGCCTCATGAGCATGTCACGTATCAGCCTGTAACTCAGTGCCTGTCGACCACATGCACGACAGAGGTGTCGTCGGAAGTGTTACAATCTTGTTGTCAATGTGCACATTCTCATACATGTGCTCCACAATGCATGCGACCTTTCTGTAATCGATACAAACCCAACAGTGCCCTGCCCGCCCTGTGGACCTGTGGTAGTTAAGATGTAGCAGGTTGTTATATCGCTCATTACATGTGAACTCATATTGTCATATTGCGGTGTATCGAAGGACACGGTGTTTGTGCGTGGGGGTTACCGAGCACTCCATAGATGTAACAATGCGGGTGGGTGGGTTCAGGCTGAACGTAACACGGTGCGATCCACATGGCAGCTGGCATTTCACGGCTCATTTAAAGGGATGAAGGGATGAAGGGAAAAGAGCAGACGTGTTGCAGCGGGCCTCCTCCAAACGCTGCACCAGAGGTGTTGTGTAGAGCTCATTGGGCGAGCGTGACATGAGGAATGGGACGCTCAAGGCCTGGCACGCCTCGCGGCCATGGTCAACCTGAGAGCAGGAGTCTGCAGGTGCACCGTTTGGGACTAAAGGCCTGTTGGCAAGGAAGGAGGGAGTGTCAGACCTACCAAAATGAAAATAAAAATGGCGGGTGTCTTATGTGTGTTGGGAAGACGATACAGTTCCAATATCAACATTTATATGTCCCACTCTATGCACTATGCTTAACAGTTCCTCAACTACAGTACGTTTGGGTCAAGTCGTGGATGTATGCAAATGCCCAGACAGTTAAATGAACAAACTACAAAACATGCTGTATGTTTTCTATATGTTATCCAGACAAAGGCAAAATAATGGTAATACAATTTATTTGCTTATATAAATCTTATATAAATAAAGCAAGAAACGTATTCATATTCATAAACGAACAAAAGACAATAGTATTATGGAAATGAAATCAGCTAGTGGACAGGTGAGGAAGGAGGAAACTCATGGACAAAAGCCAGCACTCCAAGGCCATCGCAGGGATTCTGAGAGCCAATCAGGGACCAGAATCCACAGGGTGGTCTTTCGCGTATTGTTCGACTTTCTTTTTGACTGCAAGTCTTTTAAACCGTGTGTGAAAGTGCACGTGCAAAAACAAAAGTGTGTGTGTGTGTAGGTGCACACACATTGTATTCAAGAAAATATTAGAAAATAAAAAGACTGTCAGGAAAATAATTGGTCCACATTTATGTGCACCACAGGTTGTCACAGGCTGTCAATGGCACCATCATCATCAATGTGTGTGTGTGTGTGTGTGTGTGTGTGTGTGTGGGCGAGAGAGAGGGAGAGCAGTGGGGGAAAAGGTCTACATTATTCTACTCCACGGGTTGCCAAAGGTAGTCAATGGTAGGATCTGATGTGTAAGGGTGTGTGTGTGTGTCAGGAAGATAGAGGGCCGAAGAAGACTGTATTCATGTGCACAACGGGGTGTCCACAAAGAGGACAAGAAAATCAACCGTTTGTGTGTGTGTGCGCGCGTGCATATGTGCGAGTGCATGTGTGCGTGTGTGTGTGCATGTGAAGGTGCAGAGTGAGAGAGTCCATGCGCAAGTGCTCAGCAGGTTGCCAACAGTGTGTCTGTCTGTCCGTGTGTCTGTCCGTGTGTCTGTCCGTGTGTCTGTCCGTGTGTCTGTCTGTCCGTCTGTCTGTCCGTCTGTCTGTCTGTGTGTTGGTGAACGCGCATGTCAAAGGATGAGGGTCATTCACAGATGCCCTGCTGGTGTGGCTGTCCACGTTTAATGGTGTCGTTGGGTACCTGAGTGGTGCATATACGACGGTCAAAAGATTCCCCCACTCCATCACTGGTGACATTTGGACTCAGCCTCGTGGAGGGTTGCTAGCCACGCGGATTCAAACGGGAGCTGAGCTCGCGACGCGTCACCGTGATCAGAAGCGCCAAAAAAAGAAATCAAGGACCAGCGGTAACCTTTGGGAATGGCTGTGCACCGTTTCACGGATTTCATAAGCCCTTAATCTGGTGTTAAAACGGGCTCGGTCGTGGACGCCCGGCCGACCTTTGACTTTTATTACCACGGCTTTCTGATCCCTGTTACTCTACCTTGCCCGTCCATAAACAAATCCGACCGCTCGCCAGGCCAATTATGGGAACGTTTTAGTTAATGGGCAACTGCTATCCTAGGGAAACATCCTAATAAGAAACTTACCAATTCACTTCTTATTTTCTCTCTTGTATTATTTCCAGGACAGGGGAAACTAATGTTGCAGAACTGGTTGGAGTCTATGAGCTATTTCTGTGGTTCCCTGTCAGAGTGCCGTAGATGGCCATTAATCTCAAAAAACTGCTGGGGTTTTTACCTGCGATATTCCATGGCCGTCCCCAAACCATAAACTCAAAGCTAATAAGTCTATATGTGCTCAGGTTGCGTTACCAAGAATGTAAATCATTGTTGTACAAACTCAACTGAATTATAAACTGTAAATCTGTAAAACTGTAAAAAGTAAATCTGCACATGGAAAATTCTCAACTGTGTACACTTGTGCATGTGTCAAGACATTCAGGTTTATATAGCTTGGTCTCTATGTCTGTGTCTCTGTATGTGTGCGATTGTGTATCACCATTTCATATTCTGAGAGTGTAAGTGTTGGTGGAGAGTTATTGCATCCTGTGAAAGAGATTGTTTTGATCCAAATATACTTGCTGTGTGGAGAGTCTCAGTAAACCACTGAGTATATTAAAAGTGAGAGTGCAGATAGTGGCCCAAAGTACACCTCAGGTGATCTAGAGTTAGAAAGTGGGGGGGTGCTTACAGAAACGGCTCACAAAAGACCTGCAACAAACCCAGTCGGGGGATTCAAACTTGAAATATGGTGAATATTTTAACACTAAACCAAAACTCAAATAATTATCAAAACAAAACAGGGAAGGAGGATCTAAAATAAGCATAAGTAATGTGCCAGTAAGTAGGCCCACAACTTACTGCACTTTGGCCGAAAACAGCAAAACATGAGGGAAACTACAGCACTTTGAAATAAAGCTGCGAGCAGTTGACTCTTGCACTGATGCACTTTTCAACTGAAGGAACACAAAAAAAAACAACACATGAGCACACGAGATGGAGGAAATAGTACAAACAAACAGCTGCTGTTTTAAGGGGAAAACTTGAAAGAGCAAAACCTATTTTTCCAAGCGTCTTGGAAATAGCAACCAATCACCACAGATCGGAGGACACCTGGCAGAAGAGCCATAACCAAACAAGTTGTACACAAGGTGTATGACAACGCAAATATATTTGCTATTCCTTGTGTACAGTAAGAAGCATGGGGAGTGGGTGTCACTGACAAATGTCAGAAAACACTTTTGTTGAAGCCCTCTGGAGTGCTGTGCCTCGGCCTTCTGTGACATTGTGATTTAAGGTAGGAACACACGCACGAACCTAACTGTGTGTCCGTTGGTTGCGTTGACAGCAGGTACACTCAACAACTGTTCAGCTCCCTTTGCATACATACTGTAAATGTCTGTCATAGTTTCAAGAATGAGCAGTTCCAGAGTTCCTTCCTTCGTGCATGTTCTCTATTTGTTTGTACAAATATTCAGATGAAAAAAAAATAACTAAGGAACTGAACACTGTTTGCAATTTTCTTTCCCAAAATTGAAAATGATGATGAAATGATGAAAATGTTGTGGTCCGTGAAAAGTGTTGCCAAAATGTGCTGAGGGAATGTGTCTTGAATGGAGTTGATTTCATATCTCACCACATAACTGAATATGCCTATGGGATTTGTCTGCACAAGTAGAGAAGTACCGCAAACAACAGTGATGCAGTAAGGTTTTTCTAGAGTCATACTTTCACATGCTTGGGAGAAGCGGAGTGGGAGAAGACATGGGAGTGAGTTACTTCACACAAGTGTACCTAGAGGCATGGCCTGCTGCCGTCCCAGCTTACCACAACACATTTCTCTTATCCCTACATAGAGGCTCCATGCCCGAGGGTGCAATACCAGGAAGCATTACCGAAGGAACGGCCCAAAGGAACAATGCCTGCATTACAAGTCGTTTCTGATTGGAATATGTCGGTCGTACGGCAATTTGGCTGATCGTGCAAAAACTGTGCAGAGATTGATTGCATCAAGGAATAGAATGAGGACATCACTGTCAGCAAGTAGATCATCCCACACACACACACACACACACACACGCGCACACGCACACACACGCACGCACGCACGCACGCACACACACACACACACACACACATGCAAATCAGAAGCCATTGCTGACGGCAGAAGTGTTAAAAAGAAAAAGCTGTGATGCAGCCTTTATTATTGAGTGATAAAACAGCCAAGACAACAACAACAACAGCGAAGGCCAACCTGTGCTTTCCCAATATAAAAACCTTCTCTACACACACAACACCGATGGCAACACCAGAGACACGTGGTCCCATGTGGTCGGCCATTCCAAAACAAGCAACACACACACATGATGTGACTGTAGCATGTTCCTTCTGTATGTGGCTGTACCTCGATGACTGGTTTGAAGTGCCGAACAGCGATCGCGTGATCTTCGACAACCGTGGGCTTTACATAACGCTGACCTGTCCACCATGCCTTTGGCTAAGAAACCTTGCTTTTTGTGCCACCACCATCCCTGCAGCCCCATGGCCCTTACACCCGCCAAAACCCAGTTCAATAGGTGTTCCTGTAACTTCAGTATAGAAAAACCAACAATCGACCTCCGCCATCCTATGTAGCAAACCTACATCTCTCATTACCTTGGTTCTCGCATTCCTGAGTGTCCAGGGTGACTACAAGACTTATTAATGCGTATAAATGCTTACGTTTGCTGGCTAACACAGCAGGGGTTGACCTCACCAGAATTGACAATGCACTCCGCGTACAGATCTGGGAGCTAGGGGGGGGGGGGGGGGGGGGGGGGGGGGGGGTGGTGGTGGTGGTGGTGGTGGTGGTGGTGGTGCACACACACACACAGCAACAACAACTTATCTCATAATGAGGATAGATGAAAAGAGTGGTCCATGAACTTCAGCTGGGGGGGGGGGGGGGCTGTGTTGATGAAACGCACGTCACATACCGCCTCACCTGGGCCCAACCTAAGCAGGTTCCCTGGCCAGAAATCCCAGCAACTCCTGCAGCATATAATAAGGTGTGCAAAGCCCCCCCCCCCCCTCCCCTCACTTCTATCTGCAGCACTTTGCATCAGGGCCACCATTGAGAGTGTCTTCCCTGTATCGCTGGCTGTGGTCCCCATTAAACTGCAATGTCTCAGACTTTCAGACTGCAAAGTGCTGCAGAACATATAGAGAGGGGCGAGGCGGGGGAGGTTCATAAACATCTCAGTGGTTCCAGTTCCCTACATTGATTTCTTTTTTTATTACGTTTTACTCTTTTAAACATTTTTTATCACTTCTGTGCCATCCAGACGGTTGTCCCTGTCATGTCCCATAATTGCGCGTGTCACCGTGTGTGTATTGACTCGTTGATTTGTTTCTGTGTGACAATTAAGTTACGCTGCATTGTGGCTCTGGATCAATGCTGTTTTCCTTTGATTGTAAACAGGTGCAGGGTGGGCGATAAAAACCATTCATGTTCACCTGAACCTGAAGTTTCTTTTAAGAAACATCCCAGATAGCAGATTACATTCTCATCCCACAGAAAGGCAACACACACACACACACACACACACACACTCTGGGCTGAATCCAAGCTAGCCAGAAAGCATCTTGTAGGAGGTAGTTCAGCGACAGCTGTCGAGTAATTTGGGGGGTTATCAAGGGTTGCTCTCTCTCTCTCTCTCTCTCTCTCTCTCTCTCTCTCTCTCTCTCTCTCTGTCTCTCTCTCTCTCTCTCTCTCTCTCTCTGTCTCTCTCTCTCTCTCTCTCTCTCTCTCTCTCTCTCTCTCTCTCCTCTCTCTCTCTCTCTCTCTCTCTCTCTCTCTCTCTCTCTCTCTCTCTCTCTCTCTCTCTCTCTCTCTCTCTCTCTCTCTCTCTCTCTCTCTCTCTCTCTCTCTCTCTCTCTCTCACCCTCACACACACACACACAAAGACACATGAGGTTGGACGGAGGCCAGCACACATCCAGAGGGGCCCGGTAGTGGTTCCTGACAAACCAGTGCCCCCCTCGTTTGCTCTTATTCTCTCAGCCCCCAGGCCCACCAGCGATGATCTTAAATCACCTATTGCATGAAACCGACGGGCTCTGGAGAGCTCCCACGTTGTAATCACACACACACACTAACACACGTGCGCACCCACACACACCGACACACACACACACACACTAACACACACGCGCGCGCGCGCACACACACAGACACACACACACATTAACACATGCGCGTGCATGCGCACACACACGCGCAGACACACACACACACACACACACACACACACTCAAACACACCTTTTTATGTTTTGTGCATTTGCTCGTTCAGCAAAGTGCCTTGTTTCTCATTACACCTAAATTACCACCCAGTGTCTTTATTGGTGGGGGTGTTGTGTTTGTGTTTTTTTTCCGCAGTGTTTCCGCTCCATTTTACAACACAATGGTGAACATGCCGCCAGCTGAATTAGGTCAGTGGCTTTTCACACGCACTCGCTCCTCGTCATTAGGGCTGAAGAATCCTCACGCCAGGAAGAGGGAAGGAGAGGGGAAACAACCCATCTCTGAGAGGAGGACAAGGAGGAGGAGGAGATTCTGCAGAGTCTGCAGGTGTGTGAAACAAGAGGGAAGCAACTCGATTATCTGTGAGTGTGTGTGTGTGTGTGTGTGCGCTTGCAGGTGTGTTTGTGTCGGTGTGCATGTGTGTGTGTTTGTTCTTGTGTCGGTGTAAGGTTTGTGTAGGCGGTGTGATTGTGTCACTTTGAGTGTGATGTGTGCGTGCACGTGCGTGTGTGCAAGAGTGCAATAAAATGGACACACGGTAAAGAGTATGTACCCTGCATCCTTCTCTTCATCGTGAGGTTGTATAAGACGGCTTTTAGTGCAGGTGTTTGTGTGTGTGTGTGTGTGTGTGTGTGGAAGAAAGAAAGAGGATGTGTGTGTGTGTAGGAGAGGATGTAAGTGTGAGAGAGAGGATGTGTGTGTGTGTGAGAGAGATGTGTGTGTGTGAGAGAGAGAGGTTGTGTGTGTGTGAGGATGTGTGTGTGTGAGAGAGAAGATGTGTGCGTGTGTGAGAGAGAGAGAGAGAGAGAGAGAGAGAGAGAGAGAGAGAGAGAGAGTATGTGTGTGTGTGTGTGTGTGTGTGTGTGTGTGTGTGTGTGCCTCGATCCAGAGGTTATGCAAGGTGTCATTTAGTTTGACTCCATGCCCCTCAGGGTATATGCTCTGTTCTTTCTATCCCCCCCCCCCCCCCCCCCCCCCCCCCCACCCTGATCTGTTTAATCACATAGGCAGAATGGAGCAATGGTTCTGCACACACTTCTATGTTTGTGTTACCCTTTTATTACACACTTGCCTTTTACACTTTCGCTAAAACGGCTTTTCAAATGTATTCCATTGTCATTGCTTTGCTCAGGTTCTACATGCTACGGGTGCATCTCATTCTGTCCAATACTGTATCCTACAGCTACAATTATTCTACATTCATTCCACAAATATACTTGAACTTTCTTTTTAGTAGTATGTATTTTTCTTTATTCCTTGACTTGCTCAATATGGGGACTGTGTTGTTTCTTTCTTTTGGAATATTGTAATGCCTCTAAATGTCAGCCATTTGTCCCCAAACCACTGTCCAGGACACAGTCCAGGCATCATAACAATGCAATGATTGAACAATGGACAGTGTGTGTGTGTGTGTGTGTGTGTGTGTGTGTGTGTGTGTGTGTGTGTGTGCAGGTTTGTCTGTCTGTGTGTGTGTGTGTTTGCATGTGTGTGTGTGTGTGTGTGTGTGTGTGCGTTTGTCTGTCTGTGTGTGAATGTCTGCCTGTGTCTGTGTGTGTGTCTGTGTGTCTGTTGTAACTGGGGACTGGATATGCAGGTATTCATGAGTCGAGTCATTCTGTCAAATTTCATTTTTGTCTGAGCTAGAAAGGTCAGCCTTTCTAGCGTGTTTGGCGAAAAATAACAACTAAACGGATAAAGAGAGTGACATTTGTCCTATGTAGTGTCAAAGCCTAACAGAGCGGTATTTTCTATGGGGCACTACATGATGGGATTATCTAAAGTATGTTTGTAAGGAACAAATACATTCAACAATCTTTAACAATCTTCTTTTGGTAAATGGACTGAAAAGGTCAGCCAAACAACAGTCAAACTTGATGGTAAGACTGCATGATCTTCTCCCCTTATAAGCACTTTCTTTACACAGACACACACACAGACACACACACACACACAGAAACACACTTCCAAACAAATGATTGACCAGCATTTTCTATTAATAATTGAATGTTACATATAACCCCCTGCACAGCATCCTTTCCCTGTTGACCTTCTGAAGTCATCCCTGTCTCATTTCTCCTGTCACTCGCCGCTTAGCACTTTTGAATTAATTATGCCAGTGAAATAATATATTGAAATATATATGAATCACTCTCTGAGAAATAAGGAATCCTTAATGGCACCGTCATTAGCATGCAGGGTTAGTGCATCACATGTTTAAATGCAACGAAAAGCAACACGATCATACAACGTTTTTGTAACTTTTGTCTGAAAAAGAAAATGTAATATTTAAGTATTTGTGTGATTATCGCAGTAATATGAAACCAAAACTAGAAAACCGGTGCAATACACGCGCAGGCCTGGCTGTTCCAATCACTTTTTTGAGTTTCTCGTATCTACTGGGTAGGAGGCCGACTGCAGTGCTATCATTGTGTAGCCAGGAACCTTTCTTATCAATATTTCATCAAATGGGATTCTTTTTTTAATTTATTTTTCATATTTAATTTTAGTTTTTTCGCTATCGTGACTTGTTTATTTTCACCGAACGAATCTCCGACGCACTGACATGTTCCTCATGGGTGCAAATGTGCTCGGCCAAATCGAAAGGAGATTACAATTCTGATTCTGAAAACAAAATGGAGGAATGACCGGCCCAATGATACCAAGCGACCTACACAGTAAAACCCTTTACACAAACACGCAAAGCCATAACACAACCACTGTCATATGTTAGCAAATCACTTACTAGCTCCAGAGAAGTACTCGGATATTGTCGTATTGCTCCATATAACGCCATTCCTGAATCCTAAGTATACAATTACTCTGCTGTGCTAGAGAAACAGACAAAGAGGCAGATTTTCCAAAGGAAAAGACGCCAAGACTTGTGTTTGCCAAACACACACGCACACACACACACACATGCACGCACGCACGCTCACTCGCAGGTTTGCACGCACGCACACACACACGCACACAGTGATAATGCAAGAAAAAAAAAGAGAATATATATATATTTGAACCAAAACACTACATGCTCAAAGAACACAAAAAAGGTGTGGATACAACAGTAACAATGTAAAATGTAGTTGTTGAATTAAAGACGAAGAATATTAGACTCCTAAGCAACATCAACAATCACCCATACTTAACAGAGGTATGTGTGTGTGGTTCTGTGTGTGTGTGTGTGTGTGTGTGTGTGTGTGAGAGAGAGAGAGAGAGAGAGAGAGAGAGAGAGAGAGAGAGAGAGAGAGAGAGAGAGAGAGAGAGAGAGAGAGAGAGAGAGAGAGAGAAGTAGGGGTAGTACTAAAGGGCTTTAGTGGTTCTTGCAGCCTGCTCTTGATTAATAGAAAGAGAGAGATAGAGAGTTACGATGGAAGAGTTAAAAGTAGGGGTAGTATAGAGACAGAGTGGTGATGAAAAGGAGCAACTGAGTGATTAACACGAGAGGAAGGGCCCCCGCGGCTCCCCAGCCCAGGATCCGGAGCTTGCAACGCCAGAAGAGCCACGTTCAGACAGTTTTTCCCCGGATGTCTCTGGCCAGTGTCAGGGTAAGCGTCCAACCTCATCTCCAGGTTCCCCGCCGTGTCATCTGATAAACGCTCTCTCTAGAGAGCCCCCGGCAGACCCTCTGTCTCCATACAAACCCCCCCTCCCTCTATCGCTCTTCCTCTCCCTCCCTCGCACACAAACCAGCACTTTAGCTCTCATTTCCTTTTCCCTTTTCCTCCAAATCTCCTTATTTCATTCCCTGCTGGCAAACTTGTATCTTTTCTCATTTTCTGTTTGCCTTACCTCAACTTTTCACACTCACTCTCGTTCTCTCCCATACTCACATGTACGCACGCACGCACGCACACACACATACACACACTTGCAAGCAT
>JACYXH010000816.1:1020000-1250000 GCA_026745465.1 Lota lota
TCTTTTGGTAACCTACACTATACACACTATCATTGTGTAGATGGTATACCATCGAAGAGAGGAAATATATGAAATGGAAGAATAGATGAAAGAAGATAACAAATCAGGAGGGGAGAGAGGACAGACAAGAGGAGAATAAAGAAGAGAGAGAGGAGGAATGAGAGAGAGGAGAGAGAAGAGAGGGAGGTAAGGGGGGAGGGTGGAGGAGAGAGGAGGGAGGAGAGGAGGGAGTAAAAGAGAGAAGAGTGGAGAAAGGAGGAAGGAGAGAGAGGAGAGAGAAGAAGAGAGGAGAGAGGGAGGTAAGGGGGAGGGTGGAGGAGATAGGAGGGAGGAGAGGAGGGAGTAAAAGAGAGAAAAGAGGAGAGAGGAGAGGAGAGTGAGGAGGAAGGGGAGAGGAGGGTGTAAAAGAGATAAGAGAGGCGAGGGAGGAGAGAGGGGAAAAGAGAAGAGAGGAGAGAGAAGGGAAGATAGGAGAGAAGCGGGAATAAACGAAAACGAACCGACGAGACGAGACGAGGTCATGGGCCTCTAGTTCTCGTTCTACCTGCAGCATTGCTGACGTGGCTGCGAGCCATGAAGCTTCACTAAGCTGTATAGATTCGCATGCCGACAAGCAGCATGCGCCGGCTGACGGCTGGAGCTGCACACACGTGTAAAGGAGGAGTCGTGACAGAGAAGGACCTGCATAGGTTCTATGAATGCACTTGTGTGTGGTTGCCATCACATGCCGTAGCTGATTCAAGCACACCTTTTTATTTCATGCTCTTTCTATTGTTCTCTCTATAGCACAGCTGTATGTGCACGCCCACACACACGCACACACACACACACACACACTCTCCAGGGTGAACACTGTGCATATGTGAGACGGAGTGGATGTATTACAGTTTGCTGCATTATTGATCAGCTGATTCCCTCAGGCAGAGGATACAGACTGGTCATGTTGATTTTCGACGCCTCTTTGTAACACCCTCACACAGTCACACTCAGACACACGCACGTGTGTGTGTGTGTGTATATATACACACACACATCATCCACTGTCTCTCTTAGGTCACTGGAGTGAGTCCAAGACCATGTATACCAAGTTCACTGAAGTTATTTTTGTCGTCTTTGTGTGTGTATGTGTGTGTGTGTATGTGTGCATCCTGCATCATTTTTCCCTTTCTTCACACACACACAAACACACACACACACACACACACACACAAAGAGACGCACACACGGTCATTTGAATCAATCATGGACTTGCCGCAGTCCTCTGGGACCCCTATGAAGAAGGGGCAAGGATGGTCTTTCATGTGCATAACAAGTCATTCATGGCCGGACTTACTTCGGGGTCACAGCAGTCATTTTGAGTCTCACCTGGCTGTGGTGAGTCATTGCAGGGCTTGTGCTGGAGATCCTTTCTAATCCTGGGTTCCTGTCACACCAATTCCCTTTTAAAGGTACATCAAACTTCATTTTAATGTTGAAATCATGTCCAACTGAGTGGAGCGCCCTTATGAGTTGTATATTGATTTTGGCCGGAGTCATTTCAGGAAGCCCATTAAAAGTAATACCCGGATATCAACGGCGCTAATAGGAGCAGGGTGATGTATAGGACTCGATCTGGGCACATTTGCAGCGCACGTGTCTATGCAAAAGATGAGATAGGCTATAAGTGGGTGGGTCTGTTTGTTAGGAAAACATATCCCAGACGTAGCACATTATTAAATAAAGTATTTTTAATAAAGCTTTATTTAAATAAAGCTCAGAGACATGTTTCCATTTAAAATAAAGGTTAAATGTATTGTTCATATAATCACATAATATACAGGAGATGGTGTAGAATAATGTAGTGAGTAGCAAGGTTGAACTAAAATCAGATAACAAGAAAGAAATACAAAACAAGCAAAAAGTGATGGGTGGATAGCGAACATTTAAAATGGACTGGGTGTGGTGTGTTGTCAGACAGACACACTCAGTGTTATTACACGGTGGCAAAGTGCAAAGCGGTAACACTGATGCCTCGGGTAACTCTAAACCAAATCCGCTTTTCCGCACTTAGCTTATTAACTACCGTGTTCACCATCTGAACAGCAGACTGGGAGAGAGAGAGAGAACACGGAAGACAGAGAGAGAGAGAGAGAGAGAAATGGAGACAGAGAGAGAGAGAGAGATGGAGAAAGAGAAAGAGAAAGAGAATGAGAGACAGAGAGAGATGGAGAAAGAGAAAGAGAAAGAGAATGAGAGACAGAGAGAGATGGAGAAAGAGAAAGAGAAAGAGAATGAGAGACAGAGAGAGATGGAGAAAGAGAAAGAGAAAGAGAAAGAGAAAGAGAGAATCATTACAGCTCATAGTTTTTATTTCAGGCTGACACTTAAAGCTGCACCCCGTAGCGTCGGCACACATTTCTACCTCCCTGGCACTGGTAGCCTCGCAGTGTCTGAAGCACAGGCCGCTAACCATTACCTCCGTTGTATCTCTATTAGATTTCTTTTTAATGGTACTTTTGACCTATCAACACCAATCCAAAATCGAGGGGGTCGATTAGCCTGCTTAATGGCTACATGTTAATTTTCAATCGTAAAAGAATACAACCCTTACTCATAAACTCAGGCCAACTGCTACATTTGCAGGCTACCCAGTGTATTGAAATCAATGCAGCTTACAGTTAGGTTCATATTTCTTTTCATTTACAGATTTGTCAGCCAGGAAAGATTACGCCCAGACAAGATTGATTAGTAGATAATAGTGTCTCCCGAATTAGCCAAACAGTTAAAGTGTGTTTATAGTTAATACAGCATGAACAGATATAGGCAGATGTGTTGATGAGATATAAGTCACTAACCCTTAATCATATTCATCTTGAACACAATTAAAGATAAACGTTTAAAAGTGTCCTCTCCATAGTCATTCACATGTTAATACTAATTGCATTAGAAAGCATGTATCGTATCTGCCTGTACATGGTGGTGTGGGTTGGGTTGGACCAGCAGAGTGTAGTGCAGTGTTGGTTAATTAAGGAGACCTTGGATAACCCACCATCAATAATTAGTAAAGAGTGAGGTCAACAGGAATCTCAGATGAACCAAATGAACCTACACATATAATATGCATAAAGACAATACAATAACTATAGTTAGTGAAGACCCTGGCAAGATGCAGTGAAGTATGTCAAAAGATGCATTCACAGTTTGGGGCCACGATCATCAATTGCCCAGTGGAGCTACGAGTGAGTGAGAGAAAGGGAAAGTAGCTGTGACGGCTCATGAATCTGGAAGTTAAACTACGTCTGCCCATCTGGAACCATGAAAAGCCTCCATTAGCCATTTAGCACAGAGTCATTAAGACAAGACCACACACGCACACACACAGTCTCAGTCGCGCGGAAACATGTGCATGCACACGGGAACTTGTGCACCTCCTATGCACGGCCGATGGAGGTGAACACACACACACACACACAGACACATAATTGAATCATGCCGATACATTTAAGGGACGCACTAATGGCATATTATGCTCAGCCTCCTTCACTATAATGGAGCGAGATTTGGAATTGGCAGGGATGCACCATTTCACTGATAGCATAAAACAATACAGTACTATTAGTAAAACATTTTTAGAAAGATGCTATTTTAAATGATTATATCAAGAAAACATGACAGGGCTGCTTTCAAATTAAAACATTTGGAAACGTGTGACAGATTCCAATTTGTTAGATAGAAGATGGTGAAAATGAAATACTGCTGAAATGGTCTGTGTATCTCAAAGTGGGTTTACTTCCTGTGAGGTAGTGACAAAACAGAAACTGCTCTGTGTTGATGGATTTCCAGGAAAAAAATCCTAAGAAATGATATTGACTAGATTGCAAAAATGTCCCTCACCCCTTAGGTTTTGGAAATTAAACTCAGGAAAAGTTCACCAACAATACTTTTCGTGGAATTTAAATGTTTCCATGCTGTCACTGTGAAAAGTTCACGTGTCATCATTTGTTAGGGACCGCGGGTGTCAACTGGTCCTGGGGGATGTAGCACCACGGCCCCTGGCCCATAGACATTCCTCATTGGCCCACAGTCATGTTGGAAGTGAAGCAGTTGAACATGTTAGAACACACCCCTCCCAATCGCATTCCCTTGCCTTTAACATATGCAAATATACATGTGATGACCTATTAAAGCCTGAGCCAATCACAGCTGATCAGAAGTAGGGTTGTACATGCAACACACACAGTGTGGACTTGACAGTGTGCAGACTTTTGCCTTTCAGCTGTAAATATCCCTCAATCTTTGCTCTTCCCTTTTCTGTATTTCCGGTACCATGTGAAATTATCTTGATGTGGAAGGTGTATGTTTCTATTAATTGAGTGTACATGTTTGTGATAAATATGCGCAGGATACATTCAATGTAAATCGTATGCAGGAAGGCAGCTTTGCATATTCAGAACAAAAGGAGTGGACTCCTCTTCCCACCATGGTAAAGACGGTGCAATCAGCCACCGCAGACTGGCCCAACATCTGCAGCAGCCAACTGCACACGGCAAAGGCCCAGAGCTTGTGGGAGGAAGGAACGGCTTGCTCTGCCCTTTCCTGCAGAGGCACCTGGTGTGGTCTGACCACTCCGGTTCATTGTTCGTCTGCACTCGCCTACGCCTGTATGAGTCCAATCTCCCTGCTTCCTCCCCGGGATGCTGACAGGACATGACAGCTCCCATCTTTCCCAATGTTGGAGTGGGAGGTGTGATTGGGGGAACACCAATCCATACAGTTATCTACCAGATCTCTGCACTCCTTGTCGACCGTAATTCCATCAACAATAATCGTCAGGTCCCTTTATTTACAGATGGCTCAGCTTGTGGGTTAGGAGTGGAAGTCAGATGGGTCGAGGGTGAATGAGAAGAGTGGAGGAGACGGTTAGGGTTAGGGTATCTGGGGGATCTGAGAGCTTCTCTGCCAGCAGGGAAGCTGGCATTATGCCTGTGCACAATGGCATCTTCTACGTCAACGTGGGGATGGACACAAACTGCAGGGGCCCCGGTGACATACTCGCTCACCGGGAGCCTGAAATATATAGAAACTTTATATCTAAAAATGATTTGGCCCATGAAGAGTTTGAATCCTTCGTCCTACTATGCCAGCCTTGTAGCGCCAGGGAGCCAGTCTCTGAAGCCCTGCCGTGACACGCCTTGCTCAACACAATCTCCACATGGGCCTAAGACATACAGTATATTGTCATCGCTGTAATGAAAGGTAGTGTGTTATTATTGTGTGTATTATTGAAGTGACACACATTTTCACAAGCAATATTTAATTTGTGGGTCAGCAGATTTATCTTTTAAGCTTGGAACAGGTAGAATTCCATACTGTCATTACTAACTCCACATTTGCCGCTGCAAACTGTTTTGTTTTCGTCAAAACCATTGCTAGCTGAATAATACAATGTTTTCACTTCCTATTCCATGACCCACTTTTTCCCCATATTTTTTTTTCTTTCTTGTATATACCCCCTTGGGGTTTTAGTGTTTCATCTGCTGCCAGGATCCATGTTGCTTTCTAGGCATTATAATGAGCAAATGAGAACACACAAATAATACAATCCTTATTCATATATGCACGCTTACATACACTCATATGTGGTGTAAGCACAGCATGTGCGCCATAGAAATGAGCAAAGAAGTCATTATCAGCTTTCAATTTGAACCAATTAGTATGCATTTACACATCTTCTCACTTATTCGTCATTAGGGTTAAAATTAAAAAAATCTGAATTTGGCCATACATAATCATCTTTAAGAGTGACAGGCCAATCTACCCTCGTTGTATCGAAGTGAACATTTACTCTGAAATAGTTTTTCTATGGCTTTCTGACATGTTTCCCATTGTTAAGTAAATGTGATAGAAATAGAAAAAAACACCATGACACATCAAACAACCTTGCCATTCCGTGAAGGGTTTTTCAACTTATGTGCCTGTAAATCTTTTTTAATCTTGGGATGACTCAGAGACACCAAGCTTTAGGCTAGCAATTGTTCCAATTTATTCCATTTAAAATGACCACAGTTCAAATGCCCAATGTTGTAACCGTTTGTCAGAAAAAACTCTCCTTAATTCTATTGCTTTTATCTGCTTCTCTTTCCTAACACTTCTGAAAAGTAAATGGCTGGTAATATTACAATAGACATTGTAAATGCCTTAATTGTTTAATATGCCTTGCATTTGAACATTAATTCATGCCATTTATTTCAGCCAAATTAAACATTTACTCAATCCATTTTGTTGTCTTTATGAAAATAAATTATCTCTCTGACATTAGAGTGGGGAATTGCCAACACTTACCACTGTTAACGTTGACATATTTAGCTTGTTGCTATGCTTTTGGCGGTGGAATTAGCCTCCATTGCTCTATTGTGTAAGTATCGCCTGTGATGTCTCCATTTGTAAAACTGTCAAAAACCTCTTAGCCAATTATGAGCATAAAAGTGGTGAGTGCTGAAAAGCAAAGCAAGCAGCAGGATATATATACATATATTAAATAGTATGAGGAATTATGAAGATAAAAGTCTTATTTTTCTGTGAACACTGGTCATGTGTTGTTGTATTTACCCAGCAGGCTTCTAACATTAAAAACATACACTTATCTAGACTGCTTGAGCATTTCTCACTCAATGCTTTTTTTGATGTACACAGTGTGCCAAATGGCATGGCTACCTCTGGAGACAGAAATGGCACCCAGTTATCATTTGGCACCAGAGCACAAATGGATATCATCAAATAGATTCAGACACGATCCCTTTCAACCACTGCTTATGAAAAGTTTTTAAAGTTTGAAAAGGGGATATGATTACTGCAAGTTGCAGCCTCTGGGAATGACTAACAGCATTTGACGCCAAGCTCAAATATGAATAATGGATGATTGTTTGGCTGACAGAAACACACACGCAGAACAATAGTCTGTGATGAGAGAGGTGCAGATCTAAATGTGGAACAATGACTGAAAGGCATGCCGGCTTCCCCATGCGAGGGATTAAACCGTTGGATCGTTTCAGACAAAGTGCCACCCCACTGCCTCAGCTGTGTAAACCAGGGTGTGCACGAGGACGGCTGTATGTATACCTGTTCAAATGGGCCTTACAACGCCGTAATGTGACACATGACTCACAAACCAACTTCCCTGTCGTTGATGGTGACTAAGTCCCAGTGTTTTCATTTTGTCCACCTGACAAATACTTTAGTGTGGCAGGGAGTTTGTATAAAGAAAGTACATTTGAAAATGCATATAGAATTTGTATATGTATTATATTATTTGTATTGTATTACAATATTGTATCCATACCATACTGCTATGGATCATTGAAAAAAAAAGTGTAAAAATGATATCTAATGAATTTTCAATGGTCTGGGTAAATCATGCAGGATCTGTAGCCTATTATGAGTTGTAACAGGTTGAATGCAGTGTGGTGTTGTAGTATGAACATGTGCACTCCAAGTCATTTAGCATGTGCTGGCTGCCAGTGTTATTGCCTAGGGCTGGTCCATACCCAAATAGCATGGAGTAAAGCCCAGAGGGACTTGAATAACTCATAACAATGCTTGAGCTTTCAAATCCCACTGGGCTTTATTTGATCAAATGCTGGCAGGTTGAATTCAGAAAACGACCCACACACTCACAGTAAGACATCAGACTCTGCTGCCCTTCCCCAACAAGGAGAGAGCTCACTAAATATAGGATAGTTTGTGTACCGCAGCATATGAGGGCATCATAATACACAACAGGTATTTACCTGTTGTGTATTATATGATTATATGATGATATGATTATATGATGTATTATGATACCTGTATTTACCTACAAAAGACAATTTTGAACCCCCTTAGCGCAGCTATACGTAGGGTGCTAACATGCGTATCCATAGAAAGTATTATCTTGATTGTAGATTTTATCATAACTGATGGTTTAAAAAATGGTTTTGAATCGTTCATTTCCTCATAGGCTCTAGTGGAGACGTGTGGTATTTTCAAGGGTATGGAAGTTTGCCTATTAACCCAAACATGAAGTACTAAAATCAAAGTTGATTGTCGCCCATATTCGATTGGGTTATTAAATAGTAGGCAACTACTTAAACATTCGGACCCAACCAGTATTTCAGACTAGAATATACTTGATATTTACGAACCAACATATGATATCACGTCACAATGACAAGCAGCCACATAATTCACTCATGTTTGCTTCTATTTATTCCTCTGAATACAAGTGGGCTATTCCAATGAATTAAAAAGCCTTCATGCTTGCAGTTATGTTTTAGCTTTTGCTTTAAAGAAAAGTTGGATTCTGCCTTGAAGCCGCTTTAAACCCAATGACAGAAATATCGGCTCTAGAATCAGCAACAGAGAGCAACGTCACGTGCAGAACAGTTGTCCACCACCCGGTTGGTTTAGGTGGAAGCAACCCAGGCCAGTAGCCCAGGAAAATGGATTTCTGCGCCACGAAAATCACTACTGGACTGAACTAGCTTTCAACAAGACTCATTAGAATGATAATCCCCGTCTATCATCAACATCCCATGGCATCATACCGAGGTGAAGTCGTCAACCTGACCACATTGCACCTAAAAATCCCTTCATTCATCTATGATTTTATTTGCCACTTTCACAAGGATTCGGGATTTCCCCTTTAGCCAAACATCAAATGATTTGCAATATAGGAAAAGACAGATTTGGACATGTTCAGTCCATGTGTTTGTTTAAATTATATAAAATGTACTAAGAATCTGAACATCATGTATTTCTCTTCGTTCTAACTCTGTGTTTGCATCCCTGATGAACATACTGTATAGTCATTGCATGCCTTCTATTTTAGTTCTTAAATCCATTCGTTTAAGCCGAGAAGAGAGTTGTTTAGCGTGGAAACAGGCGAAATTGCGAACAAACTATACAATCGAACAATTGACCAGAAGCCAATTGCACGAAAAAGGAAGGTACACATCAGTACAGGGTACCTGCAGGTTAAAACCAGTTCAATTGAAGACTTTTGACTACCTTTTTAATACCACTTGTAACACAATTTAAAGATTATTTCACGGCCCAAGGGAATATATGTAAATGACCGTCTGCAACCTGGAATTCTTTAAGAAGTAAACACAATTATTTATTTTGTTATTTGTTATAATTCTGTCCGTTTATCTCAGCAGCGCTGCTTGTCTAATAACAAAAGTGTCCTGCACGCCCATTGAGTTATTGTCCCAGTGCAGTCAACACAAGTTTGTACATGCAGCGGGAGGCAAATCAAAATATATTTTGTGTAGAAATTCAATACGAATGATTCGAGGTGTATTATTTTACCTCTCCTGACAGTAGCTAAAAATCATTAAATTAAGACTTTTTATTACTTTGAATACCTCCGTGGGTACCCTGAAGTAATTAGGTCCTGGCATGATGATAAAGTATTGATAGTCACAATAAAATAGCTTGTGGGATCAAAAACACTTGGGGACTTTGTGGCGCGTGCTGCATGCTTGTGACTTATCCAGTGTGGAAGATGTGCAGAAGACCGTTTCATATCATTTCAGAATCCCAAGCACTCACCGCTCATTTGCTGAAACATGCTTTTGAACCAGAGAAACTTCAGCCATGTAACCTATTCTACAAATAGGTTATTCACTGGACAATTACTGCTTAACGGATTGGCTTTTAAGATAACAACATCCCTGTGATCCCCCTTACCCTTGACTTTTAACAGGGCTTTAAGATCTTTCTTTTTCTTTTTCTTTTTACTGTTTCAATAAAGAAGAAAACAGTTTTTCTTGCTTCCCTATTTCGATTATTTCATTGATTGATTTTGACAAAGCGAGTTGACCACATATGCTTCTGGGAAGTTAAATGGCAACGAAGCCAGCTGTATAAGCCTGGTTACACTCCTCAATCAATGGTGACAGAAACGCATTAAAGCAGTGTACGAGTGTACGTGCTTTTTTCACCACATTTTTCATTCGCTTTTTTTCCGACACACAATTCAAATAAATCTCACTCACTCTGAAAGGCAATATTGATGCCAGATGACTTGAATGCTGTGAAATTATAATCATGGTTAGACTAGTATTTACTATTTTGCACCACATTCCTGACCCAAGGAATTGTACACTGTCCTTTGCACCTGCTATTGCATGAGCAATAAACAATTTGCTCATGCTGTCTTTTACCTGCCAGTCTTTTTTGACCAACGCATTAGTGCATATTTATATGAATGCCAGGATAGCAGTTAAGTACTGCAAGTTTATGCAAAAACGTTTAGTTGATGACAGATGCACTGAATTATATTTGACCCTTTTCACAGAAGGTGCCATAGCAGAGTTAGCATAGGGCTTGCTAATCACAATTGGTTAACACAATTCATTAACATACAAGGAATTTATCTTGGTGCACTGCTATAAAAGGGACCAAGAAACACGTTCAAACGAGCATTGCAGGCACTGCACACATTAAACAGTATCACACCTCTACCTCTACAATTATGTAGGTATGTCAAGATCATTTCGGTTCATTTCTATTCTGTGACGTAAACAATGCCTCACTGAGGCATCACATTGTGTGACAATGTAGTGCCCATCATATTCACAATCAATGCACAGATGGTGCAGTCTTTGTTGAACTAATCCAGGAAGAAGTCTGCCACGTGTTCACCACACATGACCCTTGACCAATGTTGTCAATAACAGCTTGTAGGGAATTAAAACGTCAGCAATTGGCCAGGTCATGTCGCCCTCTCATTCTTCAGAGTCTCCTCCTTGGGGATGGCTCTCATCTGTATCAGAGATGTCCATGTATATTAGTAACATTGTTGGAGAGGAAATCAGTCCACTGCTGCACTATCATGCTTTAGAAGATTGACCCTTCAGAGGTGCTTGATTCTTGTGGAGAAGCTTCTTCCTTTGGGATCCAGACTCCTTCAGCGAATCTGAAGATGTTCAAAAGGCCACTAGGAGTAGCCAGGGCCAGTGCTTGTAGAGCTAGCTTGTAGAGCTAAACGAAATCCTCCCAAAGTGCGGCGCATGATTCGGGAGCGGAGCATTGCAGAACCAACGAGAGGTGGGGGTGCGTCTATGAGGGCTGTTTGCCCCTGCCACCATTTCTGCTGGTGCTCCCGAGATACAGGACGATGATCATGCTTCACGGAGACAGAGTGACGGCGAAGCTTGCTTCCTGACTCTTTCCTTCTAGCACTCCAAACGCCGTCCAGCAGGATCTCCAGCTTCTTCCTCGAGGGGCCTCAGTGGCTCTAAACGCCGTCCAGCAGGATCTCCAGCTTCTTCCTCGAGGGGCCTCAGTGGCTCTAAACGCCGTCCAGCAGGATCTCCAGCTTCTTCCTCGAGGGGCCTCAGTGGCTCTAAACGCCGTCCAGCAGGATCTCCAGCTTCTTCCTCGAGGGGCCTCAGTGGCTCAGCCACGGGAGGCAGCAGTTACTCACTGCTCTGCTTTTACTGCATTCCTGGGGCAACCCTGCGCTCACCAGGGCTTGTGAATCCCACACAGACCGGGATTCGGCCTGCCAACCCGCCCATCTCTCGTTCTATGTATTTAGTTTTACAGTAAATGTAGTCACAGAACATGGGGTAAATACATTTTGAGCAATCAAGCAAAGACATCCCCCCCCCCCACTGGTAAATGAAAACAAAAGTCATAATAACATCAAACATAACATAAAGTATATATTTGAATTACATCCAACACATGTAGGACAGGACGGTCATTATATTAAAAGGTTATGCAGTAGTAGATTTAGGAATCAACCGCAATAGACCCCCAGGGGGACATTGCTTTGAAACCACAGAAACATTAATAATGTAGCACAGATAATATAGATAGATATAGATAAATTAAATAATCTCATGAAATAAACAAGTGAAAAATAATAAATAGCCTACGTCTCAGTTCTGGTCCTTCCTGCCTCTCGATGAGTTATGCAGCTGTCATGGCTGTATAACAGAGTTATAGATGAAGAGCCTCCACAGCGTATGTGCATTACAGAAATAATAGCTCATGTTGGCCCCTCTTTCCGGTCTTTCTTATTTTGTTTGTGGTTGTTGTTGTCTATTCTTGAACACCACTAGTGATTGTAGCGATATATCTGTAGATGCGCATGAAGACAATACTAATCCATGGTTAAGTTTATGTGTCTGGGACATTATGAAAAATAACAAGGCATTAGAAGGGAGGCATTGTATCACATTATAGCATCATTATAATTAACTTCCGCAGACCCACATTACAAAAAACAGGTTAGAATACAACATAATAAACACACACACACACACACACACACACACACACACACACACCCACACCCACACATACCTGGTGGAGCAGGGTGCTTCATTGGTCCAAAAACATCAGACACTCAACCAGGCAATCTAGGCGACCTTCTGCATGCCGGCTCAGGGATGTCCCTATTGCTTCTCAACCTCATCCATCCTTTAAGATGCACAAATCTTTTTTGTTTTTTCTGACGTCAGTATAGGTGACCCAGCATGCACCATCAGAATTTTTGTTGGCAATACTCCACCATTTTGAGGACTCAAGAGAGTTGTAGTAATGTAACGTCCTAAATAAACATAAGTATACAGTATCCTAGGCTTATCCAAACTTTGTTTTGCCAGGTGTCACATGAGAAAGCTGTGGCAGTTTGAAACACAAAACAATGTCACCCCATAATGACAAATTATTTCACGATTCATTACTAAACAATGACCATAACAACATTACTACCATTGACGTTCTGATGCTGCTATACTTCCGAAATAGAGGCGGTCATTGCAATGTGATGTAACAATGTACAAGCCCTATAGGGATTGTCAAAGCTAAATCATTTAATAATTCAAACAGTTTCTGGCTTTGGATAAATGGCTAACCTTCCCTTTGGCTTTGGATAAAGACGCAAATGATCATAATAATCCTAATAAGATGGTGGGCTATTGCTTTTCTCACTTTGACCCTAGGTCATTTTAATGCCTCCATGTTTGTCATTGTGGTTGAGTGCGGTCCTGGCAACTGCAGAATCCCTTTCTGAAGCATAAACTGAAAGATGAAATGTCTTATAGGTGTTCCTTCTAAATGATTGAGAGGTGGTCGTATTGTGTTCTCGGGCTGTGTAATTTGTATCTTTATGATTCTTCAGACACTGAGGCGAACCTAGCCGAGGAATATGGTAGGTAGCAAGGACTTTTTGTAGTCATTATTTTATCAGTATTGTTTGTATTACAGTTACAATTAATATATGTGAATACTCTGCTGTTGCAGTAGTGAGATTACCCTTCTATATTTCACCTGTTAAGTCATCAATTAATCAAACCTTTCTTCCGCGAATAATTTTTGTCATGCATTTCACTTTGCATCATTAATGAGCTTCCCTGTGGATAAGCAACAACTCAAAACCCAACATCCCTTCCTAATAGGTCTGTTGTGCTCAATAGAGGAACCAGTGGTGGCTGGTAACTTAATTGCTAACGAGGTACGTAGAGGAAGCAGGAAATCAGATTCTATGATTCCATGCTAAAGCACTTGTAAAATTTCCCAAGAGTGAAGCGGAGGCTGTTGAATAAATCCTACCCTGTTGACTGAGTAACAGCGCCGCTGTCTTTTCTTCATCTTTTTTAATACTTGGTGGCTTGTTTTTACTTTGTGATACATCGCCACCTATTCTGTGTTGTCGCAGTCACATGAAGTCTCAGAAAAATGGCCATTAGTTTTGGCCGATATAAGATATACGAAAGAGAGTCGCAGGGAGAAGACGAATGTCATCCTTCCCTGCAGGAGCTCATTTATTTATGTTGAAGGCTCCAAAGTTAGGCACACTTTTCTTATTACTTTTGGAAGATGGGCAATGGCAGTAGTTTGGTGGTGTAGAGGGGGCCCTGGCAGATGCCACCACCACAATTTATTATTCATAGTTTAATGTGCCTAATTAGTTCTTATCTTATTATCTCTTATTCACTATCATATGACAGATGACCCCTATTAAAATGTGTTTTGCAATGCAATGGCACATACCTTACATGTGGTATTGTTCACTACCTGCTATTGTATGTAGCTTATATTTGTGTATGTCCATATATCTAATTATTTGTACAGACTAGATGCATTTGCTGTAATGTCATCAGGAGGCAGCACCAATATGACATTACGATAAAGGACTTTACTCTTAAAATAGTTCAAATTTAAACAACGGGAAGCATTGGGACTGATTTGCCTGCATGGGTCCTTTTAGACACAATACACATAGTCAAAGGTTAAAGGATGTAACAATCTGCACTAATGAGAGGGTGAGTTGGCAGGTTAATTGCTGTGTGACACTTTTTTTCTGTGGATGTCCATTGTTAATTTGAAAGGTGAAAAAAAAAGTTAAAAGATGAGGGCAACTTCATTGGTGTTATGCAATGCAGGAAGCACAGACCACACTCCCACACCACAATGTTGTGGACTAAACCACACACGTCCTGTTATAGTTTGCACCTGCTGTTGTTACGATTTGAGAGTTGTAAAGCGAGAGAGCCAAAAAGAGCAGAAGAGAGCCAGAGTCTGAAACTAAACAACCCAAAACACTTACCCTCCCTCCCTTTTTCCTCCCTCCTTGTTCCCTCCCTCCCTCTCTGTTCCCTCTCTGTTCCCTCCCTCCTTATGTCCTTGCCACTGAGTTCAACAGTGAGCTTATGGAAGTGAAAATCATATTCATATTCCGAAATGAGGATTTTGATTATCAGCCATAATGTCATAACCATCCATGGTCGACTTACCACAAGCTATGAGATTTTGAAACAATGTTATATAATCCTGCATAAACCACAGTTCTGTGTGTATCCGTGCGATGTCATGGAGCCACACTACCCATAATCCCAAAGTGTAACAGTGCCGTCTCTGATTGGTGGGGCTCTCTGTTATAATGGAAACGGTCATTCTTTTATTTAGAGATGAGGACAACGTTGTTATTATTACCTTCTATATCTTATACATCGGTTCTTCCCAGACACTCTCTTGGGGTATCGATGGACCTGGCATGAATGGACGCCATAGCGGCGATTGTACTCCTGAACAAAGTTCCATGTTGATGGCCTCACAACACTACACTATATGAAACACTACATAGCCATTCACACACACACACCCAACATAAACGACAATACACTGCATCACTAGTATAAACAGGGCAGCGCTGTACAACGCCACCGTGTGTGTGTGGATGTATGGAGCTCCGTCTGGCCAGCGGTTGATGCTGATGTCCCCGTCCGAGAGAGGGTTAAGCTTCTTGGACACTCGTGGTATAACGCCACTCTGCGTGGCGCATTTCATGTACAACATCGCTCATTATAACGCTCCTGCACAACGAGGGTACTAAAAAAGTATCACAAATGGTTCATTGCCATGGGGATAACACGGCACTTCCTGCAACCCCTAGCCCAAAACCCTTTTTTTTAATACCAGTGTTAGAAATTGAGCTGAAACAGGGGTTCACTGACGCTTTAACTATATAAACACCATATAAATGACAACTGTTCAATTCAAGAAGTGCTAAACTATCGTTCTGTAGGAAGTCATTTGAAAATGTAATTTGCAATGTTTTATTGGTCCCTTCACCCTTAAAATAATCTTGTCTTATACCTTTGCCTTTGTTTGTCTGTTTTATTTTTTGATCTGAATCTAATATTTGGTCACGTATCATCTCGTTGTTGGTTGCCTATGTTCCGGGCTATAAACTCTGAACACAAGGGTTTCCTGAAACATCACTGGAGTGAATTTATGGGAATTGTACTTCCTGAACCGCAGCCAAAAAGGGGGCGGTCACTGTTGAGCTCTACTGACAAGTGTTGCATTTCAAGCATCGGTGATTGACAGGCAAGATGGATTCCCCAACCCAATCAGAGAAAGGATGCCCTGATTGATATGAAATGCGCCGGGGGTGGTCTAAAGGTGTGATGTGGCATGCACTGTCAACACAAAACAGATATTTCAACAGTGCGTTTTACTCACAAATAGCTGACAGATGGCTATGCCATTTCTAACAAATTACACTCAAATAATAGCTGTTCAATCTTACCTACAGCACCTTTAAAACTGCGCCCTTTGTAATTGCCCATTAGGTCCAAATTGTTCTGAAGCAGCTTCAGGATCCTTAATGTTGTGAAGATAGCATCAACATGTGGACATTTATCCAACATCCACCCAACCCCGTTAGAAAACATATTCAGTCAAGAGTTGTAATCATTTAAAACATGAAATCCACATCATTCAATCACATTAGACATTACATTGGCTCACATGGGTAAACTGTATTTACTGGATATATACCATTTATGCACTGTAGATTCAGTGTTGGGCAAGCTACTTGGAAAGTGTAGTGAGCTAAGCTACCAGTTACTCTACATTAAATGAAGCGTCACTACACGGAAGCTGTCCCCAAGAGAAATGTGGAAATGCAACTTTATATTTTTTTACATTTTCAGTTCAATTGTTTTTTACACTATTTATTAAACAGTATCCTGAGATCTCAACTCACACCACACGCCAGATTGAACCATGCCGTGCCAGACTGACAGAAATGTGAGCTTGATCTTTTTAGTCCTGTAAACACCTGGAAACAAAAAAGTGTTCAGTTCCCTCTGCCACCTTTCCATCAACTTTGTGTGTCTGGTCCGTGCGTGCGCGTGTGCGCGTGTGTGTCTATGGTCGTAGCGTCCGCTCAATGATTGGTACGCGATGTCACCGCCGTACGGAAGTGCTTCTTTCAGCTTTTTTTCAGCATAGAACACCTAACGTCTTCCTAGGTTTGTCGTCCGTGAACAGGGATACTGATGCTTAGATTTGTTTCAGACTGCAGCAGAAAGCTCCGCTGTGCTTTGAGCCTCAGAACTGCTTGGTTAATGTAGCTTGTGTGGACGCTACCGCGCTACTTGATCAATAAAAGAGCTTAGCTACTGAAAAGCTATTTGATTTAGAAAACTGCGACATTACCACCACACTACTGAGACATGTAGTTAAACTAGTAGCGTTGCTACTGCCCAACAATGTATGCACTTCCTTTCAACCACAAGTATTTTAAAATAGTTGTACCACTTTACCACCTTATCTTTTGAGGGACAGCTCTGGCATAGCCATTCGCTGCCATTTTGGCTCGTCATCAGCAAGCGATGTTGCAGAGAACACCGGCATCAGCAGCAGCATCGGTGACAGCCATGAGCCAAGTGGGTATTTCATTCCTCCATCGTAAGCCAGGCATCCACTGAGATCTTCATCAAACCATTGCAGCCATTGTTCTGTGTAGGGACGCAGGTTTCCATGATGGTAGGATTGCTAATGCTGCTAACAGGCTACCCTCTGGGGGAAAACAAATCCAATGGCGGTGATGGAGGTCGGTGGATCTGAGGTTTGCAGTATGACGACGGATTTACTTTTGCTTGTTTGGAGCCTATGTTGCATCAGTGTCTCATGTTGAGTTTACATTTTTGGGAACGTCAGCAGCAACAACAACAATTGCAAAACATATTTTTTAAATGGCTATATATGAAGTTTGCCCTCTCATTGATTTTTTTAGGAGACGCTTTTACCCTTTTCCTTGTTTTTCCCCTGTGCCCAGCGATGTCAACGTTACAAAGACAACCCCAACAACTAATCAGACAGCGTTAGCGAGAACTCCTCTACTACTGCAAAGTATCGCAAATTAAATCAGACTGGTGAGGCCAGGACATCATTTGTTTCCAAAATATTCGCACAAGCAAACGCAAATACTGTTAGCTTATTCATTAATCCCCATATTCAGGGATGGGGACATATATCACGGGTTTACCCAACTGTCGCTTGTCATTATTTTGATTGATAATGCGACTATACTTGTTATGTTTGTATCTCCGCCACTGGAACTGATGTGGATCCAAGGGTATTTCCAAAACTGAACCATCAGTCCAAGGGCATATGAACATGAATACATCTACAAAAGTATGTGAGAACTCGAGGTATTTAGAGTAACTCCACGGTTCTAACAATCTATTTAACACGCGCGCACACACACAAACACACAGCTTTTAAGAAGCGGGTTTTAGAACCAGCTGAACGCTTCTTGGTTTGATCCCCAATGTCCACAGTCTTAGTGATGCCTAACCCTAACCCCAATGTCCACAGTCTTAGTGATGCCTAACCCTAACCCCAATGTCCACAGTCTTAGTCATGCCTAACCCTAACCCCAATGTCCACAGTCTTAGTGATGCCTAACCCTAACCCCAATGTCCACAGTCTTAGTCATGCCTAACCCTAGTCAATCCCATACGTAGGACTGGGCTAAGCCTGATCCCTAATCCTTAACGTGCTCATTAACGACGTTTAAACGTTGCTTTGGGTAAAAACAGCCAAAAAGTAAATATCTATCTTAGGGATGAGCCAGAGGAACTCTGCTGTGACTTCAATTCTCCAGGACTCGAGGGACGGCAGGAGACAGCGAGGGAGCGTTCTGTGTTGGGGGGGGGGGGGGGGGGGGGGGGGGGGGGGAACCACGCTGCTTACAGCCCTACTTTCCTGCCGCTTACATCGGAATCTCCCCCCAGAGTAACGGAGGGGAATCGATTCTTCCGGCAGATTGTGTGTGTGTGTGTGTGTGTGTGTGTGTGTGTCTTTCAAAGCACCTCTGTTTTCCCGGCTGTATAATTAAATCAGAGCACCTGTCATGGCTGTTGTTTCCCGCTGTCACCATAGCGATGACTCGCCGCCACAGGGATAAATGATGGCGGAGTTCTGTTACCTCCTCTGGGGATTCAGCTCTTTCTATTTCTTTTTTCAGGACATTCAAGGGTCATACCAAGCCAAATGTTTCAGCTATCTGTTGCTGTATTGTCTTGTTTTGGTTTGTTGCTGGTGATGTGGTAATGATGTGTTGGTTTTATGTTTTTGTCTCAATGTATGCTCGGGTCTGTGGCCATGTGATAATATACATTTCTAAATAGTTGGTAAGTAGTCTAGGCTCTGACACCTATCAGATAGACCCCTCGCTACGAGGGAGTCTGACCAATCACAAGCCATGGGCTGTCAACACAATATAAAAGGAATAGCCTCCCATTTTTGGCTGGGTTACCAAAGCTTAAAACCCATCATAGTAAACCATTGGTCCCAATATTTTACTACAGTACTACATTCCCCATAATAGGCTAATTTTAAATATCTATTTCAATATGTCCCCATTATTCATTTCAGAAATGGTACATCCAGGGGTTGTAAGATGTGGGTGTCACACTCAATACAATGACTATTGGGAATCACATTTTGGGCCACACAGAGGAACTAGAAGGAAAAAGGAACTCTCTGAATCTGAACTGGATCTTTAAAAAGCACTCAGAGAGCGAGAGACAGAGAGAGAGAGAGAGAGAGAGGGGTGTTAACTCTAACTCTACACCTCAGTCCTGCCTGACAGATAAGTGTAGGAAGCAGACACACGTATCATTCAACAACGCGACATATGCACTTAAACTCCAAATGTGCCATCGTCACAGAGACATTCTTCATATCCACTTACTGAAAGGTAACATCCCATTAGTGAAATACGGAATGAAAATGCCTCGATCCCCGCACGCACACGCACACGCACAGGCACACACACACACACACACACACACACACACACACACACACACACACACACACAAGATCAGCCCTCACAAACCTTCAAGCATTGTATTTTGTACCTTTTTACGTCGCCTTGAGTATTTTTCTCATAGCAGATTTCAGAATCAAGTTTTCTTAAGGTTACACCCAAGCGCTGGCAGGTGGAGGTGTTCCACCAACACCCAGTCACTGTATGACGCGCACCCTGCTGCTCAGAACCATGGCCTGCGCCGCCTACACACACACACACACACACACACACACACACACACACACACACTCACACACACACACACACACACACACACACACACACACACACACACACACACACACACACACACACACACACACACACACACACACACACACACACACACACTCACACACACACACACACACACACACACACACACACACACACACACACACACACACACACACTCACACACACACATATCAAGGTACATAGTGAGAACCCCTAAGGTTGAGCTGAGTATTTAAACTATGATTAATGTGAAATTCCCTTTAGAGTGGCTGGTTGGGGCTACTGATAGCATAGAGAGAGCGCGAGTGAGAGAACACGGATTTGACCGTACTGAGAGGAGTAGGTGAGACAAAAGGGGAGCACGATGACGGATGGATGGATAGACTATTTGTGTGCATTTTCATAGTCTACTTGTGAGTCTCTGTTGGGTGTAGGCATGCGCAATGCACGTTCAGATTTACACATCAGTGAAAGTGGGTGTATCATTAGAGTGTGTGTGTGTGTGTGTGTGTGTGTGTGTGTGTGTGTGTGTGCGCATGACTACAAGTGAAAGATGTGAAAGGAAAAGTGTACCATCACCGAGATCCACCACGTCCTTATTGATCATTCTGGGAAATGGCAGCATTTAAGTTTCATTTGTCAGTGTTGTTGAGGGAAAAGTGTTGCGAAGAATCCCAGCCCGACAGCTTTTCCTGGAACACTTTAGCCTGGACGTCTTAGAGAAATGATCCCTCAAGCTCTAGTGCTCCACTGTTCAATATGTATCACTTTTTGTGGTTTCCGCCAGTGTCAGGGGAAGCTCAATACGTTTAGCTCAAAGCAGGATGAAGGGTTTCACGTTGAAATCCTTCAGAAGATAGACTTCTAAACATTTTATGACATTTACATTACAATTGCATTTTCAACTATCACCGGAAATTAAAGATTTGGTAACACTTTATAGTACAATGTCGTTGTTACAGTATAATTACACATGTAATAAGCAATTTTACACCGATGTAATATGTAATAATGTTATGCCTAACCTAGTTTGGAACTCACTTTTTCACCAATTCCTTATTTCAACCCCTAACCCTTACCAGGCCGTGTTGTTACATGATCATAACAATATTACTTATGAAGTACATGCTGTTTCAGGTCGTTACATTGCTTACTACGCAGTACTTAGTTGTGTAATTACAATGTAATCATTATCAACCAAATATGTGGGGAATGTACTGTTTTATCTTAGGTATTTAACTTCAGAACACATTCTTTTGAAGCTGTTTTCAGCAGGACTGTGGGAGAAGTTCACCCAAAGAGTTCATTCGTTTGTTTGGAGCATCCATGCTGTGATATGGACGCTATATGGTCTCTGTACTGATGCAGAAAAGAAACAAATCACACACCATTGACAGCAAGTCAAGCTAAACCGGCATAGCATTAAGAAGCATTCCTATTTCAAGCCTTTGTTTTACTCCATGCTTTATCCTCTTACACACTTTAATCCAAGCTGTATGACAAATAATTAATAATTTTCAATCATTGAATGATTCTATTTCTGGCTTGGCTGCATATCCTAGGAGTAATGACATTTTACTGTGGCAAAATAAATAATACATAACAATGTAATTTTAGTCTGTGCTGCCTCGGTTTGTACACAACATTGCTACTCTACATCACCAGCTCTGTGATTAATAGAGCTGTCAGTCAAGAGACTTGTTTCGTTCTGTTTTTAAACACTGAAATCACTCTGTTCTCTAACACTCTGACGATGTTTAACAAGTTGAACAAATTAGAAAAATCCCTTCAAGTGTTCGTTCATTTCCGTGCTATTTACTGAAATCTGTTTACCACCTGACAGCGACTCACCGCTGGTTTAGCATCTGGGATATAAAAGAAAGTCAATCTATAAATAAATGAATCTAATGGAAAGCTGCGTGTTGTGCGTAACCTTTATGAACTGAAATGTATGTTTCTGTATTCATATTATTGTGTCTTCTTATGTCGGTCAAAGCTTTCTTTTGTCTCACTTGTGTTGGTTAAGATAATTGTCACAAGTCATCAATATTATACATGTTTTTGGAGAGTGTAACTAATTAAATGTGTTGTAAAGATCATATATTTATTTAGCACAAAAATACTTTAACAATTAGTTGCAATTAGTGTTGTTTTGTATCTCAATTTTGCCCACCTTCTGACTGAAGTTACTGAAAACCATTTGGTGACTTAGTATTCCATTTATTACGTCTGTAAGACACGGCTCAATTTGTATACACAGTGCATTAAACATGTTTCTACAAATAGATTTCTGCATATGAATGCAGAATCTGTGGGCAACGGCACCAGATTTTGGTATCGGAACCATTGTGGTTTCCGTTTGTATTCCGAGTAATATTGACCAATAACGTTTGAGCGGGCGTTGGTCGCATGCAGCTAGACATTCCGTTGTTAGGAGCAACAATCTCACATCGGCTATCGTCTGACGCCGAATTAGATTTTTATGTATAGCGATTATCCAACATATCGTCTGGAGCTGAATCACCTAAACACATAATATAAATATCTTAGAAAAGATACGATTTAGAAATATACAAATGGCTTGTGAAAGGGCAAAGGTTCAAGCTTGTTTAATTAGTCTCGTGTCTATATGAGAGGCCTGGCACCTCTAAGGCTGTGACACCCATCAGACAGACACCTTACAAAGCCATTGTAGGGGTTTCATACTGTTCACAGAGTGGAAGCTAAGTGGAAGCTGGCTACTCGTGACACCTTCCGGTCGTGGACGTCATCTATCAATTCCCACTCCATTCTTGCGTGTGAAGTTGCTAATCACACTGTAATCAAGGCCCGGCGTGGACAGCCGTTACCCGGCTTTAACGAACCCCCCGAAATATTGCCCGTTGTCACCGGAGGTAAATTGGGTAAGACCATAGCAGATTGTTTCCGAGATTGCCTGATGCATGAATCGATGGTTTGCATGACATGGGCTGTGTCTGCGTGGGGTGAGTGGTGGTTGGGTTCAGATAAGATTTAAAAGTTAAATGAGATCATGTCATCCTAAACACCATTGGCACAGCATCCAATGAACATGGCTGAATCCTTGAAATGCTCAGAAGCACCCAGCAATAAAGCTAGTAAACACAATAGGGTTTTTGTTGAGCAATTCACTACACTTACAATTTGTGTCGTGCACTTAAATTGTCGTCACATTATGAAAATAAAAGCCTTCACTTACAGTAAGCTGAAGAAGAGCATCAATGTGTGCATTTTCAAATCTGGATAACTGGAGCATAATCTAATCATTTTTACAACTAACCTATAAAAAAAAATCAACAATACACACTGCACTATTACTAATTACCAACATAAACTACCAACGTATGCATAAGCATGTTTTCTTTTTTCTTTTTTAAATCTTTAAAAATTTTAGATTTCTATCTAAATTATTAAAATGCAGATCTCAAAGCGGAAAAGTAGCCACTAAAACGGCACACTTATAAATTGAAAATGAAAGCGTTGCAGCTTCGTTTTCCACAAGATCACGATAGCACACTGTGCTTTCTATAAATATTTGCAGACCTACGTACAAAGTCACCCGGTTCATACACATTTAACATCCTAATTTGAAACTTCAAAAACACCCTGCACTCTAGGAATTGTACATCTTCATTTAAAACCAAGTCTATCTCTTCCTTGTGGTCTGCAGTCTCAGCTGTGCAATGGGCTGCAGCAGAATGCACACACAGGAGAACTCTTAATTAAATTAAATAAACTCACGATAGATAGATTCTTTCCCTCTATTTGCATCTGTGCTACTTTTAATAATTTGCTGTCCTTGCTTTAATCTTTTTTCTGAATGTTTCCGCATGCATTCTTTACACATCCACGATAAAAACTAAGTGGAATGAGCAGGAAATAAAACATAGCAGGATTTCAATTTATCTCGTGGCTAATTCAAGTATGCTTTAAACCAGGGTTGTGTAGCATACTGCATTAACAAAAGCGACCGCTCTACTGCTTAATTCATAACTGTGGTCAATGAAAGGAATGGACTCCCCAGCACATGCATATACACCCACACACATGCACGCACACAGAAACACACACTGGCAGAACCCACACACATATGCGTGTGTGTTTTACCACAGTGTTTGACACATACAAACAGACACACACACACAGGAAATGGGGTACATGCAAGGGGCGAAGTTCGAAAACATTTTGTGCTGACATACATTTTTTATATGCCATATATTGTGACTGCATCGTTTGAACTTACTTAGCTAAGATGTATTTATTTATATAATAAATTGCAATACTGAATGAATGAACAGCCCTATGGGGTAGATGCCTGTGTCTCGACGGACCTCAGTGTAGGATTTGTTGTACTGCTTGCTTGATAAACATATGTAATGGAATGCTACTTACTTTTACGAAAACTTTTCACATTGCTGGTGTTACTATAGCAGAGTCAGAGCTGGAGACTTGAAAACTGAGAATCGCACTCGAGTCGCAAAAATCAGGACTTGTTACTTGACTTGGACTCGCCAGCCGTGAGACTTGACTGCTTTGAGACTCGAGTCTGTCTGGCGACTTGACAGCAAGAAAATTCCGTTTTTTTCAGAGCTGTTTTTTTTCGTTTACAATAAACAGCAAAGAGTGTGAATATTGGTCATGTACAGAACGTGTGCTCTTTCACGGCATCACTGGCGCTGTGAAACATGCAATGCAAATTGTAAATATATCCGTATCCACTTTTATTTGTCTGTGTCCACTTTTACGGTTACAATTGAGACTTGCCTCGAAAGACTTGAGACTTGACTTGGAATTCCAACTAAACACTGAAATACTGAAAGAACAGAAAATAATGAATGTTTAATTAAAGTATAAAAAAAACCTATATCTTTTTACATAACCTGTCAAAGTCAGACAACTATGAAAAGGCTGACATGTACAGGTTTTAAGAAAGTGTTACAACTTATTAATTTGATGTATAACATGCTGGTTTTCCATAAACATTGAACTTATATTGTGGTAGCTCAGAGATAAGATAGATACGATATAATTGGTTCAAATTATAAAGGTTCCAAGTGTAAGAACAATAGCCTTTGCACATACCTATGCAGTCAAGTGATCACTTTAAGAGCCTCTGGTTTCTGGAAGCGTTTTGCCTGTGACAGTTTCAATGAGGGTGGTTCCAATGAAGCTTGGTTTCTACGGCTCTACTCATTCAGCTGGTCTGGTATTTGACATAGTTCCGTCTAATTCAATTACAGTGTAATTTCGAAAACTAGGAGAAGCAAGCAAAGTGAAGCACAAGCCTGTGAAGTACCATTCCAGTGGGGCGATTCACTCTGGCTTAGTTTCTACAAATGGTTTTATCGTCAATTGTTTAAGGTAAAATTGTTTGGATCTAGTGTTTTGTACCGGACTGTTACCAAACCGCTTCGGTGTCCACATCTGCTTTGTGCTCAGCTTTCCCAAGTCATAAAATGTGCAGCTTCGTTATTGCGAATGGGCAAACGTCAATCATTACGCTCTGTTGTGATTTGTAAAGAATTGAGGAGGCTCATGGGTAGAAATCATGAAAACAAGTGAATGTGGCCATTTAAAGTAGATATTCTCTGCAACTACGGTTAGACATTTAAATGTATTAGTGGTAACAGTAAAACAAGGAAGTAAAATGTTCCCTCGTCAATTATATTACAACAATTGTAAAAAAAATGAAAAGAATAATAGCCAGATAATCTAACAGCAGCCATCGCTATATTTGAAGCAGCGTTGCTAAGGTCAGAAGGGAAAGAAAGAACAAGTTAAGAAATGGTGTGTAAATGATAACCCTTTGTAGCGGATGGTGTCGTGGGGGTCAGTGAGCATTGACTAGTTATGTCTAAAGCCTGATATTGCACTCAGGGGCAATCAAGGGCTATATCACGCATCATCGGGGTCACAAACCCAGCGCTGCGTGCCTCTGACTCCATGAGCCAATTTTGAGTTAGCATAATGTTAGGCAGATGCCTTTATGGAGTGCAGAGCGGTTTGACTTTGGGGGAAGGTCTAACAAATCCAAAGTCTAAACAATACCGCAGTGTATTTCAATGTTTCTCTGTCTATTTTTATTACTGGGTAAAGTATTTATAAGAATGCCTTATTCCGCTGTAGGCGTAACACACTCACACATACTCACACACATTCGCTCTCTCGCTAATACACTCCTTAGCTCCCCGAAAGGCTTGCCAAGCCAGATAGAAACGTATATATAGATATTTCTTCATTCTTTAGAGAAACACGTAAGCGAGAGGCTTCTGCAAAGAAAATACGGATGGCCATGGAAAGAGATGAAAGCCTTTGTTGGGGTCAGATTCCGGACTACGAGCAGGGAATATCAACAGAGATTACATAGCCTCGGCACGAGAGCTGAATGTTAAAGGTTACTGTACACTGAAGGCTGAACAGAACAGCGCTGAGAAAAACAAGAGGACAGTGTGTATGGGAGTTTTTTGAACAATCTCCATGAATTATGTGGTGCTTGTTCACTGAGTGGGAGAGAGAGATGCATGGCATAAGTCAAATGAATGACATTCACAGAGAGAAAGAAACTGAAGTGAATAGAGAATATTTGGATGGCATTGAGTTTTGTTTGTGACATTTTTGTGTTCGGAATAAAGAGATAAAATGAGGAATGGCATTTTGTTACGATGAGAACAAGAATGGTGTTCCCATCAACCTCTGCACACATTTGTATTTATATATTTGTATGCCTTGCGCTTGCAACAATATTTACAACCTGATGAACCAGTGGAATTAAGTAAGAGTCAGGCCCCCCTAATGGATGCACCCCAGCTGTGCGACAAAAGACTCGCAGGATAAAGGACGAAAGTCCCCATCCGTGAGAGATAAAAAAGAAGGCAAGATGAAATGTCCACAAAGGCAAGGCCACAAATGGGATGGCGAAGCCTGAGGGCAGCAGAAGCACCTTCCAAACCAGCTTCACCAGATATAAGCTCCTTCCAAACCCATCTTCACCAGATAGAAGCTCCTTCCAAACCAGCTTCACCAGATAGAAGCTCCTTCCAAACCCATCTTCACCAGATAGAAGCTCCTTCCAAACAAGCTTCACCAGATAGAAGCTCCTTCCAAACCAGCTTCACCAGATAGAAGCTCCTTCCAAACCAGCTTCACCAGATAGAAGCTCCTTCCAAACCAGCTTCAACAGATAGAAGCTCCTTCCAACCTCAACTGTCAGCAGGGTGTTACTCTCAGCGTTACTGTCAGCAGGGTGTTACTGTCAGCAGGGTGTTACTGTCAGCGTTACTGTCAGCAGGGTGTTACTGTCAGCAGGGTGTTACTGTCAGCGTTACTGTCAGCAGGGTGTTACTGTCAGCAGGGTGTTACTGTCAGCAGGGTGTTACTGTCAGCAGGGTGTTACTCTCAGCGTTACTGTCAGCAGGGTGTTACTGTCAGCAGGGTGTTACTGTCAGCAGGGTGTTACTGTCAGCGTTACTGTCAGCAGGGTGTTACTGTCAGCAGGGTGTTACTGTCAGCGTTACTGTCAGCAGGGTGTTACTGTCAGCAGGGTGTTACTGTCAGCGTTACTGTCAGCAGGGTGTTACTGTCAGCAGGGTGTTACTGTCAGCAGGGTGTTACTGTCAGCAGGGTGTTACTCTCAGTGTTACTGTCAGCAGGGTGTTACTGTCAGCAGGGTGTTACTGTCAGCAGGGTGTTACTGTCAGCGTTACTGTCAGCAGGGTGTTACTGTCAGCAGGGTGTTACTGTCAGCGTTACTGTCAGTGTTACTGTCAGCAGGGTGTTACTGTCAGCAGGGCGTTACTGTCAGCAGGGTGTTACTGTCAGCGTTACTGTCAGCAGGGTGTTACTGTCAGCGTTACTGTCAGCGTTACTGTCAGCAGGGTGTTACTGTCAGCGTTACTGTCAGCGTTACTGTCAGCAGGGTGTTACTGTCAGCGTTACTGTCAGCGTTACTGTCAGCAGGGTGTTACTGTCAGCGTTACTGTCAGCGTTACTGTCAGCAGGGCGTTACTGTCAGCAGGGTGTTACTGTCAGCAGGGCGTTACTGTCAGCGTTACTGTCAGCGTTACTGTCAGCGTTACTGTCAGCAGGGTGTTACTGTCAGCAGGGTGTTACTGTCAGCGTTACTGTCAGCAGGGTGTTACTGTCAGCAGGGCGTTACTGTGAGCAGGGTGTTACTGTCAGCAGGGTGTTACTGTCAGCAGGGCGTTACTGTCAGCAGGGTGTTACTGTCAGCGTTACTGTCAGCAGGGTGTTACTGTCAGCGTTACTGTCAGCAGGGTGTTACTGTCAGCAGGGTGTTACTGTCAGCGTTACTGTCAGCAGGGTGTTACTGTCAGCGTTACTGTCAGCAGGGTGTTACTGTCAGCAGGGTGTTACTGTCAGCGTTACTGTCAGCGTTACTGTCAGCAGGGTGTTACTGTCAGCAGGGTGTTACTGTCAGCAGGGCGTTACTGTCAGCAGGGTGTTACTGTCAGCGTTACTGTCAGCAGGGTGTTACTGTCAGCGTTACTGTCAGCAGGGTGTTACTGTCAGCGTTACTGTCAGCAGGGTGTTACTGTCAGCGTTACTGTCAGCAGGGCGTTACTGTCAGCGTTACTGTCAGCGTTACTGTCAGCAGGGTGTTACTGTCAGCAGGGTGTTACTGTCAGCGTTACTGTCAGCAGGGTGTTACTGTCAGCGTTACTGTCAGCAGGGCGTTACTGTCAGCAGGGTGTTACTGTCAGCGTTACTGTCAGCGTTACTGTCAGCAGGGTGTTACTGTCAGCAGGGTGTTACTGTCAGCAGGGTGTTACTGTCAGCGTTACTGTCAGCAGGGTGTTGCTGTCAGCGTTACTGTCAGCAGGGTGTTGCTGTCAGCGTTACTGTCAGCGTTACTGTCAGCGTTACTGTCAGCAGGGTGTTACTGTCAGCAGGGTGTTACTGTCAGCGTTACTGTCAGCAGGGTGTTACTGTCAGCAGGGTGTTACTGTCAGCAGGGTGTTACTGTCAGCGTTACTGTCAGCAGGGTGTTACTGTCAGCGTTACTGTCAGCAGGGTGTTGCTGTCAGCGTTACTGTCAGCAGGGTGTTGCTGTCAGCGTTACTGTCAGCAGGGTGTTACTGTGAGCAGGGTGTTACTGTCAGCAGGGTGTTACTGTCAGCGTTACTGTCAGCGTTACTGTCAGCGTTACTGTCAGCAGGGTGTTACTGTCAGCAGGGTGTTACTGTCAGCGTTACTGTCAGCAGGGTGTTACTGTCAGCGTTACTGTCAGCAGGGTGTTACTGTCAGCGTTACTGTCAGCAGGGCGTTACTGTCAGCAGGGTGTTACTGTCAGCGTTACTGTCAGCGTTACTGTCAGCAGGGTGTTACTGTCAGCAGGGTGTTACTGTCAGCAGGGTGTTACTGTCAGCGTTACTGTCAGCAGGGTGTTGCTGTCAGCGTTACTGTCAGCAGGGTGTTACTGTCAGCAGGGTGTTACTGTCAGCGTTACTGTCAGCAGGGTGTTACTGTCAGCGTTACTGTCAGCAGGGTGTTACTGTCAGCGTTACTGTCAGCAGGGTGTTACTGTCAGCGTTACTGTCAGCAGGGTGTTGCTGTCAGCGTTACTGTCAGCAGGGTGTTGCTGTCAGCGTTACTGTCAGCAGGGTGTTACTGTGAGCAGGGTGTTACTGTCAGCAGGGTGTTACTGTCAGCAGGGTGTTACTGTCAGCAGGGTGTTACTGTCAGCAGGGTGTTACTGTCAGCGTTACTGTCAGCAGGGTGTTACTGTCAGCGTTACTGTCAGCAGGGCGTTACTGTCAGCGTTACTGTCAGCAGGGTGTTACTGTCAGCGTTACTGTCAGCAGGGTGTTACTGTCAGCGTTACTGTCAGCAGGGTGTTACTGTCAGCAGGGTGTTACTGTCAGCGTTACTGTCAGCAGGGCGGTCACAGTGGAAGAGGAGGCAGACCAGCAGGTGAAGGCCAGAGACACAGAGAAGCACACCACGAGCCGACTTCTGATGGAATGGAATATGTACACGCACACGCGCGCACACACACACACACACACACACACGCACACGCACAGGCACACACACACGCACGGTGAAACATTTTGCAGCAGCATTGCGGATGGAACGAATGCGGCCACTGCCACACCAGCGAGATTCTATTTTTAAATCAATTCCCATATACACACCCACGAGTAGAACACTGCACGAAACAATTCAGCAGCGAGACGCCACTTCTCTACATGCTTGGGTGCCCGTGTGGAAAGGCTTGTATTGGATAAACAAAGTGGCCACCGGAAACAAGCAATGTGTCAGACAATAAAAACCAAATCCGAGCACAAAACGGACAACACAGGGAAACCCGGGGTCTGCATTGCCCCTAACCCCGTATAGGGTAGCTATGGTTCAGTAGTGTCTGCGTATTTTGCTTTTGTCAACGGCTGTTCGTCCCCCTAGCCCTCACCAAACACAATGTGCCAGTGATGATTGCACGTTTGACTCACAGAATTCATAACCTGAGGACACAATTACACGTACACCAAGCATTATAATGTGAAGTGGGTAATAAATCATCAACGTGACAAATTGAGCACGATTATACGCAGCTCGATACCCATATGTGAAACGTTTAGTCAAGCTTATAGTTAAAACAGGCTGAAAATGGACATGGCCAACAAGGGCTTTTCTTTGTTCTCACTGGTTGAAGGAGAAATACACTACTCTAAATGTCATTGATAAAACATATATAAATGTGTAATTATTTCCGTGTCAATTTGCCAATTAAAATGTTTAAATAGCATGCACATCTCCACAAAACCTGTCAATCACATGAAACCATCTGGTCGATACATGCTTTAGTTGGTCTGATGAGATGATGGGATTTTTCATTGCTCACATAATATGTCAAATGATAAGATATGTATATATATATTATTTTAATATATATACATATTACAACAACCTTGTGCAACCTCATGTTATAGAAGGACACTGGCAACTTTGATGACTTTAGATTTGCACATATATATATATATATATATATATATATATATATATATATATATACTGTATATAAGCAAAATAAAACACACTGCCACATGCCGCTTTCCATTTAGTTTTGAATCCATTATTTATCTTAAGGGTTTGAGAAACGTCCATTAAAACAATGGAATCGGACTCAACACAATTTACTCGAAGCATCTTCCAGCATAACGTTGTGTTACATTTAACTGTGAAAACATTAATATTTCAATGCTGTCCAAACAGTTAAAGGTTTTGATAAATTAACTGCCTTTTTACTCCTATTCTCCCCAACTCCAAGTACTTTACAATAAGTGTTTGTATTCGTGTAATTCAATAACACACATATTTGCATTGCTGCATACAATCAATGCAATACCTTTTCTTTCCCCATGAGGAATCAAGGGATGAAAGCAGCTTGCCATTGTACCTCCTAAGCAACTTATGCCCACTATAATACAAATCGTGTATTATGTGCTGGCTGTGTCAATTTTTTTCATAGGTTGTGGATCCAGACGAATGCCCAGTGACCCCTTTGTAGCTATTAAGGGCTTTATTGTATTGCTCGGAGACGTTTTGAGTGTGGTCATTAAGAGCTGTGACCCCTGCCTGACCTGCACATTGCAGTTTACCAGCCAGGGCAATTCAAAGCTGTGGCATTGCCCTCAGTCAGCTTGCTTGTGCTTCTCTAGCATGGTCCGAAAACAAAACAGACACAAATCCTTTGCTAGGATGCCTTCCATCTCTCTCAATGGCCCTTTGTTTGCTTTCACTTCATACAAGTTCACTTTCGAGCAGCTCTCTCTCTCTCTCTCTCTCTCTCTCTCTCTCTCTCTCTCTCTCTCTCTCTCTCTCTCTCTCTCTCTCTCTCTCTCTCTCTCTCTCTCTCTCTCTCTCTCTAACTCTCTAACCTGCAGACATTACTGGCAAGCTTTAGTGTACTCTGAGTTAAATGGCTGTGTATCGGTTTCTCCCATGTGATCTTCTATCTTTAGTCCTAACCCCATCTCCACATTGGTCCTAGACCTGCAGAACATGAATACAAAAACATCATTCCTTTTTTTCCCCCTCATGTCCCAGATCAAAAGCAGTCCAAAAACCCTCCCACGCCCCTAAACCTGACCCTCAGCCCCTTCCACTCCCCACCCCACCCCAACCATCCACCCCAATACTCTTAGCCTTCTGTTTTTTGCTGTTCCTCGGGGACACTCCAGCATACGCACACAATGCGTTGCTTTATCCTGAAAACACACACACACACACACACACACACACACACACACACTTCTCCACATCTGTGTGTGTGGCCTGGGGATGGGTGGATGTCTGTATGTGCTTGTCAGATGGCATTTGTCACCCTGCCATCTCGACGTCTGGCGTCAGTCACCTGCCCGTGTGGCGTCCCGCTCTGTGGCCCACCGACCTGCCTGCCACCGACCTGCCTGCCACCGACCTGCCTGCCACCGACCTGCCTGCCACCGACCTGCCTGCCACCGACCTGCCTGCCACCGACCTGCCTGCCACCGACCTGCCTGCCACCGACCTGCCTGCCACCGACCTGCCTGCCACCGACCTGCCTGCCACCGACCTGCCTGCCACCGACCTGCCTGCCACCGACCTGCCTGCCACCGACCTGCCTGCCACCGACCTGCCTGCCATGCGCTCTTCTGGAGCTCTGCAAAAGCAAGGCGGCATGGCGATTCTTAGTGGCGGCAGGTTAAGATTCACAAGCACTAATGTGTCCACAGAGGCGGTGTCGTACAACAAACACAGGTGTCTCTCGTCACACTGATCACGGGCCTGCTCCTTTTATGTACCAGGGCACGGGTACGGGCAGCAGACTTGGCTTCACTCGTTGAGTCCACTTCCCGTGCACTGGTACGTTAAAGAAGCAGAACCATAATTAGTGGTATGAGAGACACCTGTGTTTTTCCAACCATGACACCTCTGTTAAAAGGGTCTATTCAATTTGCCACAATTGCTACAGCCATCCACTTTTCAGTCACTTGGATCAAAGTAAAGAACATCTGCAAATCATTTCCAATCCAATAAAACAATGTTTTGAGTGGCTAGGAAGAGTATCCTGATTGGATGATAAAAAGATGTTCACTCAACTATGCTGCGCCTACAATGCAATGCAATGTATGGACTCATGTCAACAACATATAGCACTGATTTGACTCATTACTAATGCTGTAATGATTAGGTCTTCTCCATATTAGACAGGGTACATGATAGGCAGGAACTAGCCTCAGCCTTTTCCTTCTGCTTTTTCTTTCAAAATGTCTGTGGTCATCACTAGATTTGTGGCGGTGTGTGTGTGTGTGTGTGTGTGTGGGGGGGGGGGGGGTTATGGGGTATGCCATGTGACGTGTCCCGGGGTCTCCTCGGGCATGGGGGGTGTTTGGTGAACCTTCAGCCTCACCCCGGGTCCTGCGGGCCAGCAACAGAGGGTGATGGGGGTCTGCAGGTCAGCACTGGAGCCACTCGGCCGGTGGTGGGGGCCCTCGATGAGGCGGTCCTGTACCACCTGCTCCATCACCTGCCGGCTGGTTGGCTCCTCAGGCCGGGGGCCACCGTCCATCGGGCGACGGGCATAAGGGTCTTCTCTCGTCCGCAATCCTCAGCCCCTGCTTCACCGTTGGGTAGTCACCCCGAATGACTGCCGAAGCCCATGGGGGGGGCCAGGGATGAGGGCACCCCCTGACAGAAAGGACAGCAGATGGACGGCCAGCCGCATGCCGTCGCCGTCCCCTCGAATACCTCCAGGCAGGCCTTTATGACGTCCCCGGGGTGGGGGGGGGGGGGGGGGGGGGGGGGACGACGACATCGTTCGACACGATCTGCGGGAGCAGCGCCTATCCGGGGGCCGGGTTCCAGGAGCCACGGGTCTGGTGTCGGGGGGGCCCAGGGCGAGCCTCTCCTCTGCGATGCGGCCAAGCGCTTGGGTCAGGGGAGACTCGCCCGGCTTCACTTCCTGCTTGCACTCCTCCATGCACGCGTCCCTGCTCGGGCGCCACTGCAGCACGATCAGCGCTGCTTCCGCTGGGCTCACGAATGAACACAGAGGTTTATCACAGAGGTGGAGGGCACACCGAGTGCCCAACCTCCACGGAAAAGGCGTACAGCGTGTTGTCTCTTGTATACTCAAAACCGGGGATCGTGTACCCCCTGTGACCGAAGGTACCACGGCCCCACCTCACTGGAAGTGCACAACATACTGTCAGTATTTACATCCTGCCTTCTGATTATGCTCACTTCTCACAGCTGCGTCTGTTTCCCCCGATTGAGCAGGCCACGCCCCCTGTCCGTAACCGATGCCAGGCCACGCCCCCTGTCCGTCACCGACGCCAGGCCACGCCCCCTGTCCGTCACCGACGCCAGGTCACGCCCCCTTCACACCGCAATTCTCAATACCATGAAAAAGTGAGACACAAAAAAGTGAGACAGTTACATTTCAGTACTGCTCTTTTGGTCCTCTAGCCCCATCTTACAATTTACTTAGTAGAAGAATAAACCTGACAAGATAGTAATTCAGAAATCAGAATTTGCACTTTGTATACATTTAGCTTTCATCAACTATATGTACACAATACATTACCATGCACAATCCTATAGGCTCTGGAAATACACACACTTTCTGCTGCTGGCGACTTAATTCACTGTCATAGTTCCACCAATGGGGCTGTGGGGGCGGGGCTTGATCGTGCTCTGAGCTCAGGATTCTCATCTCGTTGGCATCGCTACGGCACAACAAACAGAAAAAGAGTTATTCGGCTGTTGACCTCTTTAAAGAAATGTTGTCTTGCAGTTATACTTACTTGATGTTAAAGAGTAATGTGTGATTTAAATGAACTCTAAATCATTTTTCCATGCAATCGTCTTTGTTTTACGTGAAAATATATTTGCCTTCCACGTTTTAAAATAGATGAGAAGATTGTGTGATCCCACTACCAACTTTGAAAGACGTGGCATAGCTTTCCACCTAGACTCAACACAGTACAGGGCTGATCCAATTAAAGAAAGTAAGCAGTAGGCAGTTGGTTCTTCAACTAACTCCAAATCAATTCCTGAATAATCAATCTCATTCCTCTTTCACTTGCAAACAGTACCTCAAAAAAGCATGTTTCTTACGTTATTTAAGGTTTTTAAGAATTTCAGAGCACGTTGTTAACATAATGAACTAATTAATGCATAAAGAAACATCACAGCGTTTACGTGTAATGGCATGGTTCCAGCTTGCGTTGTTTGATCATCATGCAGGAAGAAGAAGTAAAATAAATCTAGCTTCGGCGTGTGTGGGAACTACCCTATTTGGACAAAGAGTGGCTGTTGGTTAATCTGTTTCTGTCTGCCTGAGCGCAAAATGAACCAGCACATCTTCAAATCCATCTGAAAGGCGTCATCTGTCTCTAGTATTTCCTTATTTACCAAAATAATATTTAATATCCAATCCCCACACTCCCCTCCACGCCCCACCTCTTGTTAAAAGGACTCAAGTCTATTTTCGGCGGCAAAATCTGAAATCTTTATTTCTGGTCTTTAAATGTTTACCCAGAGCAGTTTTTAGATTTAAAATATACATTTATTGTTGTTTTCTCCAGCTAGGCCGTTTATCATACGTCACAGGGATAAATTAGGTAAAAGAAATAAATAAAGAGGCTTATGAAGTAATCCTAATGGATTATGATACAGCAGTGATAACAAGCTACATTTGCTGCCTGTATGCTTTGCGCCTTTTGAAAGTATATGATTCTAGTTCTCGTCATTCTACAATTAGGAGTCCATATGTATGCTATGGGCTTCACATGAATTAGGATTTGAGAATGAGTCAAAGCGACAACCAGTAGGTGGAGTATTGGCGTTCCTCAAAATGAAAATATGAAGAAAATGAACCGGCTCATTTTGTTTATTAATTTGCTTTGTTAACTAAACTAGTCTGCTATAAAGAATAAATGTATCAATATATATATATATATTTTATTTTATTTTATGGTTTGCTTCTCTTCGTAAATGCCTAAATCTATTGTGGATTAATCCTGGCTGGCTGTTATAATGTGTAAAAACATTTACACCACTTATTCGTTATGTTTTGTATCATTTCTAATTTCATTATTTAGTCAGCACAAGGCATACTTTAGCTCGTCAAGTCATCAGGCAGCCCTGTTATCCACGCCGGTTAGACCGATGAATAGGTAACCTATTAACATAATGTTACTTAATATTATGTTATTAATAATACCATATTATATTAACAGTAACTATAATAGCTTAGATAGCACCGTCATAACTGCGCAAAACAGGGATACATTTTAAAGGATACTATAATATAATATTACATTTTAATAACATAGGATCCGTCCCCAGTTTTGCTTTCACTTCCCCAGAGACTCGAGTCTCAAAGAGTCAAGTCTCGAGGAAGTCAAGTCACAACAGGCGAGTCCAAGTCAAGTCACAACAGGCGAGTCCAAGTCAAGTCACAACAGGCGAGTCCAAGTCAAGTCACAACAGGCGAGTCCAAGTCAAGTCACAACAGGCGAGTCCAAGTCAAGTCACAACAGGCGAGTCCAAGTCAAGTCACAACAGGCGAGTCCAAGTCAAGTACAACAGGCGAGTCCAAGTCAAGTCACAAACAGGCGAGTCCAAGTCAAGTCACAACAGGCGAGTCCAAGTCAAGTCACAACAGGCGAGTCCAAGTCAAGTCACAACAGGCGAGTCCAAGTCAAGTCACAACAGGCGAGTCCAAGTCAAGTCACAACAGGCGAGTCCAAGTCAAGTCACAACAGGCGAGTCCAAGTCAAGTCACAACAGGCGAGTCCAAGTCAAGTCACAACAGGCGAGTCCAAGTCAAGTCACAACAGGCGAGTCCAAGTCAAGTCACAACAGGCGAGTCCAAGTCAAGTCACAACAGGCGAGTCCAAGTCAAGTCACAACAGGCGAGTCCAAGTCAAGTCACACGTCCCGATTTCCGCAACTCGAGTCCGAGTCTCAAGTGTCCAGCTCTCTAACGAGGTAATGCAATTGCAATTACTGCACATGAAAATCACATTCCTACTCATCAACTTAATTTCCCACTCCTGGCACTGTGTACATTGCTGTCATATTGCCCTTGTTCACATACTGGCTTTTTTGCAGGTGGGAGTTCGGCCTTTAAAAGAACACAGTTGTGCATGAGCTTGGTTCATGCACAACTCTATGAACTCAAGCTTAACTAAGACTCACCTTGACTGAGTCAGCAAGCCAATGTGTCAAAAGCAGCAAAGACCAAAAAACAACAAGCGTCCAAAAAGTAAACTGTTTTTGTGCTGAGTGAGAGAAACAACAGCCCCAGAAGATGTTTAAATGGAATGGTAATATGTAACACAGAGGTTATATTGTACGTAGAAGTGCTGTTTTACTTTGCTGCACACCCCAATTTCTTTATTCTCCTTGCATCTGTCACAAGACATGACACCTTGCTGGACTCTGAAGTGAAATCAACTCTTGAATGGCTGGCACTGAATTATTTACCTTCATTTATTGTGACGTTGACCTTTACTTTTGAAACAAGCTCTCGGTTTGTCCACTTGTCTTTATTCGCAGGGGGTAGAGTTGGAAGACCCAGAGGACCGAGGCGGTGTCGTGATCAATCACTCGTCACAGTGTGTCCCGTAAGCCAACCGTTCTCCGCCCTACGCGTTTCAGAATCCAACAGAGCTTTATTACCGTGCAAGTTTGCGCTGCGTTTTTTTTTGGGAGGTTGTAAAACCCTCAAATGTGCCCTCAAACAAACTGCTAGAAAACCTCAACATTTTGCACGGATGAAATTACTAACAATGTGCAAAAGCACAAGAATATTTCAACATAACTGCATCAAACTGTGTTATATATAAAGTCTCATTATGCAGTTTGTTAAGCAAGAAAAATAGAGCTTAATGAGCTTAGACAGCATAGAGCACACTCTTCTTTAAATAAATGCTTTGCTGTTTTGCACATTGTTAGTACAAATGGTGAACTTCCTCTGTGCAGCATTTGGGGGTTCTTGGTTTTTGTTAAGATACATTAAACCTTGTTAAGCCAGTTTTTTCCAAGATTGCTTTCTGTACAAGCTTCTACTGCAGGCAGCTTTTGTTTCGGTGCACTTTGAATACACAATCAGGGGCGATCCACAGCCACGCCGGTTACCTGGGCTGACCTGGTTTTTCACACGAGTGGAGAAAAGGTTAGAACACCACTAATTGGGTTCAGCCACTGCTGAATGCACTACCATGCCCGGATAGGTATGCACAAACAAAACAATCAGTGTGAGGTTTGGCTGTCCATAAAAAGGGTCAATAATCCAAAAACCATTAAACAAACATTTAAATAGGGCGCTTTTAAGGAGGGCAAATCTCAATCTTCATCAGTGTTTGTCAAAAGCCCGTAGAAATGCCATGAGGTGGTATTGACTCAAGTAAATTGAATGCATCTATAATACCAGTTGAAACACACACAACACTAAAGACAGATACAGAGAGAAAGAGGGAGATGATTAGAGACAGCGAGGTAGAGAGAGCATGAGGACATGAGATTACTGACATTTCTCTGTGCTGGTGTTGATGGCAATGCCAATGCCAGCCACACTAGTCTTTATCCACATAACAAACAAACACACACACACACACACACACACACACACACACACACACACAGAAATAGATAATAAACACTAGAAATTGAAATGACCAGAGACCCCCTCCCACAAGCAAAGTTTGGACTACTAAATACAGTAAGCACGTAGACCTACATAGAGACCTTTACACAAGACATCAGCTGATCATCTGAGATACACCATCCTGTCTTGCATCTATCTCACACTCACTTCAAACTTGTAGGCATTGAATGTATTCATGGAATACCAAAACACAAATAGAGAGAGCGAGAGAGAGAGGAGTGAGCACGTAACTACAGCAGATTGATGTAAAGTGGGATTTTGATCCATTACTCATGCAGTCCCTACAGCGGAGAAATCTCTCTCTCTCTGTCTCTCTCTCTCTCTCTCTCTCTCTCTCTTGCTTATACGACACACACACACTCTCACACACACACAAACACACACACACACACACTGTGAAGCTCAGCTCTTTTCAGAGTTGGCCACCCCGAGAGGCTATTCATCACCTTTGGCTATGGAAGTAACCGCAAGACCCCGTAAGTTATGGAGCTCAAGATATAGCTGACACGTGATCGGATGCACGCGCACAGCAAATAACACACACGCCAATGCACACTGCGCACCCACACATGGGCACAAACACACACACGCTTATCCACACACTCATAAGGGCTGCGGGGCTGTTGGCCATAATTCATCACCCTTGCAACAGAACAATCCCAGAGACCCCACAAGTTACAACTTGAGCTATAGCTGACACTCACACGCACGCACGCACGCACACACACACACACACACACACACACACACACACACAGCGTTGGTCAAAGCCATTATTTATCAAACGCTGCGACCGCCACCCCTGGACTCCACAACTACCGCAGAAGATATACTGAGGCTGGCACATGTCTCAATGTGTGTGTGTGTGTGTGTGTGTGTGTGTGTGTGTGCGTTTGAGCAATAGGGGAAGTGGGTCCGTATGTCTCTTGCTAGGGCCACACAATTCATCACCCAGCTCCTCCAGCCAATGTATTACTGGACAGCCACAAGTTCCTGTGTGTGTGTGTGTGTGTGTGTGTGTGTGTGTGTGCGCCTGCATTTATTTTCAAGATTCTATAAAGAGTGATGATGCACAGATGATACAAATGCAAACACACACACAGGCACACACAAACACACACACACACACACACACATACACATATATATGTGTATAAAACAGTGTAACTCTTAAAGTGACCACATTGTATGGCTATAACTTAAAACAAACCATTTCCAGCATTATCTTTATCGCTCGTAATAACGTTTTCAGTGTGAGAAATATCGTTGTGATCGGGTGAAGTAGCCATTAAACAGTCCTGCTGGCTTTTATTCATTTGCATATGTTTGAAAAAAGAAATGGTGTTGCAGATGGTCAAATGCAACGCAGTCATTTAGGCTGAGCTCACGGTGGCCAAGTGAGTCTTCAAGCTTCTGGCAACTGTCTGAAAACTGTCGCCGCGGGCGACACACTGCCCCGGCCCTTTTGCTCTTGGCTGGGGGGGGGGGGGGGGGGGGGGGGGGGGGGTGCTCATGATGTGCACAGGGCGCCACTTGGTGTAAGGTTTTCCGGACGGTTGCCTGGGTAACGGAGGCGTGGTCGGGCTTGGCTGCGAAGACCGGACATCCAGGGTTGGCTTTGCAGCAGCCAGATGGGTGGAAGGTGATTTCCCTGTCTGGCTCCCATTCCATGTCCATCCCCTGACCCAGCATCCCCTCTTTGTTTGTGCAAACACCGCCAAAAGCCTTGGTTTAATCCGGAATTAGAGAGCTAGTTTCCATGGCTCCTGGCAGGAGGGTTAACCAGCCTTGTACTGTCCTTATTCATAAAGGTTCCTTGAGAAGCCCTTGTGTAATATCTGGCGTCAGAGTGCACTTTGCTGCTGCTGGCCATGTCTATGTCCATGTCCAGACTGGCCACTGGTGGTGGCCACAGATGTCATCTTAGGGTCTCTGGGAGCTATCCAGATCAGGTTGCCCTGAGCTGCAAGGAGAAGACAGAACACATTCCAAGAGTTTGCTGTTAAAGTCAAAATAGCCACGGTGGCAGTGACATCACTTACAACCATTTGCTTGTATGTTAGGCCTTAGATGGGATATTAAATGGAACATTTCCAACAGAAATACACACACTGTTATCCAGTAAGTAAGTGTGTTTGTCAGTATCCATGTTGGTAAGGAGACTGCCTCATTCCTCCCTGAGCAGGTACCCTGTGTGATTCTGATCCGGGGTCAGAGCCTTGGATGGTGGTTGAGGAGGCATGGCCAAAGTTCACTAGAGCTGGGTCCTACTGTGTTGCACTGCCCTTTATTCATAAAGATTCCTTGAGCGGGTCTCATGTAGAATATGGCGTCACACTGGTCTGGCGGTGGCATGGCCAAGGCTCATTGCAGTCGAGTTCAACTGCATGAAAACCCCCCTGAGCAGACTCTGTGTCTATTTGGCTGGTGCTACCGGCCACCATGCAGTCATGCAACATGCTGGCCATGTCTATGACCGTAGACTGGCCACCGGTGGAAGCAACCGTCGTGCTATTGGGGCGTCTTTGAGCTGTCCATGTCAGGTATCCCTGAACTGACAGCCCGGGACGGGCTGCATTGAGAAGACCGAACACAAGTCTATAGTGTTTGATGTCTGCTATTAAAGTGACGGCAGCACCACTTTGGCACGATCCTTAACTTGTATGTGGGGCCTCAGATGTCTTGGATGGGCCATTATATGGAACATTTCAAACAGAAAACATGTAGCTCTCAACGACACCTGCATAGCATAGACATAACGGGGTTATCCAGTGAATGCCAGTGTGTATCAATATCCACGTTAGTTAGAATACGTCTGTCCTTACTTTCCATTGCTGTGACTGGCTGATTCTCTTGAGCTTAGCTTAGCGACGCATAAGTCAGATTGGTACCAATGTAACTACAAAACAGTAGTGATTGGTCCTGATTATCCAGAAATATTATATCCCTGACTCAACACATGCGGAATAGACAGTGTTTCCATACTGTTGCATATTGCTTAAGACAATCGTTACACTTTTATCATCTAAAGTTTTAAACCAGAAATAATAAATATGTATAATTATCAACTGTTTTATATATAACTAATAATAACATTATACTCTTATAATGTAGTACTGGGGAACCAAATGGTTACGTCTCTAACTGAATCAAAGAAATGTATTTTAATTATCTTCTAATAACGTTTCTAATAATGTTTCCCGATCGATGTTCCTAGTGTCCTGGGATCTAGCACGGAGGCCATTGAGGTGTGTGTGTGTGTGTGTGTGTGTGTGTGTGTTTATCCATGCACATGTATTTTATGTGGCTCAAGTTATATTTTCAAACTAATGAGCACTGCTTCCCTACAGGACACACACACGCGCGTTTGCGCGCACACACACACACACACACACACTCAGGCATACACACACACACACACACACACACACTCAGGCATACACACACAGTTCATAGGTCATAAAGTGTCGCTCTCCTCCCGGAGCTGTCAACAATCCTGAAACATAATAATCCACCCCCCCCCCCCCCCCCCCCCCCCGCACACACACACCCATCCCGCTCCCACACACACACATCCCGCTCCCACACACACACACACATCCCGCTCCCACACACACACACACACACACACACACACACACATCCCGCTCCCCCACACACACACACACACACACATCCCGCTCCCACACACACACACACACACACACATCCCGCTCCCCCACACACACACACACACACACATCCCGCTCCCCCACACACACACACCCATCCCGCTCCCACACACACACACACACACCCATACCGCTCCCCCACACACACACACACACACCCCTCCCGCTCCCCCACACACACACACCCATCCCGCTCCCCTACACACACACACACACATCCCGCTCCCACACACACACACACACACACATCCCGCTCCCCCCCACACACACACACCCATCCCGCTCCCCTACACACACACACACACATCCCGCTCCCACACACACACACACACACACATCCCGCTCCCCCACACACACACCCATCCCGCTCCCCCCCACACACACACACCCATCCCGCTTCCCCCCCCACACACACACATCCCGCTCCCACACACATACACACACATCCCGCTCCCACACACACACACACACACACACATCCCGCTCCCCCACACACACACACACACCCCTCCCGCTCCCCCCCCCCACACACAGATGCGATGGCTACACCCACCCCCATACAGATGACCATGGGATATTGGAGTTATTGCTCTGCGACAGCTCAGAGGACCCTGGACAGGATACAGGATTACCGTTCACCCACCCACCCTGGACAGGGTGGGTGGGTGGACGTTTGGAAAGGGGGGGGGTAGCGGGGTAGCTTGAGCTGAGCAGAGGCGACAGCCTGTGTTCACACTGCAGGGAAATGCCTCCGTGTTATTTTATTAAAGAGGTTTTTGCATGTACTCACTACTCACTACTACAGATGACACGCGTGACGCCAAAACAGAAGAAAAGGAGCTGTTTGAAGACCATGAGGCCAAATAAACAACATGGGTTACAAAGCATGTCCCATTTAATGAAGATGCTCACATTATATATTTTTATATGCATTTACTGACCTTATTAAAAGCATGTGTATTTACTCAGCCAGTATGTGATCTACTGGATGTGCTATGGAGTTATAAATGATTATGATCTAGCCTTTAACCTAAACGCTGAAAACATTAAGACAGTTTACACACGTTTAACTAGCTTTCCAGAATATATATTTTTGTAGTGCGTGTTATTTGTTTATGACATGAACAGCACTCATCCACGGAAGAAAAATGTGCGATAAACTTTATGCTCCATTGACTTTATGTGATCGCTCGGTTCATTTAAAGTTTACGGTGTTATTCTGCACGATCAACAAGCTCGTCAGAGAAAAGCCGTCCGGCTGTGTTCTGAGAAAGTGGGACTTCCTTCTCTGCAGGACGAGGAGGGAGAAGATGCATGCTGGGAATCAAAACTAGGAGGTTTCTCAAGCTCTCTGCGATGTAACGTACAGGAGTGGCTCCTCGGAGCTGTTCCCCTAACTCCTGCCTGGCTCCAAAACAACCACAGCTAACTTCCAAATCTGCCCAAGCAGCTGTGCTGTCTCCCACCTAAATCCCCCTAGATCCCGAGATAAGTCCAGTCAACGGAAACAGAGAGGCAGCTCCTCTGTGCCGCCTTAACTGATACATCGATAGCTTCGTTCAGTGTATCGTCTCATGACTCAAACAATATGTATTTATTTATTATTTTATACTTTTTTATTTTTTAACAAAAGTTCTTGGATGTCGCCGATCTGACAGTTCATCCATTTGATAAAAGTTTTCTAATTTGTGTGCTTTGTTTTGCTATGGTGAATGCAGTATGGGGTATCAGGACGTTTCTACTGACACTGCAGGGTGGGACGGAGACTTAATGAAAATATTCTCCCTGGAAAATCGTTAAGTCTCCACACACACACAAAGACAGACACACACACAAAGACAGAAACACAGATACACACACACACACACACAGACAGATACACAAACACACACACACAAAGACAGACACACAGATACACACACACACAGACAGATACACAAAGACAGACACACAGATACACACACACAAAGACAGACACACACACACAAAGACTGACACACACACACAAAGACAGACACACACACAAAGACAGACACACACAAAGACAGACACACAGATACACACACACACAAAGACTAACACACACACACACAAAAACAGACACACACACAAAGACAGACACACACACACAGAGATGCACACACATACACAGACACACACACACAAAGACAGACACACACACAGACAGATGCACACATACACACACACAGGGCAGGGGCCGCTAATGGTGAAGACTAAACGGTAAACATTGTATCATCACACCCATAGTTTACGGCCATCAAATCAATGGCCTAAGAAACTGGCCTGAAAAAAGCAGAGACAAGCACATGCTTCAAAAAGAGGTAGGTTGAGCAAATGTTTTCCTTCAAATTGTACCCAATATCTGGATAAGGATAAGGATAGGATAAGTTGGCATTGCCCGAAAAATTAATTAAGGAAAATAAAGCAACACTTACAAAGATTGATTGGATGACATTTCAGCGTTATTAAACAGCAATATCCCAGCAAACCCACAAGGGGAGGTTGTAAATCGTTTGAATGATGAACACATAGTGTTCAAGGTACGTGGGAGCTATGACTGACCCGCTGAACAACTTGATATGGATTTCACTAGAGAGAGAGTATATACTCTCTCTCTCTCTCTCTCTCTCTCTCGCTCTCGCTCTCGCTCTCTCTCTCTAGTGAAATCCATATAATCCATAAATCCATATCTATCTATCTATCTATATGGAATGGTATATATATACCATTAATTCTACCATGTGTTCCTGGTATCACTTTAGAATAAATGCAACTTTTAAGTATTAATGAAGTAGTAGTACATAGTGAATTTATCATCATTCATTTATAATAATTGTTTCTACATGAACATGCATTAGTAAGCAATTCATAATCAGCTACAAATGACTAATAAGATGATGAGATAATGGTTTATACTATTATTTATAAAGCGTAATTTAATAAGTTATCAACTATTTACAATGTTTGAATAATGCTGTATAAACTTTTCAAAATGATGGATGTCTTTTGTCTTTTGTTTGAGCTCATCTGAAGTGTGGACTAGCTATGCCTTGCTACGAATTCATAAACGACACGCTAAGGCTAAATTGATCGATTGAGGTAGTTAGAAAGCACTAGTCAAGACTTTTGTGTGGGCTCATCTCCCTATGAAGCATGTACAAATGACATCGTTATGTTTCTAAAAGAACCTTTCCACGGAGAAAGCCCTCTCTGCAGAACCAACAGCGCTATTTGCTGCTCCGCCGAGACACCAGCTATGATCTTGTCTTAAGCTTATAATTGACATTTCAATTCACATGACATAATATCATTTCCAAAACGACATCACTACGTCAGCTTTCTATGGTAACTCACATCCCTTGCATGGGGTCCAGGATGATGACAAACAGCTCTGTCGACTGCGCCACCTAGATGCTGGATATGACGCAGTTGGAAGGTTACAGTTAACATTACAATTCCCATGCCGTGATAAGGTTTCCAAACTGACATCATTACATGATGAGGGGTGTCCATGAACACCCCTCTCACCTGACCTGAACCCGGGCACAGTTGATGACCATCGGCTCCACTGCAGCACAGAGACGCCAGCTAAGATCTGGTCAGGGGTTGTACTTTACATCACAAAAGCAAATGACATTGTTACCTTTCCAAAAACGCATCATTGCCAAATCCTAACCACTTCTATGTTACTGGAACTCAACACCTCCATTACACCAAATACATCATGTCATGTTACTAGGTATTTAGAAACAACATAAAGGCTTTGAGTCTTAACTGAGTATTGGTACTGCTGCAATAGCACTTGAGGCATTTACAACCTTTAAATGTCATTTATAAATGCTTATCCTCACTTTAGATGAGCTCACACTAAAGTCTTAACCCATGCTCCTTGACTACCTGAACTTATCATGAATTGTCTCCATTATCTCATTAATCTACACATAGTTCAATGTAAACCGTAACAATTATGACATGTTTACTAATGAGTATTCAGGTAGCAACAATTAATGATAAATTCTGAATTGGTGTTGAATTCACTATGTAGAACTACTTTATTAATGCTTTAAAGTTGCAGTAATTGTAAAGTGCTACTGTGCTGATCCATTTCATGCTTCTTCTACCTTCATTTCTATGTTTGCGTGTATGTCTTTACAGTGGCGTACTCCGTATGCAGTGCACAGGTGCAGACAACAGTATTTATTCACAGCTTGCCAGAGATACAAACACAAGAATCAACCCTGAGTGCTGAACGTGGTGAAAGCGATTCTGCGGTGCACTTAAACGGAGGGGTGTATCAAGGGAGTGAGGACAACGGTCATTCATTCACTAATGAGGGACAGGTGCGAGTGATCAGTAGTCCTTTATTGCAAGTGTTTTGTGTAAACGTGAATTTATCCTCAGCGAGCAGACAAATGATGGTTAGTGTCAAAACAACCAAACAAACAGCTGTCCCCCCTAAAATGCCCTTTTATTAGACTCACAGAGTAATGGTGTGTGTAGAGAGAATTCAGAAATTTTTTTATCGTATTTGCAGATGTGACAATTATACGTTATATTTTTGTCCAGAACAGAACATTGGATATTTGACTGGTGGAAGATTCAACTTTAATGAACAGATGCCACATTTCTTACCGATATAATTACATTTCCATCGAGTAATGCACAAATATCTTCTAGCAAACAGTTTGTAGGCTTTGTGCCAAGCGTCTCTGTCTTCTAGTACATTTGCACGTTGTAAAAGAGGTTCAAGATCTAGTTTAGAAATAACTTTTGTATGGCTCGCTGTTAACACTGGCTCTCTCTCTCTCTCTCTCTCTCTCAGGCAGATGTAAAATTAAACCTTCTATTAGGCTATAATAAGTGTTATGTACGCTTTGTTGCATCTTGACTTTAATGCCTAACCATGCAGCCGTTTGTCAACCACTAAAGTTAAACAAACCACAACATCAGAGGGGGAAAAGCCACAGGCCCATGTCACATTAGATTTGCTGTGCAAAGGTTGGCACAGTAACTGTCCATTTGGTTTAGTGTGTACCTAAATATTGACATGATTTGTGTATCATTCTATTGTCCACGGTTATTGAATTTGTGTATTTTATTTCAAGACACAAGTATCACGGTATTCTGAATTATTGGGTTAGTGTGTGTTTTTATATTCGTATTGTGTAAGCTGTGAGCAACAAATGCACCTTGACAAATAAGGGGGATTAATGTATGTTACAATAGAGACCAACACTGCAGTTGAAGAATTCAGCTCAAAAAACTAAATCGGCAAATCACACGGTTGGATTTAGCTGTCCCAAATGAAAAACAAAGTTCAGTTCAGTTCAATCAATGTCATTCTTCAAATTGTCCAAAGTCCAAACAAAAATAGCATTCAAAATACAAAAATACATAAAAACGTTCAAATTAAACTAAAAAGCTAAAAAATAATTGTCTGCTCACACTGAGTATACAACAGCAAACCGTACAGAAAAAGGAAAAAATGAAACGTAATCAATATTTAATAAAAGTGGTTTGATATCCGTGTCAGGAGAGGAGTTAGAGTCAATCCAGAGGTTAGTAATCAAGAGTTTGATGCAAGTCAATATAATTCAAGGTAGCCGTTGTTTGATTAAAGAGAAGACTGAAGCTTTCAAGAACAAATACAAGGAAGTCAAATATATTGTGTCAGCAAAAGCAATCACTGTTCCAAACACACTGGCTGTGTATCAATTAGTCAACCTTTGCCTTAAATCACGCCATATTTAGGCACGATATAAGTCACTATGGAAATGTGAGTGTTTGGTTCCCTAAATAGTGCATTACATTACACCGTTGTGTTCCATGAGTGTACAACAGATGCGTACTTATTTCTGCACTGTTTCCCATGATGCATAGTGTTTTCTATTGTCATCAGATTTATCCAATATAGGGTTATTTATGCACATTAGCTGTCAAGGAGGGAAATCCATCGTGCGTCGGCTTGTTTGTGCAACCAACACACGTCATGTCGATCGACTTTGGGCGCATTATCGTGTCCAAATGCAACCCATACTTATTCCCTAAATAGTGCACCATCTAGAGAAAAGCAAAAGTGAGCCAAGTCAAACACAGCCACTGCTTTCCCCCCACGCTCCCTAAACTACAGATCCCATAAGCCCCGTCACCAGCCACTGCACTCACCCCACAGTCATGTGACTTCTACAGGTTTTTCTTCTCAAGTGGCAACAATAAACAATGTTCAACATTTATCAGTATGATCAGGTTAGCCTTGCAAGGAATTGTAGTTAAAACCCTTCATTTATTTAGATGTTGCACTGTCACTGATCAATTTAGGGTTTAATGAATGCATTCATCATAGGGCATCACTGCTAGTAGTTACCTTAACATGATGAGCATATTGTGCTACTAAAAGCATCACAATATATTCATATATCTAATATCCATTCCTGGAAGGAGGTATCCCTCTTTCTTTATTTCGTCTCTTCCAAAGGCTTCTTCCATGATAATTAAGGGAGTTTGTCCTTGCTCTTTGGGGTGCTAGGGTCATGGGGGTGTGCCTTGACTGGACTTAACACATTGAACAACAACAGCTGAGCTGTGAGCCACGCCCTAAACACGAATGCTTGCCAGTGCCAAGCAGTATTTCCTCTCTCTCTCCTTTACATTAGGAAAAGAAAAACAAGCATTGACTTTGTGTGCCCTGAGGATTAAGGACTCATCTGTACACACGTCGATCTCATTAGTTTGGTCAAACAGAAGCTGTGAGTGGGAGCCACTCCGTGTCTTTCAGCTCCATGACCGGCTGGTGGCTGGCTGTCCTCGTGCACTTCATCCCCGTTTTCCTGATCAGGTAGTACTTTCTTAAATGTGTATTGTGGGAAGTTGTGTTCTATGAACACTCCTTAGGCTCCCATGTGTGTCAACAGGTATGCCCCGCCTAACACCATCTGTATTGGCCTCCTACCCTCCATCTCAGTGCCGTACTCTACCTGTGTGTGTGTGTGTGTGTGTGTGTGTGTGTGTGTGTGTGTGTGTGTGTGTGTGTGTGTGTGTGTGTGTGTGTGTGTGTGTGTGTGTGTGTGCGTGCGTGTGTATGTGTATGTGTATGTGTATGCACGTATTATAGAGGGAAAGAAAGAGAGAGAGAGAGAGTAAGGGCATATATGTACATATATTTCTGGCTTGTCGAGATTCATATCAACTTAATATCGTGGACCACGAAGTACGCTTAAATGCCACACAAACTGACTTGAAGTACGCTGAAATGCCACACAAACTGACTTGAAGTAAGCTTAAATGCCACACAAACTGACTTGAAGTAAGCTTAAATGCCACACAAACTGACTTGAAGTAAGCGGGCATTAAAAATGTCTCTAAAGAGCGGGATGGGGTGTATTTGACTTTGTCTTTTGTAAACTAATCACTGCTGCTTGTCATGCTGGCCCACTCCTTTCATGCAGGTCTTTTTCTGCAACCCTTCAAAAAAAGGTTCACGAGACCCAACCGCAGCACAGACCAGCGGGCAGAAGGAGACGACGTGACGACATTGGGACCCGACCAGGGCGTGGTGTCAGCTCCGGGGCGTCGCTGTGATGGGAAACCCGGCCGAGCAGCGTTTCCATGTCAATGGGACAACGCCGCAGAGTACGGCACACTTCAATCCCCGCCAAAGCACCCTCCCTCCCCTCTTCCCACCCACACCGCCTCCATCCCCCAAAAAGGGCATGGGAGTATTAAGAATAAATACAAATCAATAAGCTAGCGTGGTTCTCTGGCTCCGGCTGTAAGGGATGAGTTCCCCGCTGGCGGAGCGAGGACTGGAGGGACAGAGCGTTAAGGCATTTATTGACGGCCCGCGTCGGCAAGGTGCGCTGCAGTAAGCCCATTTCTGAAGCGCACCACCATCTCAAGAGGGTGGTCCTCCTCTCCTTCTCTCCTCCTCTCCTCCTCTCCTCCTCTCCTCCTCTCCTCCTCTCCTCCTCTCCTCCTCTCCTCCTCATTCCTCACTCGGGCTACTAGACATGGCGGTGCGTCTATCTAGTTGCACGTAGTCCACACAAGCTCCATTCCGTCCGCTAGGAATGGCTGCCGGCTAGTTTGTCGGTGTGTTGTTGTTGGTGTGTGTTGGTGCTTCGTGTGTGTGTGTGTGTGTGTGTGTGTGTGAGGCCATTCGTTAAATGTAAACCCCAGGATAAATGAAGGCGGAGGACATGCATGTGTTCTTTTGGGTTCAAATGCATACACTTCTTACACTTGGCAAATGCTCTGCTAAGGTTTGCGACTTCCTGCAACAACAAAAAAGAAATCTATTTTCTAGATTGGTCGTTTTTGATTGGCTGCGCACCTTGCTTGAGCGAGTGTGATAGGAGGTTTGACAATGCCCGGCACTTGCTCGTATGAACCCGGGATGTGTCCTTTCACTCAAACCTATTCGTCCCCCACGCCATTTGTCATTTACCTTCCTGGGCGGAAGTTTACATTTTAGTTACTTACCTTTGAATAGTGACCAGCTGGATGGCCGGCCAACTGTTGGTTTGTATTAATATAGCGTATGAATGCTGGTGCTGGTGTCGGAAGAGCAGAGTCCGAACAAAGTCATCAGACTGCAGGCCGACCTCAGCGACTGCAGCCACTCCAGCGTCCTGGTACATCACCTTTAACCCATAGCGAACACATCAGGTACATCACCTTTAACCCATAGCGAACACATCAGGTACATCACCTTTAACCCATAGCGAACACATCAGGTACATCACCTTTAACCCATAGCGAACACATCAGGTACATCACCTTTAACCCATAGCGAACACATCAGGTACATCACCTTTAACCCATAGCGAACACATCAGGTACATCACCTTTAACCCATAGCGAACACGTCAGGTACATCACCTTTAACCCATAGCGAACACATCAGGTACATCACCTTTAACCCATAGCGAACACATCAGGTACATCACCTTTAACCCATAGCGAACACATCAGGTACATCACCTTTAACCCATAGCGAACACGTCAGGTACATCACCTTTAACCCATAGCGAACACGTCAGGTACATCACCTTTAACCCATAGCGAACACATCAGGTACATCACCTTTAACCCATAGCGAACACATCAGGTACATCACCTTTAACCCATAGCGAACACATCAGGTACATCACCTTTAACCCATAGCGAACACGTCAGGTACATCACCTTTAACCCATAGCGAACACGTCAGGTACATCACCTTTAACCCATAGCGAACACATCAGGTACATCACCTTTAACCCATAGCGAACACATCAGGTACATCACCTTTAACCCATAGCGAACACATCAGGTACATCACCTTTAACCTATAGCGAACACATCAGGTGGAAAAAGGAAGTAGGTGTGAACCAGTGACGCTGACAAACTCGGTTTATCCATCAGTAAGGTGTGTGTTTGGAGGTCCGAGGATGAGCGAGCTGCCAGAACTACAAATCTAATTTCACAATAAACACTGGAGAAGGAGTATAGGACCTATATAGTATAGGACTATGTAGCTACTGTATACAGACAGTATATACAATATATATATATAAAGTATATATATATATATGCACGGATAGTATATGCAATATATACATATACAGATGTGCAATCATTCACAATATTTTGTCCAATCATACCACACACACACACACACACACACACGTGTGTGGCTCAATATTCAAGATGGATCAATGTATGACAAATAAATCCCACATGAATTCACCTGTGAGACACACACTTATATGAACGTTTAGATGTACACGTGAATGTCAGAAGTAGTAGGAGTATAAATACGGAGACATGGATATTGTAGGAAGAAAAAGAAGGTCGGGGAAAAAATGCATCTTATTACTCCGCCTAGTGGCGTCATGCGTATAGAAACCAACCTTTCCAAACAGCAACGCAGTCGCCTGGCGATTTAAGTTGAGATTTGTAAACGATCAGTCCATCTAGACGTGCATGAGTGTTACTAGGAGAACGTATAGGACAGCCACAAAATATTCACATTTCCGACGTGGTTTTGCTGACAGTAATACTACTTGATCTAAATCTCCATTATGCTAAATTGTCACCGGGTAAACGCAATCTCCATGATTATATTTAGATTTGAATTGCGGGGAAAAATAATACTTAAACTTTCAATAAATACAGCTTAAGACATTCATCCAGTCTCTATTCTGCCCGTTTTCTGGCTATACCGGTGATGTAACAGTCTCTCGGCATCTTTCTGTCTCTCTCTCCCTCTCTCCATTTCTCTCTCTCTCCCTCTCTCCCTCTCTCCATTTCTTTCTCTCTCTCTCTCTCTCTCTCTCTCTCTCTCTCTCTCTCTCTCTCTCTCTCTCTCTCTCTCTCTCTCTCTCTCTCTCTCTCTCTCACACACACACACACACACACACACACACACACACACACACACACATACACATACATACACACACAAACACACACACACACACACACACACACACACACACACACACACACACACACACACACACACACACACACACACAGAGAAGAGCAGGCAGCAGCAGACGTTCCGAGGAGCGTGCAGTGTGAAGAGCGCAGAGCATCGACTGCACCAGCTGTAGAATGCCTCATCTCCGGGAATACATCCCAATATCTTCCTCGCTCTCTTACCCCGAGTCCTCCGCACCACCAGTCCTTCGGACGATCCGAAGGAAAGGAACCGCGCGTCGGGGTGCTTCTTTGCGCATGATTCCTGGATTTTTAAAAGTAATTTTTGCGGACTAAAATTGTGCGGTTCTTTTTTTTTTCTTCTTTTCTTTTCCTTTTACTGTTCACGGAAAGGATAGATCGCGTTTAGCAGCCCGGTTCTATATGTGAGTATTTGGCACAGATCCATATGATAACATGCTTAAAGCATAACGCGAGCGGTGTTTGAATTTCAAAGGGAGCTGCGGTAGGCTGCTCACGCTCACCCCGGACTCTTGCGTCTCAGAATATGCCCAAATCCAACCCACTACGCCGCAGGAACCGTCGCTTTCGGATGCTTTAGTATAGGTTTTCTTTGTTGTTGATTCCAATTATATGGTTTTTTTTCGAGCATCGTTTGGATTTTAGGTGAAGGTCATTGGAAAGATCTGCGCCTTTTCTGTGCGTCATGATACTATTTAAAACACGATAAGCCTGTTTGCGTCTGCATGCGCGCGTCTTCATACCGTCTTCACCCAGAAATGTGTTGTCCCGTTCTCTGGTAAAGCCGAGGACTCACGCAAAACAAGTTAAATGCTGGATCTACTTCTCAGCCACCTTTTTTGGTTGTAAAAATGCTGAACGGCGTTCTTTTACTGAGCGTTCTTACTGTCACCACTCTGTCCTCGTCAAAAACGGAAAGCCGCAAAACTTCGGCTTCCAAAGACATCTGCAAAAATCGCTGTCCCTGCGAAGAGAGGGAAAACATATTGAACATAAACTGTGAAAATAAAGGATTTACGACTGTCAGTCTGTTTCAAGCACCCCCGAATAAAATCTCGCAGCTTTTCCTGAACGGCAACTTTCTCTCTCGGCTCCACGCCAATGAGTTCGTCAATTATGGCAATGTCACATCGCTGCATTTGGGAAATAACGGCTTGCAGGAAATCCGTACGGGTGCTTTTAATGGACTCCGGTACCTGAAGCGACTTCACTTGAATAACAACAATTTGGAGGTAATTAAAGAGGACACGTTCGCAGGACTAGAGAGTTTGGAGTATTTGCAGGCTGACTATAATTACATTAGCGCGATAGAGCCTGGCGCTTTTAGTAAACTGAATAAACTCAAAGTGCTCATTCTCAACGATAACCTGCTGCTGTCTTTGCCCACCAATGTGTTCCGTTTTGTGCTCCTCACACACTTGGATTTACGTGGCAACAGGCTCAAGACGTTGCCGTTCGCCGGGGTTTTGGAGCACATAGGCGGCATCATGGAAATCCAGCTCGAGGAAAACCCATGGAACTGCACCTGTGATTTGATTCCCCTCAAATCGTGGCTGGACACTATGTCCGTGTTTGTGGGCGACATCGTGTGTGAAACGCCGTTCAGGCTGCACGGTAAGGATATTACTCAGCTTATAAAGCAGGATCTTTGCCCGCGTAGGAACGCCGGCGAGCGTGTTCTCCACCCCCCCTCCGACTCGCACATTCAAGGGGGGGCGCCACCCCCCACGTTCCTACCGGGCATGATTACCCCCACCCGCATCCCCAAAGCCTCCCGCCCCCCTAAGATGCGCCATAGGCCCACCCCGCGCGTCAACGCGAAGGACAGACACGTGTTCGGGCCCATCATGGTGTACCAGACGCGCTCCCCCGTGCCGATGCTGTGTCCCAGCGTGTGCGTCTGCACGTCGCAGAACCCCGACAGCGGCTTGAACATCAACTGCCAGGAGCGGAAGCTGCATAACATTAGCGAGCTTAACCCCAAGCCCTCCTACCCAAAGAAGCTCCATCTAACCGGTAATTACCTGCAAGTGATCCACAGCACCGATCTGACTGAATACAGTTCGCTCGAGCTGCTGCATCTGGGCAACAACCGGATCGCAGTGATCCGGGCGGGGGCCTTCGAGAACCTGGCCAACCTGAGGAGGCTCTATTTGAACGGCAACTACATCGAGTCCCTCTCGCGCTCGCTCTTCGCGGGCCTGCAGTCGCTGCAGTACCTGTACCTGGAGTACAACGTCATCAAGGAGATCGTCCCGCGGACGTTCGGCGAGCTGCACAACCTGCAGCTGCTCTTCCTCAACAACAACCTGCTGCGCTCCCTCCCCGACGGCGTGTTCGGCGGCACCATGCTGACCCGGCTCAACCTGAGGAACAACCACTTCTCCCACCTCCCGGTGCGCGGGGTGCTGGACCAGCTCTCGGCCTTCATCCAGATCGACCTGCAGGAGAACCCCTGGGACTGCGCCTGCGCCATCGTGGCGCTCAAGAACTGGATGGAGCTGTCCAGCACCAGCGTGGTGGTCAACGAGATCACGTGCGACTCGCCGTCCAAGCACGCCGGCCGCCTGCTGCGCTCGCTCCGCAACGAGGCCATCTGCCCCGAGCCCGGCGAGGCCACGCCCACCCCGCAGCTGCAGCCCCCCACCAGGGAACCCACCGCGCTCAGCCCCGGGACGGAGGCGCCCGCCGCCGCCGCCGCCGCCGCCGCCGCCTCCTCCTCCTCCACCATCTCCGCGTCGTCCACCACCTCGGCCGCGACGTACAGCCCGGCCCCCCCCGGCGAGTCCCACCTCTACCCCCCGGAGCTGCACCCCGAGGTCCCGCTGTCGGTCCTGATCCTCGGCCTCCTGGTGGTCTTCATCCTCTCCGTGTGCTTCGGCGCGGGCCTCTTCGTGTTTGTGCTGAAGCGGCGCAAGGGCGCGGAGCACGCGGCGGCCGGCGCCAACAGCCTGGACCTCAGCTCCTTCCAGGCGCAGTACGGCTCCTACGCCGCCGAGCCCGCCCCGGGCAAGAGCTCCGAGAGCCACGTCTACGGCTACGCGGCGCCGCCCGTGGGCTCCATGTGCCAGAACCCCATATACATGCAGAAGGACGGCGAGCAGGTGGCCTACTACCGCAACCTGAAGGAGCTGAGCTTCGGCCCGCTGGACGCCAAGAAGGAGGACCTAGTCGCGCGCAGCCCCGGCGCCTACGCCATCAGCGCGGTGGATTTTATGGACAGGTCGCGGGCCGCCGCCGCCGCCGCCGCCGCCATGGCCCAGGCGCCCCAGGAGCTGTTGTACCAGAACTTAGCGGAGCGGTCCGGCAAAGAGCTGCCCGCGGCGAGCGGCCTGCCGCCATTCAGCTACAACTTTTGCACTTTACCCAAGAGGCCGTGCATCGTCCCCCCGTACGAGGCGACGGCCACGGCGACGGCGGCGGCGCGGAGGCACGCCGTCAACCAGGACCGCCTGAGCAGAACGGCGCTGTACGGCACACCCCGGAAGTACTACGGTGCCGATCAGCCGTCCAAAAACAACGAGCACCCCCTGCTGCTGCCCGGGAAGCTAAAAACGGAGCCGGACTACCTGGAAGTGCTGGAGAAGCATACGGCGATGAGCCAACTGTAAGATGACGCCTCGGGTTTGTCCACGCGTCGAACATCCACAGCGGTTACTGTGTTCAAAGGCTTAACTATATATCTATCGATCTTATCTGTGTTGGACACGGTTGACTGGAAGCTAGTTTGAGACTTTTGATGATGTTTTTTTCTTGTTTTTTTTTTCTTTTTCCTCCTTTGTTTTCAAAATGTATAAAAACGAATATAAGACGTATATATTATTATGCAGTTCTATTTTTCTCCTTGAAATTTAAATTATTTCTTCTTTTTGACGACTCAAGATAGGACGAGTGTGGACCATGTACAATACAATATGGCTTTGTGCTTTTCATAAAACTTTTATTTTTCCTGTGGGAAACAGAAAAAAAACATTAAACGATTATCTTGTAGAAGAGGAGACACAGCGAATGGACATTCCTGTACATACTTAGTCTCTACAGATAAATGGTGAGTGTCAAAAAAAAATTCAATATCCAAATGCAGCAAAATCTTACTCTACTTACTCCAGTAAGTGCCTTTGCACTCAAGTATTTTATGAAGGAAGCTCTGCAAAACTCTAATGTTTCCCTTTTTGGAAGTGTATTTTAAACAATTACATCTTTATGTAAAATAGAACAGCAAAATCTATTTGTCCACTAAAAAAAGAAAACCGTACTTCAGATTGGGTGGAAAATTATGTATTTATGAGTTCTGGAAAAAAATACTGTTACTTTACTTTCAATGTAATTGTCTTTGGAGATGTACAATTTAGAGACATGCAGAACATTGTATGCTATAGGGCAGCAATACCACGCCACAAAGCGTTCCAATTAAATTTTCACTGAAGCACTTTGTGAAGACTTTTGGAGTTTGATGTGAATATTATTTTTGGATGACGTGTGACTGTGCTGTGCTGTTGGCTGTCTTGAAATGCTGTGTGCATTTGTGTGCACAGACCGCAAAACTGAGAAAATAGGGCACAGGCTGCCTCTCCCTACCCTCCCTTCATTGCTCTCTGACTCTCACTCTCTGTATCTCTCCCTCGCTCTTTCTCTCCCTCTCCCTCTCTTGCTCCCTCCATTCTCCCCCCCCCTCTCTCTCATTCTCCCTTGCTCTCTCTCTCAATCCCCATGTTCTTATTATTGCTGTTAGTTAACTTGATCCCCGTTTGATGTGTATGCACATTTTAAAGCATTTTTACGAATGTGGCGTCTTCCTATGGGTTGAATCAAATGTCAAACCTATTGCCAAATTCCAACACGATCATCCACTGTCTCCATTTTCATACCATATAATCACAACTGTGCACGCAATGCCGGCAGGGGTTTTGGATGGGAAATACATTGTAAAAAAACCACACACAGAACAAAACGTCCACAAACCTTGAATGTGAACAGCCAATTCCCGCTTTAACTGACGCCTTGCTTTTCGAGCAGTTTCAGGTCCCTACCTCCCAGTCCAGCTGTGAAGCTCACTGGTACTCATAGCAAGCATCTGCATAGAGACATGTACAGAGTATCATTAGCACGGGTTAGCTCCCTCTCATCCTCTACACTCCAGCCCAACAGTTGTGCACTCATGCCGTATAACACTTCAAAAACTGTTGCATCCACTGTGTGTGTTTGGGATTGTGTGGCTACGTGTGTGTGTGTGCATGCACGTGTGCGTACGCACGTGTTTCTGTATGTTGTGTGTGTGTGTGTGTGTGTGTGTTGTATCGGGGTTTCAAGTACACGCTCTGCCCTTCCTCCTCTGCACATTTAATGACCAACGCACTGCGTGACAGAGCTGAACTCAGTCACCCACTCTTATGCTAATCCTGTTTTCGGTCCATTTTAATTTGAATTGGCATGAGCTCTTTGTGGTGCCTCTGAATGCACTTCCAGTGACCGCATTCTCTCGTATTGTTCTCCGTAGTGGCCCTCTATGTCTTTTGTGAGCCGCCGCTGCGCGCTTTGTTTGGCTTCGCCGGGGTAGAGTAGTTGTCCAAGGTGCTGAAGTGTCGCAGGCGCGCTGTAAACCGTCCGGGGTGCATTCCAACACAGGCGCGCTGTAAACCGTCCGGGGTGCATTCCAACACAGGCGCGCTGTAAACCGTCCGGGGTGCATTCCAACACAGGCACGCTGTAAACCGTCCGGGGTGCATTCCAACATAGGACGCCTGGGTTTCATTGCTTATCCTCCCTGTTTTCGGCTATTGCGTGTTTGACGATCCAGGTAGAGCGTTCGAGGAGGGATGTTTGTGGAGGTCACGTGCCGATCGGCTGTACGTGGCGGAGGGGGGCGTTAAGGGTGCTGTGATAGGTGGCATTCAGCATTGCTGATGTTGTTGAATGTAGGTGGTTTGAATGTCTGACTCACTGCCTTGGCACTGTTGAAAGCTATTTCCGAGAGTGGTTGTAATGAGGTAGACCTAAGCGAATAAATTACTAATGCTTTATTTTTATTTTTTTATAAAACGTAATCCATTCAGACGTAGCTGCTCTATTTAAAACATTTGAATACTTCCGGCAAGATATCCTTAATGTTTAAAATCAACCAATGAACTTCCTTTATATATCAAGTCCCCCCCCCCCCCCCCCCCCCCCCCCCCATCTCTCTCTAAAGCAGAGAGCTGGAGTGTCTCTATCGTGTGGCTTTCATCTCTGATCTCTGCTGCAACGGTATGCTGGGAGTGAGGGGGGGTTGGTGTGGTGGTCAGGCAGACGGCGGGGTGGGGGGGTATGCTGGGAGTGAGGGGGGGTTGGTGTGGTGGTCAGGCAGAAGGCGGGGTGGGGGGGTATGCTGGGAGTGAGGGGGGGTTGGTGTGGTGGTCAGGCAGAAGGCGGGGGGGGGTATGCTGGGAGTGAGGGGGGGTTGGTGTGGTGGTCAGGCAGAAGGCGGGGGGGGGGTATGCTGGGAGTGAGGGGGGGTTGGTGTGGTGGTCAGGCAGACGGCGGGGGGGGGGGTATGCTGGGAGTGAGGGGGGGTTGGTGTGGTGGTCAGGCAGAAGGCGGGGTGGGGGGGTATGCTGGGAGTGAGGGGGGGTTGGTGTGGTGGTCAGGCAGAAGGCGGGGGGGGGGGGGGGTATGCTGCAGTAAGCAGGGCCGTGAATGTGGCCTTAAAAAAAAAAGACGAAAAAAACAAGCCCGGCCATTTCAGCTGCTGTTTGAATGGGGAGGAGGAGGAGGAGGAGGAGGAGGAGGAGGAGGAGGAGGAAGAGAGATAGAGGGAGAGAGAGAGAGAGGGAGAAAGGGGGAGGGATGGAATGAGAGTGACTCGCTGCTAGAAGGGAACGGAAGGGGTGAGGGAGGAATGAGGGAATGAGGAGGAAGGGAGAGAGAGAGAGTAGGAGAAAGAGCAAGCTGTTCATTCCAGTCTTTTTTCACTCTTTGCCCCTTAAAACAGAGTGATTTTCCTTCCTTGGGCACAATAGGTCCTCTGTGTCTTTTTAGTGGCGGAGAAAGGGAGGGGGGGCTAGGAGGTCGGATGGGAGACCCCCTCCTGAACACACACACACATATACACACACACACACACATATGGGAGGGATGGAAACATGTGCAGCCTTGCACACCAATGAGGAGTCTTTCTAGCTCAGAACACTCTCTTCCCTCATCACCCATCCCAGAATTTGTGAGTGCATGCGCTTATGCTTGTGTGTGTGTGTGTGTGTGTGTGTGTGTGTGTGTGTGTGTGTGTGTGTGTGTGTGTGTGTGTGTGTGGAATGCCATATCTTTGGACAAACTGTCATTCATACTGAATCTGATCCCCACAAATCCCCCGCCGATTTATTAACAGACACTCAAATGGAAACAGATAAATATGTATATATATATATTACATATATATACAGAGAGAGTGAGAGAGAGAGAGAGAGAGAGAGAGAGAGAGAGAGAGAGAGAGAGAAACGTCATGAAGACATCAGTTGAACGTATATTTATATAGGTAATGGTACATCGGTTTCAGTTCTCTCTCTCTCTCTCTCTCTCTCTCTCTCTCTCTCTCTCTCTCTCTCTCTCTCTCTCTCTCTCTCTCTCTCTCTCCAGCCAACCCATCAACCCATTGCTCAGTCCCTTGACCTCTTTGTCATTCTGGCCGTCTCTCTGTCTGCAATCATAAAGATAGAGAGCTATAAATTGGTATTCCTATACTGTGGTTCTGTGTGGATAAGCGATCCGGATATGACTTTGAAGCATAAGGGCTGCTGGTCTCATTTGATTTATTGTAGGTATTTCCACAGTCCCTTTGTGTGTGTTTGTGTGTACGTTGGTGTGTGCATGTTCCTGTACGTGAATAAGTATGTGTTCATATTGTGTGCTTCAGTGGCTTTTTTTGTGGAGTGATTATAATATTTTTTTCTGCCAAGAGCTACAATCCCATCCATGTTCCTTTTTATTTAGTAATGCTATGTCCATCCTAGTGTACCATGCTGAATGGCCTTGTTACCCAGTGCTGTTTTTCTTCCACCTCCACTTAAATGATCAATTACATTTATGTTTGCCGTTAGCATTAAGTGTTATTAATATGATCTGGGGTTTGGGTTTTGTGCAAAGCAGCCCTGCATTAATTATGTGTTTAGAGGACTCACTCACACACATGCTTTTTAACATCACATAATCCCTCAATCTTTGCTCATTCACTCACTCACTTACCCACTTACCTCTTACTCTCTTGCCAATTTGCTCAATCGCTGTCTTAATCCCTCACTGAGTCACACTCTCAAAAACTCACAAACACCCTTTCTAACCTCACTGAATATGCAACCTCATTCTGTGCTAACCTCCCTCACCCCACTCTAACAATTGCCTACTCTTTGCTCACTCACTCACCCACTCACTCACTGACTCCTCCATTACGAGGCAGCTTGCACTGATAATGTCCCGCAAGGACTATCACGGCTTAGGGGTATACGATGTGATGCGCATTTGTCTATACTGGTTATTTATTCCCCCCTTGAAACATTAATTTATCAAATGGGCCTGGGGTTCATTTTGGCATTCATCTCAATTGAGCGTCTTCGGTACTGGTTTCGTGGTAGGGTAAAACCACAGGTGTAGCGCCCAACATAAGGTGTGTTTCATTCGCGTGTGCCAGAGCACCTGCTTGCTCTACGTGCGTTATCCGCACTCCGTTTCGCTCTGCTGGTGCACTCTGGTACACAAATGGAGCAGACCCTCGTTAGTGTTATGCGCCACACCTGCCCTCAATCATGGGCCATACATCAAAACATGGATCCCTGTCATCTGTTTCGTGCTTTTCAAACCCTTCTGCCGTACTGTACCTGAGTGTGTGTCAATGCCAAATTGCGCCATGCCATGTAAGCAACCAGCACCACAGATGAATGTCCACACACTGAACGGTTGTAATGAGTTGAAAGATATAGGTCAGCAACAGTAAAGTGGGATAGTGATTTGCATCATCACGCACTGCAGTGTACTGTTGAAGTACAGTAATGCACCGTTGTAATGGCTGCTGGCTTAAAGAAGTGAAAAAGTACTGATGAGTTAAAATGCTAAATGGATATGCCATTATCTCTCCGCACGCACACGCACACACGCACGCACACAGCAAACACGCACACACACGCACACACACGCACGCACACACACAGCAAACACGCACAGCATCTACCCTATAGGCAGCAAAGGGATTTTGTCCAGGCAATTTGGGCATCACAGATGGCAGTTTTTATTCAAACATCTATCAGAGGAAGAGAAGACAAATTGTTACGATTAATTGGAAGATAAATGATACCTGCAAGCAGAGCATATGTTACAATGGAATGAGTACATACACCAAAATATGTAAAGGAGCCACCCCAATCAACTTGTTGTTAGGAGAAAAACAAAACAAATATAACAATGTGATGACTGTGGGGCAATTATGATTTGTTTGATTATGCTATCATTCTCCATTCAACCGCCAGAGACTTCCATGTTGGCTCCAATTGTCTGCTTTAGGAAAATTACAACCCATCATCAGTTTTTTGTTTACAATGTTATATTAATCCATCATAGTCAGAGAGATGAGATACTTTTTGCAGTTATGAATCCCAACCACGGCCACCGTCTTTATCTCTTAGCTCATTTATTATTCAGCCATTTTTCAGCAAATGCTAAATTCCCTCAATACCAAGTGCTGTTTACATGACATAATGTGCAATCTGGATAAGACAATGCAGTGTATTGAGCCGAGCTCACATTTGAGTTCAGTCAATGAGTGAATAACTGTAAGTTGAAACATTTTAATTTGGTTGACTTTTCACGCCTCTGTTGTTTATCGAGTTGGACTTGTCCCACTTTGTCTTAAAGGTGCGTTAACAGTGTTAGTAGTACAGAGACCTGCGTGTGTGACAAGAGATAACCGCTCAGACTCCACAAAGCCCTATCACGTTAGGGAGCTCACCCAGGGATCGTAGTTCTCTCAGAGTGCTGTCGTGCGAGTGATACCCGCGCACCTGTATTTACATTTGAATATGGTACCATGTGACACACACCTCCCATGTCCTGTTGTCCCTGTACTCTACCCCAGCTGGCTTCTGCAGTCATGCAGCGGAGGACGCGTTAGGTCGCATGTCTGCGGTGTTGGGTTTACACTCTTTCTGGGTCAGTCTGCATCAGCTCTCTTCTCTCGGGTTTCGAGGGCAAGTTTCGAGGTTTTCTTTCTTGCCCGGTGCCGGCGGGGGGGGGGGGGGGGAAGCCACGGGTAAGATGGACAGGTTTCCGTTCCAGAGCAAACCGGACACCAGCAGATGGTTTCACCACTTAGTGTTGATGAAGCTGTCACCCAACCCCCCCCCCCACCACCACCACCCACACACTTCTCACCCTTGAGCATCAACAGTGGTCCATGATGCAGAGTATTTATAGTGCTATCGTGCTTAATGAGATTTTTGTTTATGATGTGAAATGGATTTCCCGTCTGCAGCGATTGCAATTTGGTTAATCCAAATGTCACACATTCATTAGTGAAACATTTACATTTCAGTAAAATATAAAAGAATAGTTGCAGTCTGTAGGATATTTTAAGGTAGACTACAATCCAAACTGTCCTGTGTAGATTGTATTAACTAGATATACTGTCTGTCATGCGCATATATTTTGTAAATTCCTTTGTGTTTCTTATATAAATACATTTGTATATATCAATTTGTAATTATGTGTCTATATATATATATAACCCATATATATATATATATATATATATATAAAACCCTATATATATATAAAAAATATTTTCAAATGGAAAAATAATGTTTATTTTCTTTTTGCATTCCTTGGTAACACTTTACAATAATGGTACATTAATGAACCATTAATTGACATTAGTTAATGCAGTATTAGCACTGTGTAACAGTTAATTGACAGTTAACTGGTGGTGTTCATGTTGACTAAGGTATTAATTAGTAACCCTAACCCCAACCCTAACCCCTATGCTAATGCTATACAATTATGCTTATTACTGTATTAATTAATGGTTAATTAATGTACCGTTATTTTAAAGTGTTGCCCATTCCTTTTTAAAGTGTTGGCCTTTCAGTGTGAAATCATTAAGTCCATATTGAAATCATTCGGCACATATTGTTTTGAAAGAGACGAGTCCTTGTGAAGGACTTGCTGTGGCCATTGGTGTGTGTGTGTGCGCCGGTGGAGAAGCGAGGGCAGCAAAGAGACATTTTGCAAAAGCTTTTGAATCGGAAGCTTCTTAAGAAGGCTGGGGCTCTGCTGGGACCAAGTGGAGGGCAGGGTGTAGAGGTGAGGGCTGCCAGTCTGTCGGTCAAATTAGGTCTTCTTTAGCTCAGAAGCTGTCTTCTCTTTGTGTCGGGGTGCTTGACCAGGAGGATGCAGAGGTGAGGAAGGAGAGAGGGTGAGAGAGAGAGAGAGAGAGAGAGAGAGAGAGAGAGAGAGAGAGAGAGAGAGAGAGAGGGGGGGGGGGGATATTGAGTAGCGAGAGTAGAGAATCAGGGGATAAAGGGATTAAGGTGAGAAAGAGTGAGAGAGAGAGAGAGAGACAAAGGATGTGCAATAGTAAGGAGGGAGAGCAAGGGAGAATCAATAGGCTGAGCTCAATAGAACAATTTCACTTGGTTTTGTCAAGGAAAAATGTACTATTCAGATGTTTCTGTGTGTGTGTGTGTGTGTCATATACACTGGATGTTCATTGACAGGGCCATATAGACTTTTGTGCAAGTGCATATGTAGTATGTGTGCGTGTGTGTGTGTGTGTGTGTGTGCGCGTGGCAGCTTTCTTGTCAGTGTTGAGCAAAGGGAATTCACCTTAGTTTGCAGGGCTTTCGGAAAAGATGGAGCAGGTTGGCATGTATAGCACAGATGAGTTACGAGATCTAAATGGATGAGCACTTTGAAGCGAACAAGGAGTGTGAAAAAACGAAACAAAAAAGCGCGTTAGTTATTTTTCTTTAAAGGAGAACCAGACACTGACTTTGAGCTAATCACGGCCTTCTAACACGTAAAGGACAATACCGATCTGGGTGATCTAACCATTGTAACCGATTGCGCAGGAGAACATTTAGTGTGCCTGCGCCTGCCACAAATGTGAATGATATGTCAACAGGTAAACACTGAGGTTTGACCCCAGAACCTTTTGGCTGATACCAGGGTACCCTGCCCAACTGTTCACACACAAGTTATATATTGTACTGGTATATTACAGGTTAGTATTACTACAAAAAACGTTAATGTAGCACAATCAACTGAACTCAAATATAAAAACAGCAATTCATCCATGATCATGTTGTTGTTGAATACAATCGAAAACACTATCAAACATTGAAACAATCTAAAATGATTAAAGAATGAATCAAACTCAACAAGACACCAACAAAGTTTCAGTTGTATTATCATATAGATTGAAGAAAATCTGAATCTGAATAATGTATGAAGCAATCAGCCAGGAAAGTAGAAGACAATGAAGAAGATATTTAGACAAATGGAAAGCCACATGCTTGTTTGCACACTTTGGTCAATTTAACAAGCATACTGACCCGAACACAATGATGAGTAGTCCATCAAACCATGACACTCAGATTATGAACTATTTTATGATGAGCACATTCAGTGTTCATGTGAAGCGATCTTGTTGTTGTTGTCTAACTTGTTGTCTTTTATGACAACTCACAATGAAATTCTGTGTAACCTTTTCTATCATATTTTGAATACAATTCAAACCGTCGGCAGAGTTTTGTTCAGACAGAACGATCAGAATGAGACAATTTGTATGATAGAAGTAGTAGTAGATAGTATGATAGATGATTGTCAGATAGATGCCTTCCATTGTTGAAAGTTGTTTGTGTTTGGAAAGATGAGGACTGCCAATCGATGCCATATTGGGTCCGACCAATAGATATGTTTGTTTGTAGATCTGGTCCGTAACGTTTGATTAGTCTACATCAGTGGTTCTCAACCGCCGGGCCGCAGAGATTTAGAAATGAAGCCCCAAAAATGGAACTATATATATATAGTTACAATGAGTATTTTTTATTTTATTAGTTTCATAAAAGTCTAATATGTTTTATTATAATTTTTTACACAATATGTTTACTGTACCTAATAAATGTCATTACAGCACAATGAGGAACTAACTACTAGTAACTATATTTGCCCATATTTAGTACATTTGCATTGGGCGCCCGTAGACGGAAGAAACGCATACGTCTGAATGACGGTATTTTTCAACCTATTACATGCCTGCTACGATGCACTTTGTGTTGTTGAAACGTGATGCACGGGTATTAGCTCACGACCCTGCATATGGATCAGGTACCAGGGAACGTTAGCAGCGGTCTTCGGTGCGAAGGATAGAACCGTTCTACGTAAATAAGATAACAGTGGCAAATAAACAGACTTTGATCGTTTGATTTGTTTGATTAGTAAGAGTTTGACTTGGCACAATAATGACATGCTGTGACGCTGCTTAAGAACTGTGAGACTCAGTGTATATCAACACAACTGTTAATCACACTTTTTATTTTTAATAATGACCCTACTGTTGCGTTTGCTCACTCGGTTAGATGAGGCAGGTATATAGAGATGGCAAAACAAAGTAAAAATAGTGCATCACATCTTGGTGTGGTTCGGAGTAGGGGCGGACAAGAGAAAGGAAGATATGACAAAATGGAAACGATTGAACGATCAGCTGGGGGAAGGAAGGAGGCACGCAGAGTAGGCGACGGTAGATGCCGATTCCTTTCTGCTGGATGTTTCGCAACTCACGGCCTTTAACCGGATCCCCACAATCCATTTCTCCCACAATGACACCGTGTCTCTTCACACGTGCTTTGTAACGTCAGAAAGGATTCAATGACTTCATCGCGTTCACGCGGGAGGAGGGGAGGAGGCAGCCAAGAGGACGAGGGAAGGAAGGAAACGGTGTAAGAGACGAGGAGAGACGGGGAAACGAACACCGAGAGGAAAGACGGAAAGAAAGAGCCGCGAAGAATGTGAAGAAAAACAAAAAAAATCAGGCATATAGAGAGACGTTTCCACGTTCATTTACCGTGCTCCCTCACATCCATCCATCTCCAGAGCACCGCTGCTCAGTTAGAGTCGGTTTGGGTTCTGCCATCATCCAATCTCCCCGTTCAATTTCCTCCCTAATTAGCTGCCTTTCATTCCTGGAGGAGTGCGCCGTCTCTTCTGTCAGAGTCTAGCGGCACACGCCTGTGGACATGCCAGCCCTTTGTGTATGTGAGCGAGCGAGAGACGGACAGAGTGAGTGAGAGAGAGAGAGAGAGAGAGATGGAGGGAAGGAATAAATCGATAGCCGGTTATCAGATACGGTCAGTTAAGGGTGTCTGCGGTGTGGCTCAGGCAGAGGGTCTTTTGAAAACGGTCCGTGGCAAAGTTCATGCTTATTCACAAGCCCTTACATGTGAACACACATGCTTACCTACGCATGTGTGTGTACTGTATGTGGATGCAAATCTGAAACAAACAAAGGCTGTGTGTCCATGAAGGCTGGACCTATAGAATTAATGTCAATAATCAATAATATTTCTTTCCATCCATCCATCTATCCAGTGATCTATCCAGCTATCTATACATCTATCCATGTCCGTGTGTGTGTGTGTGTGTGTGTGTGCGCGTACACACGCCTGTCTGAGTATGTGCACGCACTTGTATGAGTGCTTGAGTCTGTATGAGCATGTGTATATGTGCGTGAATATGTATGTGTGTGTGTGTGTGTGTGTGTGTGTTCTTCTGGGGAGAGACGCCACTGACCCTGTGCTGTGTGGTAAACCAGAAAATCGTAGGCGTGGAATAATGCCTTGTTTCCTGCTTTGTTATGGAGATATTGTATCGTCTGTTTCCATGGTGGGCGTGTATATTGTCAGAGTAGACAAACAACCATAGGATTGCAAGGGTATAGTTGCATAATGTCCTTTTTTTTCTCGTGATACATTGAAAATAAAAACATTGTGAACAAATAAGGGTATGTTCACAAAATTACAGTGGATATGTTTTTCAAGTACGATTTCATACTTTTTTGGGGTGATTCAGTTTCTCTCACACTCTGGGGTCTTGACAGGATTTAGACGCTGGGTGAAGGGAAAGGGGCGACTTCATTGGTCACATGGACGGAAGGGTAACAACGAAGACTACATCCTTGCCGAGGCCGGCTACTGATCCGACCAATGATACGTCGTTGTGGGCCCTAGAGGGGGGCGGTGGGAAAGGAGAAGCCTATTCGTTCGACCAATATGGCGACTCATGCGGCTGACCTCACAACCGATAGAAGAAGAAGCTAGATCAGCTACAGGCTGGGCTGGGCATGAGCCTCCGAGGCTGGAGCATCAAAGCCATGGCAAGACCCCGAGCGCGACCAAGTCAGCATCGCGATCGTAAAACTGCATTTGTGAACCTAGCTTTTTCTTTGTACACTACAGAACAAGTGTGTTATTGTATTTCTTTTTTGATCACAAGACACATTTCCACAGCGACGCCTGTGATTTTCATTCATCTTGCCATCAATTTTACTCCATAGCGCTGGCCAAGTTGGTGTTTGCCAATACATGTTTACAGATCCCCGCCTTCTGGGATTTGTTTTTACCATGAATATATAAGAACGGAGAAGGTTGACGCGGCACACATGTGATGTGATAGATATACACCTCAGGATGAATCGATTATATTGAGGTGGCAATCATTTCAAGATATATATTATATTTGCAATGTCTATAGGCTCCATTGTCATTACAATCATGGTCTGTGTAGGCTTTTTCTAAGCGTGACTCATGAGTTGGGTTGATAACGAACGTGGGGATTTCCTTTGCTTTCTTCACGGAGAAGTCCCCAAACCAAATAAGTAAAATGACGACATCCCCCAGTCTGGATGGATTCATCTTTTCTAAAGACAAAAATATTCTTCATACAATAGTCCTATACATAATGCATTTTGTTATGCAGCGGGCCACACTGTGGCTTTCCTTTGCGTGGGTGGATGTTGGAACAATAAGCTATTGATGATATGAAGTGGTGGGGATGGTTCACGTGAGTTTTGAGATCATTTTGCACAAGTTTGTCGTTCTCTGAAGGTTTTGGTCCCAACAGCGGACGGTCGACTCCCCTGTATTTTGCTACGAGTACGCAAAAGTCACGTGTTACTTTCATAGAATGAAAGTAAATTAACTGGACGTAATAACAGAATGTAATAAATTACATTTTGAAAAGAACTGCATACAAGCCAATGCATCCTAATGCATTTCAATGAAGGCGCTATTAAGGTGAATAAAGGTATTCTGATGAATCTCAAGAAAACTCAAACATTGGGGAAGAACATGAAAAAGTGGGACGAAGGTGTTGATTGAAATCCAATAACTTCAGCAAGGACATATTCAGCAATACGTTGCACATATTTACAAAGCCACTTCATATTTAGAAAACACACGGTGAGGTCATGACCCTGCCCTGGGTCACTAGCTCTCCTGACCCGCCATGTCAGAAGCAACCATTGGAAACAAACGGATGAAAATAAATAATCAAAGTCACACCATGGAAGTCAATTCAAGACGTGTAAAAACCACATCTGGGACTAAGATAGGATAAGATAACATGTACTTTATTAATCCCAGATGGGAAATTAGGGTGACACGAGACACAGTACAGGACAGTAAAATGAACAATTCATTTTTATATTTATCACATACACAATGAGTGGGAATGCAAAAAGTACATGTTAACTTAAAAGATAGTTGAGAGTGGTTATTGAGTGGTGAAATAACCTACATTGCTATAGTGTGCTCTTTCTTATTTATTCTTCATGAAGAAATGGTAATACTTTATTTGTTGTTTACTTTACAGTGTATTCTTGCCAAGAACATGTAATAAGGAATTTAAGAGTTTGTAATATCGTTCTTGAACAGCCTAACCCTTACCTTATCCTAGTGTCTAACCTCAACCCCTTAGCCTAACACACTGTCGTTACATGTGGTTCCATAATGTTATCACCTAGAACATGCGGTTAAGTGTTACATTGCTTACTCTACGTAAGTAACTTGTATAATTCAACTGTGACAAGACACTGTAATGTAAAATGTAACCTAAGAAATGCGTCCCTGTAGGTCTTTTACCAGAATAAATATCTGTGGTGGTTGTTGTTGGTGGCTAGAATACATTACTGGGATTGCGGCATGAAGTAAAGCTGAGAAGCCACAGGGCCGTGTCTAGCTTTTTGGGGTCCCTAATGTGTGAAGCTATGGTGGGGGTATTCTAAGGTGTTCCGGGGGCCATGCATTTGAACTTTAAACGCGTCAATCAAATGCACTGTAAAGGATTTGGGCAGTTTGCCAAGAACCAGGTTAATTGTTGAACATTTCTATGTCAAGATGGGACGTTCAACTCATCCCCTCTCGTGGTGAATTTATGTTCCCGAAATTGGGCAGTTGGCAAGCCATTGACCTCTATTCTTTTTAAAGAGCCAGTGAGCCCACTGTTTCAGCTGCAATTCGAACACAATGTGATAAAAGAAAATGTGTTTTCAGCTGAGAGTTTAGGAAAGAGGGGGGCATGTTATCCCCATGGTTACGACCCACGCCAACTTTATGATACTTTTTTAGTACTGTCGTTGTTGTATCTGTATGAAATGTGCCACACACCGTGGCGTTACACTATAGGTGACCGGGAAGCCTAACCCTCACTCGGACGCGTACATTAAAAACATCACTGCTCAGACGGAGCTTCACCGTCCACACGCACCGTAGCAGCGTTACACTAGAAGTGTCCGAAAAGCCCAACTTTATCGTCGCCTCGGTTCTCTGTCCACACAGACCGCGCCGCCGGGGCCCCTCGGTCGTGACGTCAGACCGCCTCGGTAAGGTGGTCTGACGTCACGAAAAGAACGCCACCTGCGTTCAGCAGAGGGGAACGTTCACGTGGCAAAAGCATAGGATTTGACCCCTTTTTTTCTCTAAATTGGGGACTTATTTCAGTAACAGTGATACAACGGCATAGATTACTATGTTGATGATCATATAAGACAAATGACCGTGTGTAAAACAAAGAGAAAAATGGTTTTGGGTTCACCGGATCTTTAAGAACTCCTTCGCTCAGAATTGTAGCTGCACGCCTCTCAGTCTCAGAGTCTGTGAGCATGCGTAGTGGCGTGTAAAAACACAATCGAAACGTGGATTTGTTGAAAGATCGACGTGGCCGGGGCAGCTTGCATGCGCTAACTTGTGTTGACTAAAGAAAGGATCAGCTGTGGGAGCTGCTAAACACTTCTTTGGAATAGAATGGATGTCAACGGCTCGCCAACTGCCAAATTCCGCCTACACCGCGAGATGGGTTGAATTGAACAGAAATCGTGGCTGATTTACATCTCGCCCAAGCATCTAAAGTTGACCCCTGCAATTTAAACCCACACAAATGATGATCAATGGGACACACTGGGGCTGCCCTACATCAAGACACTTATGTATTCGTATTTTTGGAAAATATGTATTTGTTGAGCATACAGGCGCTTTAGATGCTTTCACTCAACTTTTTCACTCACCCAACTACCAAGGGAAAACGGTTATTTTAATTGATAAAACAAAACACAATAATACAAAAAAAGACTGAAATGGAATCTTGGGGGCCCCCTTGTGTCTTTGGGGCCCCCCTTGTGTCTTTGGGGGCCCCCTTGTGTCTTTGGGGGCCTCCTTGTGTCTTTGGGGGCCCCCTTGTGTCTTTGGGGGCCCTATGCAACAGCACAGTCCGCCTATAGCAAGAAACGGCCCCTGAGAAGACATCATCCTGATATCATTTGTTTGTCACACCTCACATAACCAGTTAGCTCAGGGACTAAATTACTTTTATCATGTCGTTTTCTAACAGCATATTAACTTGTAACATAGACCGTCTACGTTTAATGAACTTTCTATCGCATTCGGTTTTTTTTTCTCGTTTTTTTGGCTACAACCCAACAGAACTTAAACGACTGAAACTAATACCTTCACTAAATCACATCGCTACCAATTATGGCATAACCCTTAACAAGAGACACAGCACATCCTCGACACAACAATACACCCTTCCCCTTTAAGGGGGGGGGTGGGGGGGGAGGACAGCAAAGATCTGGACACAGGTCACGTTCCTCGGGCTGAGAATCTCATCAGGGAGCGCTGATGTCTGCTTCCCCTCCCATGCTCTGCTCGAACGGTGGCAAGTTATTATAAGAGAGCTGTTTCATGCGATGATCATCTCACTGTGGCCACATTGTTTATGTGAGTGTGTGCGTGTGTGTGTGTGTGAGAGTGCGTGTGTGTGGTGGGGTGTGTGTGTTTGTGTGTGAGAGTGCGTGTGTGTGGTGGGGTTTGTGTGTGCGAGTGCGTGTGTGTGGTGGGGTGTGTGTGGAGATTTAGGGGGGGGGGGGGTATTCTCAATCCGTGATTTATACATTTCACTGCCAAACACACATACTAAGACAGAAAGAGATGTGTGTATTTGGCGAGAGAGGGAGAAAGAGAGAGAGGGAGAAAGAGATAGAGAGGGAGAAAGAGATTAAGCGAGAGAGAAAGATAGAGAGAGATTCCCCAAGCAAGCAGCACAAGGAGTACAATCCTTTGGAAATGTGAAGCTTGCTGATGCAATAAACGTGTGCGTGCGCGCGTGTGCTTTTCTGCTTGTGCTTTACTGTGCACCCAGCATCCTGGCTGAGAAGGAGTGTTTGCCGTGCGTACCTGCTGTGATGTATGTGAGGACAGGCGTGATTTATAGTGAACTATTCCTAGCACTCAGAGAATGAGGCGCTAGAGGGACATTCAAACAGAGGGAGAGAGAGGGAGTCATAGGGAGTGAGGGCTGGGAAACAAAGGAGAGAAAACAGAAATATGTGGAGATGTTATGATAATGACAAATGCGCATTTTGAAAGGGATGGAGGGATTAAAGAAAGAGAGCTTGAACACAATTTAAAAAAAAAAGTCTAAATGGCAAAGGTCATGATGTAATAAGCATGAGAGTCAGGGGTCGGAGAGAGGGGCAGAGGAAAAATAGATGGAGAGAGAGAGAGACAGAGAGGAAGAGGTAGGGAGAGAGACAGATATATGAGAAGGACAAAGATTGAAATCTTTTGCAATCTCACCCACGCTAAGATGAATGTAACCTTTTAAGATTTAGTGTGTGAGTGTGTGTGTGTGTGTGTGTGTGTGTGTGTGTGTGTGTACTAATTCTCACTGAGCTCTGCAGTGAAATGCACCCCTTTTACAGAATCTGCTTCCAACGTTATGCTTGTGTGTGTACGCGTGTGTGTGTGTGTGTGTGTGCTTGTATGTGTGTGTGTGTGTGTGTGTGTGTGCTTGTGTATGTGTGTGTACCTTTTCAGTGCGTGCCCAGGTAGTGCATTAAAAGTAGCAGCTAACGGCAAGCTAGCTGCTACCCGCCGCAGGGTCTCTGTGTGTGTGTGTGTGTGTGGTTGTATGTGTGTGTGCTTGTATGTGTGTGTGTGTGTGTGTGTGTGTGTGTGTGTGTGCTTGTATGTGTGTGTGTGTGTGTGTGTGTGTGTGTGTGTGTGTGTGCTTGTATGTGTGTGTGTGTGTGTGTGTGCTTGTATGTGTGTGTGCGTGTGTGTGTGTTTGTGCTTGTATGTGTGTGTGCGTGTGTGTGCTTGTATGTGCGTGTGTGTGTGTGTGCTTGTGTATGTGTGTGTGTGTGTGTGTGTGTGTGTGTGTTTGTGCTTGTATGTGTGTGTGCGTGTGTGTGCTTGTATGTGCGTGTGTGTGTGTGTGCTTGTGTATGTGTGTGTGTGTGTGCTTGTATGTTTGTGTGTGTGTGTGTGTATGTGTGTGTGTGTGTGCTTGTATGTGTGTGTGTGTGTGTGCTTGTATGTGTGTGTGTGTGTGTGCTTGTATGTGTGTGTGTGTGTGTGTGTGTGTGCTTGTATGTGTGTGTGCGTGTGTGTGTGTTTGTGCTTGTATGTGTGTGTGCGTGTGTGTGCTTGTATGTGCGTGTGTGTGTGTGTGTTCTTGTGTATGTGTGTGTGTGTGTGCTTGTATGTTTGTGTGTGTGTGTGTGTATGTGTGTGTGTGTGTGCTTGTATGTGTGTGTGTGTGTGTGCTTGTATGTGTGTGTGTGTGTGTGCTTGTATGTGTGTGTGTGTGTGTGTGTGCTTGTATGTGTGTGTGCGTGTGTGTGTGTTTGTGCTTGTATGTGTGTGTGTGTGCTTGTATGTGTGTGTGTGTGTGTGTGCTTGTATGTGCGTGTGTGTGTGTGCTTGTGCATGTGTGTGTGTGTGTGCTTGTATGTTTGTGTGTGTGTGTGTGTGTATGTGTGTGTGTGTGTGCTTGTATGTGTGTGTGTGTGTGTGTGTGCTTGTATGTGTGTGTGTGTGTGTGTGTGTGCTTGTATGTGTGTGTGTGTGCTTGTATGTGTGTATGTGTGTGTCGGTCTGGTGAGAGGCCTGCTGCAGCGGTGGGTGTGTCTTGGTTTTCACCGTGGGTTCTATTTCTGACTCCTATGATGATCTTGCAGCAGAAAACCCAACGGAGAAAGGATTATATACCATTTGCATGATCAATGCTAACCTCAGGTTTTCCTAACCGATCTTTTAAGTAAAATCTTTTGTTAGGCACATGTATTTCTTGTATATTCCTGTAGGTACATGCACACTTACATGTAGTACGCCTATGTCTTTCCATTTGTTAACATGCTGTTTATGAGACAATTATGAATATAGGAGGATATGATCAAACTAATAGCGTAACGATTATTTCCTCACAAAAATGAGGCCAACATGACAACATGATACTCACTTGTTCCTGGCTCGACCCGTCCATTCTCCTCCATTTCAAAATCGCGTTCTTAGCAAGTCGTGATGCGTACAAAACAAGTGCACTAAACAAATGCTTGACTTGAACAACGCACAACGCACAACACACAACGCACAACACTAAAGCCACAATGCAGGTTTACAGAGGAGTACCTTTTTATCACACCACTTTATCAGGTGCAGTTATGTATTCACTGTAAAACAATCAATCATTATACTCAACCGTCCATTATGAGCACATTATGTTCACTAGTTTCATTTTTTTTTTTACACAAATAAAAAAACAACGAAGAGTCCCCGGCTGGCCAGTGATGTCCACACGCACGCCGTGCTTGAAGAGGACGTTCTTCCCTATTTACAAGAGGAGAGCCGGGCCCTGGAGCGAGCCGCTGAAGCATGGAGCCATGCAGCTGCAGCAAGTCTCTCACTCTCCGAGTGAAGACTTCTACTGACACAAGCACTGTTTTTATCTCCAGGAGGGATTTGGGTAAACACAACTCAGCCGACTTGCACGGACGGACCAATAAAAAGAAGCATTTCACAGTTCCTTCTTTACTCAATTCCTGCTCACCTCCTTCTATTGAAGAACAATTGCTTCATTTACATTTCGATTTCGTCCCTGCCACTTCTGCACCAATCTTCCATACCCTCCATTCTTAATATTGCATCATTTATTTATCTTTTTTACTTTGCCACTTCGGGTGTCCCTGTCTAAATAAATAATACTTTTCTTTGCTGTCCATGAACTCATTACACGCCCTGTTCCATTGCAGTTAAATATACCAGGGGATTTCGCCATCAATATTCTCCCCGGTCTGGTCCACCTGTTCTACAGCTCTTTGTGCTGGACCTTCACTGCCCTTTCCCTCGTCCTGATGTGATGAAAGAGGAAATCACGCTCCTTCCTTATCCTCCATCTCGTCCCACTGCCATTCACACGTGATGCTTCGCTCTGTGCCGCCTGACTCTTTCAAAAGCCTTTTTTCCCCCCCTGCTCTTTTTCTTATTTCTGTTTTCGTCCTCATTCATTGCTCGCTCGCCTGCTCCATCGCTCTTGGCGTTATACCTGTCTCTCTTCGCTGATGCACTGAGCTCCTGCCGTTTTATTAATTTCAACAGAAGCCTTTTTCTTCCTTTCCTATTCAAGACACTGTCTGCTGAGTGCGCTGTATCAACGGCCTTTAATCGATTTGGACTCTTTCCTTGTGCGGCTGATGTGCGAACATAGAATAGCACGTGCACACCCACACATGCATGAGAAACCTTGGAGAAAAGTAGAACTATTCACACATATGCATGCTCATACACACACACACACACATGTTGGCCTTTCCAGAAGGTTATCAGATGGGTGTTTAACAAGCCAGGGGTCAAGCTGAAATGCCCCAATTACAGGGAATGTCAGATAGCAGTGCTCTCTTGTGGTAGAAGGAATAAAATGTGTCATGCAACATGAATCCATGAGATGAAACCAGTGGCAAGGAACACCAAGAAGAGAATGAATTCACCAGGGAACGGTTGTGGTGTTTGTTTGATTGCATCAACGAACATGCCTCTCCAAGGGTGACTTCATTAACACTGGCGTACATTACATTCCGTCCATCTGTTGGACATCTAATAAATCCTCCTTATCATTGTTCCAAGGCCTAATTTCTCCAGCACAGGCCTATGCTTTTTTGGGCTGCTTTTGGCCCAGCAAAAAGGCTCATTCATGATGAAGCAGTCCAACCGCACAGCAGGAGCATGTTGAGGCCTTTGATGCCGGTTGGTGTCCAAAAGATTATAATTAGATGTGTTATTTATATCCATATTTGGGAACTGCAAAGGCACTGCAAACAAGAGTCCAAACAAGAGCACACATTTGTTTTTTGTATACAACTATCCCAGAACTGTGTCTAGCGCTTGTACTAGTCTAACGCTATTATTGTAGTTATTTGAAGATTGTATATTGTATATATCTTATTTGATATACTGATAAATTCCCCTTTTCACAGGCAAGAATGCAATGCCCTCCTAATATAAAGGTTTCTCAATTAGATTCATTTTCATTTTTGGAAGCTTTGACAGTCAGTGCAAGCTGAAGAAAAATTGTCTGGATGCCAGTGATGTTAGCCAATTCTCTGAGGCTACTAATGGGTTAACTGAATGTCTATGGCATACGTGTTGAAATGTGAATACGTTCTCCCTAATGGGAAACATACAGTATATATTCCTGGGAATTTGCCAGATGCATTCAGGTGCTTTACTCTGCTCCAAATGCACCAGTGAACCCACATGCAAACCATCGTCCCCGTCCTTAAAGCATTTTCATTTGTTTAACACCACTATTTTAATGGCCCTAGCGTAGTATGAGTAACATGTTAGCTACATCGTTTTAGGAAAAGATGTGTTCTGTTGAATGAAAACGACTCACGTTATGTATCTGAGGGCGATCAAACACGCGTTACAGTGCTGAACAAGTCCAGACCATTATCAGATTCCGGCTGTTTTCGAAGCGTCTCCAGTGTGGCCTCTATCCACAAAGCTACATTTTCCCACACCCGAAATTCCCCTTTCGACATCAACCCGTAAACGCCACAAATCGAAAGCGCACACACACGCACAAAAGAGGTAGGACTATCAAAAGGACACCCTGGTTCATTACAAACATGGGAACAATTCCTTTCTGTCTAATTGTAATCCAAGCATTTTTTTGAAGCGCATTATCAAGTCCCGTGGGCGGTCTCAGACAAGAAAAGCAATTTTCACAGCTGTCTGGATGATAAGAGGTACACACTTTGTAAACCCCATGCATTTTATCCGTGGGCTGGCTGACACGAGGGAACATTGTCGGCAGGATTTTCCCTTGTACACAGGACTTGACAAAGTGGTTGACTTAGGTTTTGGCCTGCCCCCTTTTTAGTTGATAATGTCTTGGTGAAGTTTCTACGGAGGGACAGTTGAAGGCACCATGGAGGAAGAAAGAAAATTAAACATCTGTGCCAATTATAAAATATTGCCTTTTGTCTTGGGGATGTGTAGTCACAGGGTGGTACCAGTGGGCAGACCCCTAGGCATACTGTAAGAGTGTACGATTAATTAAAGCAAAACCATAATTTTATTTAAATGGAAATAAAAATAAAAGTGTACCTATATCGGTATTAATAGCAGATCAACTGCATTCATTTCTTTATTGTCAGTCACGCCAGAGCCGGCAAAGAGTTGAATAAAGCCTCTCTAAAAACCGGGGACATTAGGCGTTGTGGCATGTATTGTCATGGCGATTGTTTACAAGTTGTTGATGTAACCGAGTGCCATCAAGATTTATTTATATTATTTTGTATTGAGTTTCTTGTTGACACTAAGATATGTTCATAAGATCATTCCACTATTTACTGGATTTTGATCATCTTTTTTTGATATTAGGATTCAACTTGCCTTGAAGGCCTGTCAAAACTTCTGAGATTTCAGTCTACTAAAGCATTCCTTATCGTCAGTGTGTTCCCAAATATGGTCATAGGGCACACACAGAGACTGTATACACATTAGACTACAAGGTTTGAATGAAAACTCAGACATACTCCTCAATAACTTTGAATGTCGCTGCACATCAAATAAATGTTTCCTCTCAAACGGCATTACAATGATATACATAGCCCATGCACAATCTACCAGACCTGCATTGTACTCTGTGTCTGTGAATAGGAGTCAGGTGCCCTGGATAAAGTAGAACAGCGGTGTCTAGGGTTGGGAGTCTCTTACCAGCCAGGCAGTCATTTGATTTCCTGACAGAACCTGTCGCGTGCTGCAGTTCTAATGACAAAACACTCTGAGTGCAGTGCAGCAACCCTGCACTCAGACACTGTCCCTTACACTTGATGGATTATGTGATGTTTAGCATCATCTCTAATCAGTTTAGGTTGTTTGGCTCCCCCAAGATAACTTTGCTCCACTGCTGCTAAAAATGGAGGTAACAGGGTTCTGCAAACACCCTGTTGTAGAGGATTAAGCAGTTGACATCCTTCATGCCGAAAATAAGGTTTGGCAAAGCTGTAACAACAAAACTGCTAAACGGAGTAACGTGATTGCAGAGAAAACAAACTAACGCAAACCGACTTCTTTTTCAGCACTCCTTGCACCTCCAAGATTCTGCGAATGCAAACAGTGTGTGTGTGTGTGTGTGTGTGTGTGTGTGTGATTAGTCCGAACAGCCTACAAAATCAAATCACAAAATCGGCTTATTTTAAAGGATGCTGCCCACTTAAGACGTTGTCATCTAGTGCTTGTGGAGCGTATTTGTCCATCAGTCGGAGACTCCGGGTGGAGAACGTGGCTCTCCAGAGGACTCTGTCTCAACAAGGCAGTAAATGAATAACCTCACCTTCCCTGCACATCGCTCAACCCCTTCTCCCATTATTTCTCTCCGCAACCTACAGCTGACCTCGGGGGCTTGGGTGTTGGATCCTGGAGGCCAGGGCCAAGGGGAAAGCACCACATTGGTAACTGTGCCCTGGGCAGGTGTTTGGGTTTGTGTCGCCATATGCGCTGTAAGCGCCTGAGGGTGGTGACTCAGGGGGCTCTGACTGCTTCAAATAGAGCAGCAACACAACCCCCCCACCCCACCCCCCCCCCCCCACCCCCCCCCCCCCCCATATCTGATCTGAACAGAAGCCGGCGACTGCATTCAGATAACAGACGAGGTGGAGGAGAGGAAGAGGAAAAAGGGAGGAAAACTCCCAAGTGTTGAGACGCTGATACTTTTTCTTTCCTCCAAATTCAAACCCTTGCCGTTTGCAGGCGCTGCTGCCTCGGCCCCCTTCACCCTGTTTCCAAGAGGGTGCCCCGGTTTCCCTCTGATAAGGCCTCTCCAGAGCAGCACTTTGACAACAACGTCATGGTACCATGCACTGCTTACCTTCAACCCCCCCCAAGCCCGTATGTCCATCACGTTTCGCTTGTTTGCACGACCCTTTCCACTACAGCTGTCGTAGCTCCCGGCAGGGACTACTTAACCACTACTATAGTATATTATTAATATAGGTATTAGAGCTGATCGGGTTGATGAAAGCCCTGTGGGTCTCACTCTCACCTGGTTTCTATTGCCTTCTTTTTATTTGAGCGTGGAACACAAGGCGTTCGTGGTGCTATTGTGAGAAGCCAAACTGAGCCTCTTTCAGCTACTTCAATTTGTCTTGCACTAGATGGATTAACGGTAGGTGTGTTCTTTGCTGACAGCAAATGTGTCATTCAATGAAAGACCTGAATGTCTGTAGGGGCGCTACAGCGTTTAATGACAGCGTGAATAAAACGAATTCCATAACGACTCACGGCGAAAAGAGGACGTGTACTGCAAGAATGTTTTCCTGAACACGCTTGCTGTGAAGCTTACCTGACGCTCATGGCTAATTACTTTATCGGTCGATTTTGATCTTTCCAACACACTCTCAATCATGATAGACACATTGGAGACCTTTGGTGTTTCGATGCGTAGTCAACAAAGATGAACAAAATAAATAATGAAAACTGGGAGAAAAGAAGGACACTTTCTTTGATGGTTGAATTTAGTATCATCAGTTACGTTTGAAAGGAGTTTGGACTGGTCAAACGATGACAGTTGGATTCTAATGTTCATAATTAAATGTGTTCTCATTCAGGATCTCACCGGAGGGACATGAACGATGATGTTGTTCATAAGACGGCTGATGTTAATGACCAGGGCAGTCATAATCTCCTCTAGGACACCGTCAAACAAGAAGCACACAACCTCTGTCAGGTCCAGCACCTCGAGGAAATCCATTTATGGACGATCATCACTCTGCTGAATTTAAAAATAGGAAACATTTGAGGCATCACCGTAGACTACAGGGGTACTATAAACCATAAACTCACTGTTCAGTCGGTTTGTTGTAGCCTCTTGAGACCATCCTGACGTTCAAGTTTACAGTTCGAAATGTCTGTCCTTGGCTGGACAGTAATTGTAATTTCCTTATGTTTTTTCAGAAAACCTGTGAGTGCTCTCTTTGCTCTTGTCGTTTCCGGATGAAAGTAAAGCAAAAGCATATTCAAGTCTGCCTTCCATTTAGATTCCTGTTCTCCTTTTAACGTCGCTTTTCAGTCTACCTTGGATAAAAAAACGTTCCTCGTGCACGGCCCAAGGAAACTTCTGTTCTTAATTTGGCGGACCTTGTTCACCGTGAACTGAAACCCCCTCCCCTGAGCGCTGATCGGTCCTAGCATTTAACATCTTCGGAAGAGGCAACGGGATCGAGGCCAGACCGATCTGCAGAGAGAAACAGAATGTCGACTTGCTAGGTCTCACAAGGCTAGTTTGTGGCATACCAATATATAAGTGGCATCTATGCCACTTAAATATTTATAAAAAAAATAGAAAAACACACCCATCCTATCATTACTAGTGTTGGCATTATCAGCATGATTTTTTTAATGCATTTTTTGTATGAATCTTCCTGAGCAATACTACTAGAATGTTTGCAGGGCATCATAGAGACTTGCCCATGTCATCAAATCACTAGCTTGAAAGGCTGGCTCCCCCCCCCCCCCCCCCCCCCCCCCCACCGCCTTTCTGTTGCCATGTTGTGTGTGAGTTTGCATCTTTCCAAATCGCGGACAGCGCAGAGGCAGCATTCAAAGTCTGTTTCATCCTCTTCGAGAAGAGGGAGGAGGGAGATGTGTCATCATGCAATTCCACCGGGGGAGGCAAAAATAAATAAAGAACAAGAAAGAAGCAGCAGCAGCCAGTTTCTTCAATTCCTCCCTAAAGCACATATTAACTCCAGAGTGGTTTACCTCCATGGGTATGTGGCCGATCTCTCCAAGGGGGGGGGCAAGACAGAAACCTACTTCCAAGCAGAAACCCATTGGGGCAGTGCAGTGGGCCATTGACTTTGAAGATTCCCGCAAAGTCACGGCTTCCCTCCATCTCAGGAGACGGAGCGGGCAGGGGAGACATTCTGGGAATATGTTCTGAAGGCCTGATGAATGGGATGGAAAAATGAATTCCCAGTTCATTTGTTAGTAAATAACGATGAATGAATGTTTTTTGGATTAATTATGCATGATGTTAACATCATCTGCCTACAAAATACAAAAGGCTTTTCTGTGATTTGCTGTATTTATTGAAAACGTGTGGGAATATTAAACATGGTCCAGCCCACACAGCAGGTTTTCCAATGTTCTACTGTCTTCAGTGAATTAATACGTGTTATTCACCGAAAGGAGCCAACGGGTTGAAGGAAAGTCAATTGCAGTGGCCCATTTGCATGGCAAACATTCTAAATGCCAACCTCTGCTTGTGAATACATCATAACAAAGACATGGCTGATTTCTGGAAGAGAACGAGGGAGAGAGTTTGACTTTTGATCTTTTCATTTTGGCAATTGACATTAAACATGATGGGCACAATTCTTTCACTACAATGAAAATGAACACAAATGATTCACACACTCACAACCACACACGCCTCTCTCTCTAAATCCACTCCCGCACATACGTTTTGCCAACACACACACACACAGAAAAAGACATATTCTACACCACACCAGACACATTGCTGGTTAAAAATGCAATGCATACATTTACAAGTGATATATCCCCACACCCCATATTATATATTCACATTTATTTTAATTAAGTAGCCCATAATACCCTGCATGTGATTAGCCTATAATAAGTCACTTTTGCACTAATACCCACCAAGCCCTGCCCTTTACCATAAGCAGTGGATCAGCAGGTCTATTCGCTCTAAGCTTGCTTTTCATAGTCAACACCATGGCTAATTTTGCATGAGCGCACAAATATTAACTAAAACCAATTTTCCAAAATGCAAAAGGCCCACAACATGTACAACAGCTGTAGCTATGTTGAACAATTGACAGGGCTAATAGCTCTGGAGCTATTCTTGCTTGAGTCGTGGAATTATTGCGTAGTCTTCCTCCAATCTGCCGCAGCAACATCGATGGGATCGGACATGTAATCAGAAGCTTGTGAATCACTATCAACTATGCTCTATTAACAAGTCACACCGATTATATTCTATTAACATTTGAGAAGAAACCTGAGGTGTTTGGCCTCCACCACTGACAGATACCATTGTTTACCCAATATCGCCAAGGCTTGGGAGTGTCTGAAGTTGGTCACTTCCGGTTACTGATTCCACCCATGCACTATCCGCCATAGCCCTGTTATTAAAGCAATGCATCAGCAACGCTACCTAGGAAGACCTCACCTCTGATAGCCTCGTAGTCCCCCTTGAACCGCTACTTAGTTTCACTCCATAATTAAGTCAGAAGTTTCGTACCTTTTTGCTTTTTCCAGAGAATTAGCAGGATTGCTTTCTTCCAAACCAATCCCTGCGCTCGCTGTTATTTCTGGATGTTTTTTGAACAGCTTCAATAGCAGAATCCATAGACTGAAAAAGTGATTCATGCTTTTATTTCAAATAGACTACGCTATTGCAATGTGCTTTTAACCGGCCTTCCGAAGAAATCTATAGAGAGGCTTCAGCTCATACAGAACTCTGCTGCTAGGCGAATAACAGAGACCTTTTTCTTAGTCTTTTGCTGCACTGCACTGGCTCCCAGTATCAAGTAGGATCGACTTAAAAGTCCTTCTTTTGTATTTAAACGTGCATGTCCTCCACTGCTGGCTTTTACGTTACCAGAAAAACTAAAGTAACTTTGGTGATGCTGCTTTTGACAATCAAGCCCCTAAACTCTGGAACAGCTTACATCAAGATGTCAGGGAAGCAAGCTCGGTTCACATCTTTAAGCGCCACCTACAACATACCTGTTCTATTTAGCACTTAACTAGCACTATGCTGCTTCAAACTTCATTTGAACAGATTTTTTCTTCTTTCTTCTATCTAAACTTGATCTGTGCCGTTTTTTATTGTATGAATCACTTGAATGTATCTCTTGAATCGTTTGGTCTATTATATTTAGTTGTTGTTGCTGTTTTTAATGCATTATGTGCTCTGTATTGTACAGCACCTTGAGCACCTTAAGGTAATATATGAAATGGTGCAATATAAATAAACCGTATTCTTGTTCAAAACAATACCTTCAAGGCAGAACCCCAACGTTTTTTCTACAGGAGTTGTTTTGTTGTTTTCTGTTGCTCACTGTCGTAACACAGATGCTGTCAGCATTCTCGGTCCAAGTCCCACCTACAAGACACATATGGGCCCAGGTGGAAATGCCCTCATCATCCTGACACTGGGCGGGGTTGCGTCCAGCTGAATCTGGGATTCAAAAGTCATACTTTGTTTTAGCAGAACTTCTGGGGGGAGACAGCACCGAGCCTGGGCCATGAACCAAACACTGAAAGGGACTTTTTCTAAGAAAGTTGTTTCTGTAGCTTGTCTTCCCACCGGGAAAGTTTACTCGTGCTGTCTGAGTTTGTGTTCGCCGTTAGCCAATGAAGCACTTACAGGTCCCTGCTTCCAGCAACATGATTGGTGGAAAAAATGAATGGAAAGCAAGTGAAGGTCCCCAACCTCGTTCACCCGTATTCGATCTCGTCTGACTGACTTTAGACTATTCATCTGAAGTCTGACATGTGAAACTACTTCCACCTAAACCAATAGCCAAGCGGAAAACTAATATTTACGTTCCGTTGCTCTGTTGTGGATTTTAGAGCCAATCATCACGGGAGAGCAGAGAGCCCATGAAAGCCCTGTGACGTCCATGCCTCTCAGCATAATCAGAAATAAAGCTGGCAGGACTTCCGCTTTGTGACCCATATCATAAAAAAGGAAACCAGTAAGAGACCTGCAGGTGGGTTCCAAAAGAGTCAGAGCCACTGTGGGACATGCTCGGACAGCGCCAGGTCATTGACGATAAGCATCTGCACTCTGTGTGATCTGTTGGAGGGCCTCCACTTTCACTGAAAAAAACGCTTACTTCAGAGAGGAAGGCCTCGCTACGCCAGAAGCTAGACTGTGAGCTACTGTGTCCTAGATCTGCTGCCCCTCAACTCATATGGTCACTGTTTGACCCATTACTGACACGTTGTGCTCCCTCTTTGGACAATTATAAAATGTGTTGTTTTTTTCTTTCAATAAACAAATTGAAATGCAGCCCCTATTTACCCCAGCTTTTCGGTGTTTAATACATGTATTTAAAACTCATACGTTCACGTAGTTGACAGTTGACATTCTCAAAGTTGCCCGTAACTGAGAGGTAATTTCTGTCCTATTTCTACAGCCCATTGACACTTTCATCTTTTGATAGTGTGGGCAATTGTGTTGTCGATGCAGCAAACCTCTTTAGTTCAGGGTGATGCTGAGGTTACCCTATCCATGGTGAGAGAGTAATGCCATCCGAGGCATCGCTTGTTTTTTTTGCAAACTATTAAAATTGTCCTCTGGCTACTCTTTAAGACTTGTAAAATATGAGTTATCCATCACCCTCAGCATCTCTATTATCATTACACAACCTATTGCTTCCTTAAGGTAAGCTCCCATGGCTATATTTAGATGCTCCCTAACCTGTGCTTCCTCATTCTAACCTGTTTTTACCACGCATATACACATTCATTTCTCCTGTATAATGCTCTATATCACTATCCCATTTCTAGGAAAACAAACCCCAACATGTTTGAGGAGCTTTAGATGAACCTTTCAGAAGAGGATGTTTTTGTGGTGTGTTGACCGGATTGAGATACTGCCAGTTTGGGCTGTAGTCACCGTGAACGCTACCATAGGCGCTAAAGACTTAACTGTGATTTGGGGGAACACAATGTGTATTATCTTCACCCTATCCCTCTCCAAAGAGGCCTGAACATGACCGTGGATGTCAATGTGTGGACTTGATCCCATCTCATTGTGCACAATTCAACTGATTTCTCTTGATTTCTCTTTACAATGGCCATGATCGAGGGATTGGGGGGGGGGGGGGGGGGGGGTGAGGGTTGCCTGAAACTTGCAGAACCAGGACATCTTGATACCAAACGACACCCATTGAGAGTCTAACTCGGATAAACGTCGACACATTTCGGTGGATAATTTGTGAGGTATATACTTGTTAGAAGATTGGAATGGATTTTTGTACCCCAGCTACACCTCTCACTAATTGGTAGCAAAGAATCAAATGACTAAGGGTAAGAAAAATCTTGAAAGGAGACTAACGATGAAAGGTTAAGAAAGAGAAGCTATTCTTTATTTTGCGTTCCTGTTTAGAAATGGTTTGCTTTGCAACTTCATTTTCAGTTTAAATCGAGCATGGCCATCATTGAAGTCACGGGTGTGTTCTGATCTAGGAAGCATCATTTTCACAGTCCCACAGAGCGTGTGGCGTGAGAGCATTTGGAGAGGGTCATTTGCGTCTGACGCTCAACGCGTGAGAGTTGGCAGCTCTGCTCATAGATCTAAAAATGAATTCATCTTTTAGTCACTTTTCAAATCGAACAATCGAAACATTTCTGAATGACGAGTGCGAGAGAGGACTCTGGACGTAATGATTCTCGAGCCTTCATGTCAACCTATAGCAACAAATCCTCTGATGATAGTGAGCTCATTTAAAATTGGATGGCTATTTGTATGATTGTGTGCTTCATTTCTGAGTTGTACACGGCCCAGAGTGAAGGATGCCATGTGCTTAAATTGACCGAAAACTTTGAATGACTAAACCATCTAGAAAGTAGTAAAGTTAGCACTTATAAAAGTAGTCAAACAGATGTATTGTGACTTCAGCACAAATTTGCCACTTTCCTTAAATATAACATTAAATGGCATTTTCAGTGTATCTTCCGTAATATGGCATATTAAGTAAACGAGGATATTATAACTGAATACGAATGTTTTATTCTCCAACTGATGTCCTTGCTCGGATTCTGGAAGAGCGTCAAAGCATGCTTACTTTTGCATGCCTGTTACATGCTTTGTATGCGGGAAAGCCAGAGTAAAGTACCAGTAAAAGTATTATTTTTTACCGGCCGAGGTGTCAACATTATCACAATCAAATTAATCTTCAGGTGAAGAGGATGGTACCTGGATGTCAAATAACTACTAAAAAGTCAAACAAATAATACATAAAAGATTAAAGTTTTGACTCCATGGTGTCTGAATGTTTGCAGACAGGTTTTAGTGAACGGAAGATAATGACCATGTACCGTTTACCTTCCTGTTTACCACCCTTGCGTCTCACTCTTTCTGAGATGTGTTACATAAACACAACCAAATGATGGTATTTTATATTTTTTGTCACTGGATTTATTGTGGAAGGGGTTTTCATCAAGTTACCCTTTTAAAATTATAGCAGGGACAAAAATGGAAATGTCATCTAGTCTCAAACGTTCTGTCCACATTCTGAAAAAAAGATCATTCAGCCGTAAATGAATGGCTGACATTTATTGGGCACAGGACAGTGTAACATAAGGGGCTCAGTGAATGTTGGATAGATGTCTAGCTGTAATTGGGAATGCGTGCTCGTTCCCCATCAGTCCGTCAGCATTAACAGCTTCATGCATACGGCACTTATCTTGGAACTTTGTTGCCCTTTGATTTCCGACTTAATTTGAGTACCAACTATAAGTGAATCTATTTATTTCGGACATATATAGATGTGATCTCAAATGACCTTGTAAATAGTGGTTTATGGGGTCTATATTCAGCACTGGTCAAACTGTTGTTTTTAATGAATGCTAACGCTTGTGTGTGTGTGTGTGTGTGTGTGTGTGTGTGTGTGTGTGTGTGTGTGTGTGTGTGTGTGTGTGTGTGTGTGTGTGTGTGTGTGTTTAAGTTTCCAAATGGCCTGAAGCACTGCCCACGGTGTTCTACACTATTCACAGCCCCCCAAACACAACCACAGGGTAATCGCCCCCCCCCCCCCCCCCCCCCCCACACATGGGGGGTGCTCATGACCTTTGCCCTAGGGTGCGAGACCTCCATTTGCACACAGTAAAAGTTGGGCATGAGAAGAGATCTCGTGCAGTTCTCATGTGTCCTATTCAACTCATTTTCTTCTCGACTTGAATCAGTCTCTCCAATTTCGCAATCATAAATCATAAAAAACCATTTTTTTACTTTTGCTAATTTCAAAGGACAAATCATCACAAAATTGCACCTACATTTTTTGTTTAAGAAAAGCTGCTGCAAAATCATTTCTGGCCGCAACAATCCCAAAAAAATTGAGGACCGTTTCCACAAAGCCATTCCCTCTGACGAGACCTGGCTACAGTAAAACCCTTCGCTTACAGTGTCTCTGGAACACAGCCTACCGGGTGTCTCTGGAACACAGCCTACCGGGTGTCTCTGGAACACAGCCTACCGGGTGTCTCTGGAACACAGCCTACCGGGTGTCTCTGGAACACAGCCTACCGGGTGTCTCTGGAACACAGCCTACCGGGTGTCTCTGGAACACAGCCTACCGGGTGTCTCTGGAACACAGCCTACCGGGTGTCTCTGGAACACAGCCTACCGGGTGTCTCTGGAACACAGCCTACCGGGTGTCTCTGGAACACAGCCTACCGGGTGTCTCTGGAACACAGCCTACCGGGTGTCTCTGGAACACAGCCTACCGCGTGTCTCTGGAACACAGCCTACCGGGTGTTGCTGACAACCACGAAACAACAGCCGCTAAGTTGGGAGGCCTCCACAGGACCAGATGCCAGAGAGCAACTCTCGCAGCTCCCAGGATGCAACCCACTCAACCTGCTGTCTGCTGAGCTGCGCCTGATGGATGGCAGCCATTCTCCTGCTGGATGACCTGTTTGATGACCCCCACACCCCAGGAACCCCAACACTGACACATATGGTGATGACTCCATTGACAACATGTCCTATGTCAGGGATGTGGGAATGTTCCAAACCACCTTCAGAGTTATATTTTCCCCAAATTATGTTCTGAATTGTGTACCTGAAGAAGCCATGGTAATATGACGGTAATATTATCTTTTTGTATGAGTTAGCAGTTCCATGTGAAAATAAAGAAATACAGACAGTTACGACTCAATTCAAATAATCCTGGTGTAGGTGTAGTAGTTCCCTTTAGTTTAGTTCACATCCACCTAGTTTTCCATCAAATCATATGGTGTTTGATCTAATCGTTGCGTCACTAAAAACAAGAGATAACGATATTTTATTTTAAACTGCTCTTGATGTTTCGTTTTAGTGGACTACATTTGGCCCAAGGCTACTCTAACAGATCTCAAATACTCCTATTTGGGATCTACAAATATGGGTGATCCTGACCCAAATATGGGTCATCATTTAGCAAGCAGTAATGGAAGAACATTGCTCTCATGCTCTGTTAACATAATGTAGTTCTACATCAAGGTTATCATCCGTAGACTATTCTACAATTAGATTAAATCAAAGTGTTAATGGAAGGACTGCAGCTGCACATATCTGAATTATTGATGTTGAACTACTATTTTGGATTTCACTCCCAATTATCAGCCTCATATTATACTCAAAATAGCGTGCAACCTTATTTTTCTTAAAATCGGGTAAAATAAATTAATGATATTTGGCTCCTGATCAGATCCTTTACCTGATGCCATGTGAACTAATTGACTGCAAACACTATTGTTTCGTTCAATATTTCATTCCTTAAATTCCTGTATGGTTATAAATTGGAGGAATTTGAGAGGTAAAATGAATCGTGGAGAGCTCCGCAGAAACAACAAGGGGGAAGGAACTTAAAGCTATACAGGCCAACATAAGATAGTCAAGTCAACGCACGCCCATCCTCAGCCAAGCCTTCCGATTCACTCACCATTTCCTCCATGGAATGGGAAATTGGAGTGAGGAAAAGCGCTTGGAGTTGGGAGTGTGTGTGATGGATGATTTCCGGATGGTTGAACACCAGATTGACGGGGGGGGACGACGGGGGGGGGGGGGGGGGGGGGGGGTAAGCTTTGCAAGGTCTGATTGGGTGGTACAGAGATGGTGCAGGCAGGTACAGCGCAGAGTGATACAATTGTCTAGGCTTGGGAGAGAAAGTGATTTGATATAGAGTGCTTTCAACTTAATATGATGTTATACAGCAATACGAGCCCCAGCTTATATTCACAATCAAGATATTGAATGTGATCGTGGAAGAGGTTTAAGCATGAGAGAAAAGTGTGTGAGAAAGGGCATGGGGGGGATGTAAAATAGACAGGCAGGGAATTAGCTAAGAAGATACATGAAAATCAAGGAGATGTATGATGATGTATGCTAGGTATCTCCCTGGCTCTTACATTCACTGGGTCTGACCCCCTACTCTTTCTTCTAATACTGTTTCTGCACAACAACATTCTCATGTGTGTGTGTTTTTTGTTGTTGTTGTCGTCGTGTGTTTGTGAGTGACATGTGACAGGCAGTTTCCCACATGTCGTTGTGGAGCATTTGCGGTAGGGACCAGTAAGACCAGACACTTGCTTAGTATAGTCTCAGACCAACATCTATGGCAAAGACATCTGGAGGAGGGACAGCAGGCCCAAATAAAGAAAACACCTGAGGAGGGGATTCAGACACCGTGTTTAATCGGAATCTAAATGGAGGACATCAGGGGACTGTGGAAAGGAGGCAGAGAGGGAGAGAGAGAGTGCAAAGCAAATACAGAGGGAGAGCGGTACAATACATATCACTGTGACTTAAAGGAGATAAAGTGCAACGCTGAGGTAGGGAGAGAGAGACAGTGAGGATGAGAGTGCAGATATTAGTGCATTTATTGTGACTCCTGGAGAGAGCTAGCTGTCTGTTTGACTTAGTGTTAACTCATCTGCTAATGCGCTGCAAGGTCCCTGGCTGTCTGTGCACATGCACGTACACACATGCACGTACACACATGCACGTACACACATGCACGTACACACATGCACGTACACACATGCACGTACACACATGCACGTACACATATGCACGTACACACATGCACGTACACACATGCACTTACACACATGCACATAAACATATGTATGCACACACATGCACGCACACACATGAACGTACACATATGCACGCACACACGTTTTTGTATTTGTTCAGGCTCTTGTACCTGTGTATTTGCACTAGAACTTTCAGGCAAGCTTGTGTACATTCAAACACTGTGTCTGTGTTATCTTGAATGTACACACTAGAAATGTAACATCAATATGATGACCAGGATTACTGGGGAAACTAGGTTTAGGTTAATGCAGGGAATATTTATACTGACAAATGCACTTATTGTAAGTCGCTTTGGATAAAAGCGTCTGCTAAATGCCCTAAATGTGAATTAATATGACAAGATTGCACTCTTTGATATGCATGTGAAACAAACAGCTAGCATTTTTTTTTCTCTGGGCAAATCAGGTGTCATTTCCCACTCACTTCAACTTTACTCAAGATCAGATATAGTTTTGATATATGATGTACGTTATTACTTCCAGATGGGAAATTAGGGTATTAAGGACTTTTACACAAGGATATACACCCGATGAGTTGAAGGACAAACACAATGGTAGTTACTGTGGTGGAAATGTCCCATATATTATTCAGCACTTTTATATATAGATTGGCATCACATTAGTATCAGTATCATATTATGCAGCCTGGCACTAAAAACGTCATCACTTACAGTAACTGAACATAGAGTGAGTAATGCTTTTAAAGACTGGGGTTGGGCAGGAGACAATTTTGCAGCTTCTTCACTTTATTTTCTACAACATCTGCCAAATAAGCATGTCACGTATGAAGGAAGCAGCCAAAAGTCTGGAATACCAGAAATAAATAAGTTGTTATTCCTTCCCTTACAGGATCAAATTCTTTAAGAGATGTCCCAAAAAGGTTCTGCTTATTTCTGTTGACTCATTAGTTATTTAGGAGACACTTTGATCCGTTGCAGCACTAAGGGACTACGGTGACATGTTGTTAAGTAGCAGGTAAGGGGTTTGGCCTCTTGGATTACAGGACGGTCACAGGTGGGCTGGTGACATTGGGGATTGCGAATCATTTTTGACATGTGACAAAAAAAAAGAGCTAATGCCCTGCTTAACACACCCATTTGAATCACGTTTACCGAGACACGGTAGTCTGACATCATGGAAAAGATGGCGTCGTTAGCCGAAAAAAACAAGCCCACAATCGAGTGTTTAATGACCCTTTAAATCCCAGCGACATCTCGGATAGTGGCTGGGAAAAATGACACCGGCACAATGCTTTAAGACAACCCCAGGTAATAAACGTGCCCGGTATCTAACCATCCCCTCAGCGTGTGTGCAGCATAAAGGAAGCATACTTAAGTCCCCCCACTTCCAACCCCCCACACCTCCAGCAGAAATGGAATGTTTATTGTATTTCCAATTTTGGCCCAAGGTCCCGCATTACTGGAAATAAGTACAGGCTACGTTGACGATAGGATCAGTTAGGAGGAAAATTCTATACAGGAATCATGTCCCTTGTCCAACAACTTGCTGATAATCTCCGCCTATAACAAGATAAAGTGTGGCCCATCGTTCTGCTGATGTCAACTTATTTTATTAAACAAAGCTCATCTCTAAAACCATTCTCGAAGAAACTCTTTACAATCCTGTGTGTGTGTGTGTGTGTGTGTGTGTGTGTGTGTGTGTGTGTGTGTGTGTCAGAGGACAGCTCTGATTGCTTTTAAATGGTTCAGCAAAACTGCCAAGGTGCCCCTGAGCAGAAAGCTCAACACCTAGGTATGTTGCATGTGTGCAACCACTAGATTGGACGCGGTGTCTAGTATTGTTGTTGTTTCTTCCTAACTTCTTTTTTCCCCACAGCGTTTAGCAATGCTGCATTATTTACCGGTGTCACAGAACACCATTTGCATATTTATACACATCTGCTTTGCATATTTGCTAGTTTTGCTCATTCACTCTGTAGGCTTCTGGGTAGAGCCACCGATGGTGTGGCTAAGCAGCCACTGTGGCAGCACATCCAGGCCGGAGCAGTGGAGCAGTGTTGACAGTTTAATACTTTGTTCAGTACCCACACATTGTCCAGAACACCCAAAACGACCCAGCCAGTTGAATTATTTGAACTAACATACTAGTCAAAGAGGGTAGCATTGCCGAGTTTTAAATAGATGTCTCATTGTAAATGTATAGTACCCAATCATGACACTAGGGTACAACAAAAGTTATATTATTGACATATTTGTTTTAGTGTGCCAGAGTAGCAGCAAATTCAATGGCTGGTAACTGCAGCAGTTTGTCAATAGTGGTGGGCTGGCAAACCCCTTAGTGTATACATTAAAGCCCATTATACTTCACTTATACGAGACACTTGTGCACACACACACACACACACACACACCCCCACAGAATAAAAAAAAACACAAAACTGACACATACACGAAACAGAAACACACACCCACTTTCACAGAAACTTACACACAAAACACACACACACACACACACCTTCAGTTGGGGCTCTCATGCCTCTGCTTGAGACTCCTGCACATTCACACCAGGAAACTGGCAAGCTGATCGATAGGTCAGTGAGCAATTGGCTGCTGCGTTGTGGACAAGGAGGAGAGAGAGTAAGGGAGTGCAATATGGCGGCTTCAGAGGGATTGTCAGAGATGGAGGGTTGAGACTTACGGAAATATATCTGCTGGAGGAGAAGAGAGGGGAGTGAGATGAGAAGTCTTTAAAGGCGGTCAGGAAAATAGAACAAGTGGATTGAGAGAGGTTTAGGAGAGGAGGGAGAGAAAGAAAATAGATATACTGTGTAGGTGCAGGGGAAGAATAAAAGGAGATAAAGGGTGATGCGGTGAAGCTGGATGGCTGCAGACTCGTCTGTTTTTTGCTGTAAGCTGAAAAGTTGCCTACTCTGCTTCGGTAGCTAATCAATTTCAGGCTCCTTGCCTCATTCTGTAGAAAACAAGTCTTTCCTTTTTTTTTTGCTGTGGATTTATTGACACCCTTGGAGATCTTTTTAAAGCAGCTATAACCAAAGTTATGTTTAGAATTGTGCCTTAGGTTTTCATTTGGGAAGAGGAAGTAAATTGGCTTCAAACTGTAGTCATGGCAAGTTACAACAAATTCATTGGGTCTATTTTCCATAAAGCGTGCCAGGTTTATTTGCATAGCCCCTTAAACCTTAAATTATCTGTATAATTTGTCATAAGGATGCAGGCTAATATATGGGTATTTGAAGTTCAATAAGCTGAAATAATAAATGTGATTGTGAAGACGTTAAATGCTTGGGTGTGCAAGTTATAGGGATAAAGCTGGAGATTCCCTTAACTATGAACATCCATACGCTGCCAGAGGGTGAAAAGTCACCCTGCTTGTATTAAATCCAAAGTATCTCCTTAGTATGTTAGCATAAATTGTCCACATTAACTCCCATAAAGTGTTAATCTGGCTTTAGTATAAGTGCAGTAAGGAAATTGGAAGGAAGCAGTGAATGGGAAGAGGTCAAGATCCATCTAAAAGGATATCATATGTCAGAGTCCTCCCTATTGTGGTCAGTCTTTTGGACTTGCCCGTAAGGTGCAACTGATGAGTGAAATCCTCCGCTCAAATCAGCTGCATGTGCATGGCTGGGCTAAAAACATATTAGATAACATAGTGTTTTACTTTTTCAATGTAAAACCATCCACCCCTGTGTGTAGGTAATGGTGGATTGCTGGTGAAGGGTTTTTGGTAGCCAACCAAAATGTTTCTATATTTGTTTGTGATTGTGGTAAAAATTTAAAAAGTGTAATATATGTAACGTCAAAATGTCTGTATTGAGTTAACGTTTACATTGACTAATTCAGCAGGACTCTTGTATCCAAAGCATATAATCAAATTGGAGTTGAAAAGCAAAGGTGCTGGGCAACCTAGTCAAAAGATACATCAGATCAAAATCAGAGAGCAAGGTTTTTGTAAAGGGAGTCCAAAACCACACGTATAACAGCTGCAGCTAAAGTTACAATAGAGTTCAAACATGTGGCGGTAGGCGGTGTGTGTTTGAGCGGCAGGTCAATCGATTCTTTTCACAGAGGCTTCATCGGAGGACAAACCCAGGTATCCCTTAAAATACATTATGGTTGTGCTCCTTTTATGTATGAGGGCATGAGTAGTAGACTAAAATAATGAAGTATGCTACCCATGCCCTGGTTCATAAAAGGAGCAGATGCATACTTTGTTTTATGGGGGATACCTGTGTTTGTCCTACGACGCTGCCTCTGTGAAAAGTGTCTATTGTCCTTCAGCGAGCCCTTAATCAGCGTGACCGAGTTGTCTCACATCACAGTGAGGATCATGCGTTATCACCTTGCAGGGCACCTGAGGCACACACACAGGACACAAACCCTGCAGGTGTAGGAGAATGCAAGGTATTTAACGTTTCATGCTAACTACAAAAGTAACAGATCCTCTCAACAGGCCATATCCGAACTGCAGTTTGCAAAAGAAAACACCCTATGTCTTCACATCCTAGCCCGGTGTGACAAGGTGTTACCCAATGAAACACCCTCCATAAACCTGGGCTGAGAAGGTTACCATAGGTGACGTTCTGCAGATGCCACCTGGTAGCTGCTTGCAATCGATCCTTCTTTCTGACGATTCTCTTGAGTGGAGTTGTAGATAATTTACTGAAAGAAAACAGTGCTTGTGTTTGCAATTTACATTTAAATTACAATCGTTTTATCATAGTTACATTCTGTATTGTTATGCTTGTTAATGGGCATTTTCCCTTCCCCCCCGACAAAAACACACACACACACACACACACACACACACACTTACACAAGCGCGCGCGCACACACACTGTCTTACAAGGATGCAGAGCACTTGAGAAGAACCATGAAGAAACAGACTGACACATGCAGCAAACACACTCTTATCACACCCCGTTAAAACATTTTGAAAGGTGTCTATTTGTCACCAGAGAAGGTGTCGGGAAAGGAAGCGTCAAAACGGAGAGGGGGAGGCAGGAAGAGGCCGGGGTGGATCGGGGACAGAAACGCAATAGGGGGACTGAGAAACAAAGAGAAATGATTCTCTGCGACTCGGGACTCTGAGATGAAGGCCAAGAGCGAGGGAACAGAGTGGTCAATGCGTCTCTGTCAGAACATTTTAACCTCATTCCCCTCCCCTGCTCCTCCCCCACCGCCGCCCCCTGAAAGAACAACTAAACAAAGCACCAACAACAAGTCCACACACACAGTTTGCCTCCGTAGCATCTCTTTCCATGGGCACTGTTCTGAGGCCGGATCCACGGCATGTATGACTGTCTCCTGTCTGGCCGGCTGCATCAGCGCTTCGTCAGACACTCCTCCAGGGGAGGATGGCGGGAGGGAGAGAGTGAGCATCAAAGAAGGAAGAGAGAAAATAAGGAGAGCGAGGGACAAATAAAACAGTGGCCTGTTCAGACTGCACTCGGCTGAATAAAAGTCAAAATGTTGTGAGTTGAACGTTGAGTCACGTGACTCTCAACTTTCCAGAATTGATTTTATTTTATTATTTTATATATTTATTTACGTTGTCCTTTCGTCTCATTGCATCAGTTGAGATAGCTTTTGCAAATATAAAAACGACAATCATACACGCACTTTAGAATGCCTTCATAATTTGCTACTGGAGTAGATCCTGAAATTAGCATCTCTACGTACTCCATCAAGAATCAATTTTGAATCGGGAATTGTTTCAAATCCTGCATCGATTTTGAATCTAATCCTAACCAAGAATCAAAATCGAATCAAAACCGTTATATACGAAAGAGTCACACCCCTAGACTTGACCGACTGACACGCTACCACTAGAAACTACTGCAAACAACCACAAGCAAAGAAAGAAAGAAAACCCCACGTGATCATGCTGTGCACCATCCATAACTTCAGAGTCAATGACCTGCCTTGTAGCGACAGGAGATTTAAAGTCAAAGTATCCGTCTAATCCATCCCCTCATAACCCCATGTATTCTTACTGAGCTCAAACAGCACTTCAACCGCCCCCTCACCGCTGAGGCTGTTACACGCCCTTAGCTCTGGTTGTCCAGCGCCGGATACGTTTGGGAGTAATCAGGGACAACAGTGCACTGTTCACAGACACTGTGTAAAGGAAAAGCTGACCCCACTTAAATTGTAAACGCCCCTCCAATTCAGTTTCAATCAGCACGTCACATCACTGCTTGATCAGCAGGTGACAGGGTAACCGCATCAGCAAATGAGAAGCTATGCATGCAATAGCATGTGTGGGTAGATGATTTTATGAGTCAAACTATGGAGCATAAAGAGTAAAGCACAGCGTGTAAAGTGAGAACGAACCGGTTCCTCTGTTTGACAATGGAACACATTCGAAGACAACAGAGAAACATGAGCTGAAATCCCTTTCACGGTTTCCTGCAATTTTTCAAAATTTGACGTCTCTCAATATAAAAAAGAATGAAGTAGCATTAACCAATATGTAAAGAGGAGTGAAAACATGCTGAAGCATGGGATCATGTATCTAGATTAAATTACAGGTTTGGGCAAAACACCAACAGAACGCAGAACATTCTGTTAGTGACTAACCATATCAAATTGTAAAGCTTTCTTTGTGTCTTGCAATTGCTTGAATTATACATTTGAAGTCAAGAACTTTGTGTCTCAAATGACCAAATGACCTCCAGCCTGAAAAAGTGATAGGCTTTTATTTATCTTTAAATTGTCAAATGCTGTACACTTAAATGATTTCCCCGGTGTCTTTTTCCAGATTCAGGTGGTGTATGTAATGGGAGACCAGCGCTATGAGGGAGGGCGTCCAAACACACAAGCAAAACGCTGATCTCACTTCAGTAGAGCCACACCGTCCCGACCAGCTGCTAGTAATTAGCCTTTAGACAGCTGATTACTTCATCAGATCATTAGATAGGCCAATAAAATCAACCCGTCTTACCCGGGAGAACAAGAGCTGGACTACTTCCAGTCTGTTAGCTTAATCTCTGTCTGTTACTGAACCCTCAGGTCATTTCAAACGACATCAGGTTTGTGTAATAACATTTACAACACTGTGTGTTTTAGAAACCCAATAAAAGCACTACAGGTTTGGGAAATCCTGGATATGACCGTAATGTTATATTTATTTGCTGTCTGGTTGCTTCTGATTTTCCCTTTTCTTGGGAAGAACAGTGGTGGGATTCTAGCATTCAGAAAGGCCATGTCTCTGTGTCAGCTTCCCCATGGTCCTGAAGCTGAACTACTCAATGACACATATTTGGACACCATTGACTGAATCAACTAAAAATGAAAAGAACCTAGCTGTTAGAAGACATTTTCGAGGGGCCATTTGCAGCTACTCCTCAAGAAGCCAAATATGTTTATTTTTTAATGTTTTCTGAGGAGGCCGGTCTCAAACTAAACAAGAGCAACAGTTTAGACAGAGAGAGATCAGTTTCCTGGGACTGTTAATCAATGAGAAGGGGGTAAGACCAAACCCGGAGATGTTCAAGGGAATAGAGAACTTTCCTCAACCCCAGAACGTGACGGAGTTCAAGACGTTTCCCGGGATGATGAACTACTTAGGTACATACATCCCAGATCTCTTTCCACCGGGAGGAAGCCACTTTATGAACTGCTCAAATCAAATGGTCGTGGGGAAAACCACAGCATTCCAGAGACTGAAGGCAGAACTTACCACTGCTCCAGTGTTAGCGTCTTATGATGCCAGGGAGTCGACGGTGGTGGCGTCGGCCGCGACAGCAGTCTTATTCCAGCAATACCGTGAAGACCTGGAGCCTCCTGACCAATGCAGGGACGAGGTATGCACAGATTGAAAAAGAGTGCTTGTCCAGCGTGTGGCCGTTTCGATCGCTTTGAAAAATATCTGTGCGGCCTTGACAACTTCAGTCTGGTTACCAACCCTAAGCCCCGTGTGCCACCGGTGAACAGTAAGGATTTGGACAGTGTGCCTATTCAATGCCAGAGGCTACTGAAGAGACTTAATTGTTTCTTTGCAGTGGCAGAGTATGCACCAGGGAAGCTCATAGCCATCGCAGACGCTCCCTACCGAAAGCCAATATGGGGATATCGCTTCCCATGAGAATGTGGGTGCACACATTGACTCCAGTGTTTTCCCACAGCGTTTTGAGACCGTGCTGGATGGTCTCCAATCCAGGCGGATCAGGGGGCATGCCCCCCCCCCCCAAACATTTTTAGATTTCAGCCAAATGCATCAACCTAGTGCACAAAACTAGATTGCCATCTATTTTATGATGAAATATGCAAGCCAAATTCTGTGTCAACCTAACTAACTAAATTTGTCCCTAAAAGCATTTTTATGGGATCTTTGTTTACCAATAATAATAAGGTTCGCTAAGCAGCAGAGAAGCCATGGATGTATAGTCTGAAATAGTAAGAAAGGTTGCCATACAGGCTTCTTGTTTGGTTTTGTAAATATTGATGGCTGCTTTTGTGGTCTCCAGTAGTGGTTTCACTATTTAGCATCTTAAAGTATTGCATGAAAAGCTACCGTGGACTTCAAAAACATGACTCGGCGGATGTTTTTCATTGTTTTTGCTTCAGTAGATTGTTTTTCATTGTACACTCGCTGCTTTGAGATAAATAATTAGGATATGCCAAAGCATTCCTACTTTATAAGGTCACACTTCAGGGTTATAGCAATGCACGGCTGGGCCCGCCAACAGAGAACGTACATGATGGATAATAATCAAGTAAACAGAAATAAAGTATGCAGACAAGACACCCAGCGCCATCAAAGACTTTAATCAGGTGGGGGGGGGGGGGTGCTGTCTGAGACACAACGGCTGATAGTCATTTCCATTCAGCAGGAGGAAAGAAATCTTAGAAAGGCTGGTACAATGTACAGGGAGGGCAAACGGGTCAGTCGGTCGGCCCATGAACTCACAGGAGATCAAAGCTTGCGTTCGGTCCTGCATGTTCTGTAGTAAGAACAGGAACAGTCAGAGAAAGGAGCCTCTGGTGCTGAGTGAGCTACCCTCCATGGCCTTGGCAGAAGATTGGGAGAGCTCTGTGAATTCAGAAAATTAAGAAATCGTCCACCGATCTATTACTACAACCACTGAAGTTGTTGACCAGCTTCAGCCCACTATGGGTTACCTGAAGTATTAAAGAGTGAAAATGGTCCCCAGCTGGTTTTAGAAGAGTTCAGGAAGTTAAGCAGACAGTTTGACCTTGAACACGTCACATCTAGCCCACATTTGCTCAGTGCAATGGGCATGCAGAGAGGGCAGACAGCAACAGAGATACTGAAACAATGAGACCCCCTTGCTGCCTTCACTGGAGGAGAAGCTCACCTCCAGGCGGTCAGCCCAGGAACAGGTTAGGCAGGCAGACACCATGTCTAAAGGAGAAACAGGCGTTCTCCTATGGCAAGCAGAAATGGAGTAAGAAACCTCCCACCGCTAATCCAAGGAGACGCGGTGCTGCAGAAAATCGATGGCCAGAAACAGCGGTCAGCCCTTGCCGTCGTCCGGGGACCCACACTCCTCCCCCGGGACAAACACAGTGGAAGCGGCTCGAGCTGGAAAGTGTAGGAGACACAGACGCAACTACAGTGGGAGACACATGCAGCCACTGCCTGGCCAACAGTCTAAGAGCAGGTCACACAGGACAGGCCTGCGTACTTTGAGATAAGTGGTCAGTCAGGTGACGTTTTCTGCCTCCACGCAGGTGCATGCAGGTGTGCAGCAGCCCCACACTCCAGGGATAGAGTGAGAAGGCCAGGTGTAAGGCTTTGTAGTGAGATGGACTGAGAAAAAGATTCAAACAAACATGGATTATATAAAGATGTGGTTATGCGTTATGGGAACATTGCATAATGTTGTAAGTCAGTTCTAAGTCAGTTCTCCCACAATGTCTTACATATCTTTAAGGGGGGATGTAATTATTGTAATTTCATGGTTCATCAGGACGCACGTATGTGTGGACCTAGTAATGCGAGCAGACCAGTCAAATTGAGCGGAGTTGTGTTACCTGTTAACTAAGTGAAATAAACCCGACACAAATAAAGGAATCAAACTGTATCCTGCATAACTCTAGCTAAGTGTCTACACAAAATTACAACCTTTACTTTGACTTTTACATTGACTTCATGCTTCTGTTTGGACATGATCTATCTGCAAATAGGTGCATGTCATTATCTCTTATCACCCTCATTATGTGGATAATAACAGCTACATTGTCTGAGTAACCATGGTTACCATAGTCCAAACATTTTCTGGGCCTCATGTTCTGCAGGGATCTATTTTGTTCATATCATCAGGCATGCTCACACAAACACAAAGCCCACGCGTTCGCACATTGTGACAATGTAAGAATATCGAATGTATTTCACACCTGGTAATGTTATATTTGAGGAGCATTGCCCTCGGATTGGATTGGCTCATATTTTTATATGTGGCTACCATCCCATAATTACCAATGCGGAAACACAGCAGGCAGCTGTTTCAACACACACACACAGATTGGCCAGCAAGATAAACTCACCGAGCGGGTCATACATTCCTCCGTACCTGAACACAGAAGGCGGTCTTCTGAACACAGTTACGTTTTGAACATCGATTAGGGTTCTAAAAGTTGTGTGCAGTGTCTCGGATGCACACCATTTATTCATACGCATAAATAATGATATTCATCAGCACTGAGTTGAATTTGGGCAGTGTTACGCACATTTTATACCAGCAATGCCAACTATTTACACTGTCTGCCCATTCACATCCACCATGTGCCATGCAGCCTGTGTGCTGTTTGTATACAGCGAAGGGAAGTGTTTGAACACAAGTTCCTTGCTAGAGCTCGCTAGACTGGGTAGAACCTATCTACTTTACTTGTGCTTTCATGACTGCTGTCCAGGACTCCAGAGTGCTGCTCATCCAGTTGACCTGGGTAGAGAACTAAGCTGCAGGGACAAATCATGTATTACCCATTAATACCGTCTGGTGTGTTTGATGGGAGTTATATGTACCTGCCATACAATGTTACTGTTTATGTCATCTATCGCTGATTCCGGTGATTGCCCTGGTCCAGATGCCGGCCTTCCAATTGTTGTTCTTCCTCTTTTGTGTTCTAGTATAAAATAAAATGTCCGCCCACCATCCTCTGTTTTCTTTACAGTTTTAGTGTTTGTCTGTGTGTGCGTGTGTGTGGGTGTGTGTCATCAAACGGTGCCATTTTGTCGTGTCATTAACTAGCGGTTTGCCTGTGTGCATGTGTTTCTGCGGGACCAAATCACTATGGTCATGTCTCTTACAAGCAGCTGGCGTTTCCCCCCATGTGACAGCATCAATCACCGCTGTCACGGGGTTAACTGCTAGGTGTGAGTCTCCCTGTCTCTGCATGTGCCTTACTGTATGTTCTGTGATTGTCTTCATAGACCTCCTGAATCCTGAACATTCACGTTATGCTGTGTGCTACTCACGTTCGACATGTATAGAAAAGATAAATAATGCATTGGAAGCAATGGGTACTAGACTGCGTACCTTACTGTGCCAAACATTCCCAACCGACTATTCCCATGGTGGATCCCACTTCAGCTCCATCCTAGAATTTAAGCCTTGGTCAATTTTGACAGTCGATTGTTGCGGCCTTTACCCAATACATTATAGCGAGGGTGCAGTGTTTTGTACCAGACTCTCACCAAACCACTTTGGTGTCTGTTCACTTTGTGCTGCTTTCCCACAGCTTTCCCAAGGTGCAAAGTTGCTGTTACCACGGTAAGTAACGTTCACTGTTGCCCCCTTGAATTGTTGTGCTCTTTTGTGATTGGACGAGAACCGAGGAGGCTCGTGGGTCACTGTGGCAGACATCATGGAAACCGAACATTACGACATGAAGGTCATATTCTAAGCAGCAAAATAGTGAAACAACCTCTTCCCTCTTCACCTTAGTGCTATGGTTTGGCTGTTAATACAGATAGAAGGGTTTTAAAATGGGGTTTAACACGGGGTCTATGGAGGGGTGACAGATGGTATGCAATTGTGTTTGTGGCTGAAGTGGGTGCTACGTTAGTGTGTGTGCCTGTGCGTGCGTGTGTGTGCGCATGCGTGTGTGTGTGTGTGTGTGTGTGTGTCTGTGGCAGCGTGACAATTTTGTGAATATAGCAATTTCAAGAAGGGATATTGACAGCTATCTCAGAGAGGGATAACTAGCCATTACTTACCCCAAACCCTTCTGCCTGAGCTGTGGAATAACTCACTTTTCTTTACTTCAGTATTTTACTTTTATTTATGAAAGCCCTGAAAAACAAACATGGAGAAAAAAAAGGTTGGAATGATTCTATGTAGGCCTGCATGATGAAGTGATTAAAAACAGAGATGTGTTTTCACAAAGTCACTGTGAGTCGTTTTGTTTCTATCAATTATTGGAGGAATTAATTATGGTGAAACAGCACAACTCCTTGGTGGCTGAATGGATCCGTTAGGGTCATTAGGGTTCTCTGAGATTCAAGAGAAAACAAAAGCCCCCTGAGACAGTACGATGAAAACTTCTGGATCACAGAAATCATATGGTCTGGATCCACCCGTATCCAGCGTGGTCCAATGATCGATGGTCAGCGAGGCTGATGGACTGTATGCAGGGGCTTCATTTCTATGGTTACATCACTCCTTTTGCCAAGCAGGGGCAAAAGTGATGTATAGATCATCGTTATGTCACACGTATATATCGGTCGGTCTCATAGATCCTCTTCTTCATTGTGGAACTGTCAATGAGTACAGCATTTTCTGAACTGAAAATATAACTATAAATAAATAGTTATATAGTTTATAGTTATAATAAATATAAAAAGTTTTAAAAAATAACCAAAAATTATAAATAATCAGCAGGTCTTTGTAGATGTGTATTTATAGCAAGAAGGAAGAAGGATGTGGATGAATTGTACACTAAGTAAACTATCTCACACACATGCACACGCACGTACACACACACACACACACACACCAGAGCTGGAGATGGATTTGCGAAAATTGGGACTTGTGATATGGCTTGAACTCTGAAACACACACTCAAACAAACTGCATATCTAAAAGGCCTCGCAAATTACAAAAAAAATTGCATTAACTGAAAACTAAAAAACCAAATGCAAAAATTACAACACAAATGCAAAAAGCACAATACAATTGCAAAATAAGAGTATGCGGACAGCCTAGCTTTGTTTACACATGGAAGCGGAAAGTTTTTCCAGTTTGAGAAGTTTTATTACAGATTACAGTGTAGGGCTTTTGTCCTTTATGTGGATTCATCCACATTCTGTTTGTGTAGCAAGAAAATCTATTTCTGGTGTGACGCCAATAAGCCTGACAGAAGTCAAGGTAACGTTTCAAAGATAATTTCTTTTTTAATTAGGCTGAGGCCATCCACATCCTATAATGTATGAGTGTATAATAAAAGTTTGTTGGCAATAACCCGTTTCTTTGTCAACATCCGTTGACAAAGAAACTCATTTCCGTTATGTTGTGGTTTTTGCATTTGTGATTTGGCTTTTGCATTAGTGTTGTGGCATTTGTAGTTTCCGTTAATCCGCTTGTGTTTTTTGAATTTGCTCAGCGTTTCGGACACGCAGTTTGTTTGACACGTCTCGTCCAGCATGTATATATATCGATATATATATATATATATATATATATATATATCGATATATATCCTACAGGGTTGACCACATTATGATTTGAAAACAAGCAAACAAGCAGTCAACTCTCAGGCCGCACGGACGAGTTTCTGGCAAAGCAGCGAGCACCCATGCGCTCGCTGCACGGATGGCGAATAACAAAAAGACTGACACAATTAGAATGTGTGTGTGTGTGTGTGTGTGTGTGTGTGTGTGTGTGTGTGTGTGTGTGTGTGTGTGTGTGTGTGTATGAGAGAGCAAATGTTCTTAGCATACAAACCACCCACTACCTTTTTGCTATAGCCACACATCTACAGAGACCTGCTGATCATAAAGCCTTGTGATGCTCTTTAACGAGTACTGTTCCACAATGAGGAAAAGGATCAATAAGGACTGAGCGATATACAGTATACATATGAAAGATCACTTCTGCCTCTGCATGGCAAAAGGAGACATGCAACCATAGCTATAATGCCCTCTGCGTCCAGTCTATCAGCCTCACTGACAACCGTCATGCCGAATTTATTATTTATAATGTTTAATTATTGATTCATTAGAACACGTAAGATAATAACATGAATGTGGAAGTGTTATCGCAGCAGTTAAAGGGATTAATATTGTAGGAGATCAAACGTATCACCGTGTTTACTTGGCTTGGGAAACAAACCATGAGAAGAAAGAAAGAAGTTCCACTGGGGAGCATTTCTTGGGAAGCATGCATGCACTGACACGTTTAGCAGACGTATGCATGCAGCGTTTTATTTATATATATTTGATTTTTTGTTGCGACGTGCACGTGAGCCCATGCAGAGTTCCCTAATCACCATGCGGCGGCTTGCTCTGCCAATCACTGCAACACAAAGTGACTTTCACGAGCTGACGAGCTCAGCGTGTAGCAAGCTAAGTAGGAATTATTCACCCCACGCATCCACACAGTCCTCATCAGCAGTGCACCCCACTGCTGCACACACAGACAGGAAGACACACACACACAGACAGGAAGACACACACACACGTGTATGCATATAAAGTGTAGGTCTTGGCCGTGAAAGGATGTAAACAGATGCACAGCTACACTTGAACACAACGGTATCAATACAAGCCTGGACCTGCGTCCACACACACACACACACACACACACACACACACACACACACACACACACACACACACACACACACACACACACACACACACACACACACACACTCCCTTAAAACATTACACATTGTTTAAACTGACTCCGACAGCGGTCATGAATCTTTAATAGTCCTATTCGCCTTTTGACAATATTGTGTTGCCATCAAACATCGAAACAGGAAGAATAAATGAGAGGATGAGAGCTCGTTCACACAGGAGGGGAAGCCTTGAAATCGTCCCACACAAGACGCTGCCCCAGTCGCACACTTCGACTTGGACACTCCGTTTTCGCGATATTTCGCGAGTGTAGCTCGCTATTCGTTTTCATTATTATCTAGTTTATCTCTCCAAACTGTGGCCACAGTTCAAATGCGTCCATGCCACTGCCCGTGGTGCCCGTGTCAGCTCACTCGTGTGAGGACGCAAGAACACCCGACGTGTTCCATTTCAATCTAGTGCGCACTGTGCATATCGTTATAAACGCAACCTGTAATGTATCGTGTGTAAAATTAAAACAAATGAACAAACGTCTTTGGTTTCATTCGCATTTCCTCTTTTTTTTTTCTTGCAAATGCGAGTGAATTGATTGCACTGTCGAGCCCTGTTGAAAAGACAGGCCTTTCTTCATGATTAGTCATGGAAACGTTGACTTGTTTTCCCAAAATAGTTGCATGCATTTATAAAACATGTCTGACATGTTTTGTCAGACATGTTTGCCTTACCTGAAATGTCACGGTCCTGTGATGTGGCTATTGTGTTTGCGCACATCACGATGACAACGCTGAAACGATATACTTTGCAGCCTAACACACACAAACGCACACACAAACTTACTGATGCAATTGAGTCACTGGCAAGAGCGCATACACACAACAAACAGTTCTGTTCCAATCAGGTGATGTCGGCCATGTTTTTTATAACAAGAGGAAGTAATTTTGGGTTGGCATTTAAAATCCTTTCATCTTACTTTATTTTGAAATATGGATACTACATAAAAAAAAAGTGGATTTATTTAGTGAAGTTTTCAAAGTTGAAGTTTAAATCTTTCAAGCCCACACGAGCGACGCTTTGCAGAAGTGGTCCCTGTGGCTACCACTCATTGATTTTTCTTTTGGTACGTTGCTCTGGAACAGTGAGGAAAATAGTTCAGCAGAACTGTTGAGTGGAGCGAACATGAATACCAAATAGAAGTCAAGTGGAGGAAACATTTTTAAAACAGTGATCCACCCGCCTGCCACGTCTAGTTAAATGTTTGTTGTTGAGAACGCTAGGAAGCTTAAGTTCTCGACGCGCTGACGACTTTAATCCTAGCACAGTGTTTTCGTCTCTTAGGTGATCATTTTCTTCTTCACATATTTCAAATTTAAGAGACTCCAGTAGCTATTTATAATTCACAGAGGTTATTAAAAAGCCGATATGGCAAAGTGAAGCGATGCGACAGGCGATGGAGTGATCTTAATTCTAAAAATATAAACTTATCCCAGTCGCAGTATAGGCAGGGTGCAGGACAGAGAATATTGTGCAATGTCTGTCACCAATGGAACAATTCATTCCTGTTCTAAATCTCTTTCTTTTGTATGTGTAAAAGTCTCTGGTCTGAATCTGACCTTTGGTAAATGTCATCATGCCATCCTCGTATGTCGCATATCTCTCTCTCTCTCTGTCTGTCTGTCTGTCTGTCTGTCTGTACTGTACAGCACTTAAAGTTAGAGAACACTGGCCAGATGTCAGTTGAACTGCAGGATCTTAATACTCACGCATGACAGTCATGTAAGCAATCTTTTGCTGTAAAGCCTTATTATGCACGGTCCATGAACATGCATTTGTGTACATACACACACACACACACAGTCACACTTTCTTTTTTTATGGAAACACATTTAAGCACAAGAAAAATACAATAACATACAGCATGCTATAAAGGGATATATGCATGCGCACACACACACACACATACACGCACACACACAACCGTCAGTCAAGTTGATGAAGTGCCTCGTTGTGCCGTGATTAACGACTGTACACCTCAGTAACCTTTGGACTCAGACCCCCGGAAATTACTACTGTATTCACACACACACACTCCCACACACACACACACACACTCACACACACATGAGCACTCCCACACACACACACACACACACACACACACACACACACACTCACACACACATGAGCACTCCCACACACACACACTCACACACACATGAGCACTCCCACACACACACACACACACACACACTCACACACACATGAGCACTCCCACACACACGCACACACATACACACATACACACACACACTCACACACACATGAGCACTCCCACACACACACACACACACACACACACACACACACACACTCACACACACATGAGCACTCCCACACACACACACACACACACACACACACACACACACACACACACACACACACACACTCACACTCACACACACATGAGCACTCCCCCACACACACACACTAACACACACACACATACACTCAAATATAATTAAGCATGCAGGTAAGCATGCAGGCTGCAACACAAACACAATAGCGATACTCATGCATGCTAATACTTAAGAACCAGTCACTTCTCCAAGGTTCATTAATTTGTTATTAGCAGGTGATTAGAGGAAAGCTACATATAAACGCAGATATATGAGGACCTGCACACTCCATCAAGCAGTGTCCCAGGTTTCATTTATCCAACATTAGCACCTGATTATGAATTGGGCCTAAGAAGCTAGTAAAGGATGTAGGATAATAAGTGAATCTTGATTATTCCAATTTTGGTCAATAGGAAGAAAATACAAACAAACACAACGTGGTCTGATGAAGAAACATGAGCTATTTAATTTGTTCTAATTAAAGTAGTTGAGTGCTAATAGAACGAAATTAAAAAAGGCCCAAACGTTAAGTGACTTTATGTCACAATAGGATTAAATGCTTACCCATATACAGCTACACCTAACTTAAATGCTTTACTCAATGTTCATTTCACAGGCCTACTGCGCAGGACAGCGAGTGATGGACTCACGTACGAAGTCAGTACAGCATGTGTGGCGTAGAAAGGGGCAAGATGAAAAGTTTATGTTCGGTTCCGTTTTATTTTATATTAATCTTGTGTACCATCTACAGTGTGCGGCGACTGAATTCCCTGAATTAAATTAATTACAATTATTGATACTCGGAGCAGGTAAGCACGACCAACATCCACCGTTTAACATGAATGAATTATTTGACGTGCGATAAACGCTGCAAGTCAAACATTTGGAGGTATTAACGTATTTTCCGCTCAGGAAAAAGCATCCATCTTTTATGAGGGGAAACATGGGGTTGAATTCCTTGGTGGAAAGGAGAGCGAGAGAATACAAGGAGAGGAGAGGAAGAAGGAAGAAAGTGATGGCGGTACAGGTGAGGAGGGGAAACAGACACGGAGACAGAGGTACGAAATGTTCACTTGTAATGTGCTTTAGGTAAACTAGTCTGCATGACACTTGTTCAAGTTCTACTTTATTCTCATGTGCATGTTCATAGAACAACAAGCAGTGGTGACTTATGGCAATGAAATGCTTGATCTTCAGGCTTCCAAACCCAGTAACGGAAGAAGAGATTCTAGAAACTAAAATAAAGAAAAGTATAACATAATAATATAATAAAAAATTAAATGAAAAATTAATGACTATGAAACAGTATGATGGACAGATTGGCAAAACACAAAACAACATTCTCCACCCACCCATTACCACTATGCAACATCCAAAATCATCAGCGGCTGTAGCTTTCGACCCCTGCCACTCAACTCCACCCCTCATTTGCCAATCACAAGGGAACCAAACGCACCCCGCAACCTTGATATACACTTCACGTGCAGAGCATGGTTAGACAGTGATAGGGTGAATTGAAGTAAGGTTTCATACCGTTTTTTTTATTTTTATGAATTTACAGACACTATTTAAGGTAACAGTTAATTATTTTACTAAATAATATAGGCCTTCACTGAACATTTGCAAAACCAAGTCATGTCCCCTCCTTTATCAACTATCTCCAGGATGCCTCCACTACATGTGGTGTTTCAACAAATTGTTTGCTAGAGAGACTTAAATCGGTTGATATTATTGATCTCCTTCGGAAAATAAGTGTGTACAACTGTGACACTGTGTGTGTGATTCGGGGAAAAGTGACTTTGTGATTTTATTTTAAACTCAAAGGACGTATGTTATTAAAGCTGCTGCAGGTAAGATTTAGAAACTGAACAAGCAAAATAAAGTCCCCTCTCTGCTCCCTCCTCACCTCATTTCTGTGCCAATGAGAAGGGGTCCATTTTGTGCACCTGTGATTGACAGGCAAGATGGACTCCCTGAACCAATCATGAAAAAGATGCCCTGATTCGTCAGAAATGAGCTGTGAGCGTTTTAAAATCTAAATTGGCGCATGCAGAGGCAGGTTGGGTCAACTCTAAACGGATATTCTCACAGCGCTTTTCACTCACTTATAGCTGAAGGCTGCCAGTGCCATTTCTAACAAATTACCCTCAGATAATTGCTCTTAAATAGCCAAGTGTCAAACGTGCAATGAAACATGACTGTATCGAAGATGAATCCACACACACACACACACACACACACACACACACACACACACACACTCATACATCCCCCCATCCATCCACCCCACAACTCAAACACCTCAGAACCGGCGCTCATGATGACGGGCTGACTCCAGAAACAATGGAGCAGCGGTGGACCCCGCCTCAGCGTACGGCCTGTGTGTATTTATGGCCGGGTCGTAAGCCTTCGGCGGGCTGCGGTTGGTCGGTTCCCTAGGCCGCCGCTAGATTAGATCCTGCCGCTCTGTTTGTCTGCACCATTTGATGTGTTTGGCTTGTCCAAAAGCCTGGCGTCTTCCCTGGCTGACAATGCTAGCCCCTGAGAGGCTCATGGACCATCTGCTGTAGTGGAGCATGGAGCCATCATCACCCTGGCCTCCATACCCTCTCTATAGTGTCTGCCCATCTCTCTCTTTGCCCCTCTGCGCCACCTCGACTGTAATCGGTGTCTCTCTCTCGATCTATTCCAATGTCCAACAGCAAAGAAATGTTTAAACAGGGTTGTGCAGCGCAATCACTTTTTGTTTGAAGCTATACATATCTATATATATCTCTATATATTTATATAGAGATATATATTGCTACATATATATCTACAATTTTGACAGTACGCTTTGATTGCAGGAATGACGCTTTGGATGAAAGCGTCTGCTAAACGACTCAATGGAAAGGTAAACATGGACGCACCCATTGCTGTCTTCTTAATGATTTGATTTGAGGTGGCGTTTGGAAACGAGACAACTCAAAGTCAAACTCAAAGAGCTACGCCGGATCGGTGCAGACCAATCTCATAGACTTGTGTGAGGTATCGGATGTTGGCATGCAGTTCCCTGTGGGTGGTCCCACTGCGTCCTCCATCTGCTCTGGGACCAGCCCTACTACACCAGCCTCCGCCCCAATCCTCTGCGGCCCTGCGTTTCGTCTCTCTCTCTCGCCTCCTCATTACCTCTGTGTCTCTGCTGCCTTTCTTCTTCACACCTCCTTGCCCCTCGCTTTCACTTTCACTTTCACTGGGGCTCCATCTTATGCCACCTTCAATTCTACTGGTTGAATCACTCCAGGGCTTCTCCGATCTCATGGCCTTCTCTCTTTATCTCCTCTCATTTTCGTTCACTCTATCACTTTGTCTCTCTTTCTCTCCCTCTCTCTTTCAGTCCTCCCCTCTCTCCCTCTGTCCATCTGTCTCGGTCTCCTGCTCTTTCGGTCCTGCCCCCCCCCCCCCCACCCCTCTCTCGTCCCGGGGGTAGTTCACAGTGATTATGATAAAATGAAGTGTGACAGGCTAGACGTCTGTTGAAGAGTGGACCCTGCTAAGGCACATTGACTTGGCTGTCCGTCCAAACAGAGAGCAAGAGAGAGTGAGTGAGAGCGAGTGAGCGAGTGAGTGAGTGAGTGAGTGAGTGAGTCCTGTAGAAATCACTGCCTGGAGATGTCCAATAACAACCTATGAATCCCCCCAGCTTCTCATTACGGACAACAAAAGTAGAACGTATATGAAGAGGAAGTTAGCGCAGTAGAAGTACAAGCCGATAATTAGCCCGGGCTTGCGACAATCGAATCACGCCGTGTAACTCTGAGCAGTCAGCAAGGTTTCTGAAGAAATGTCGGACATTGGAATCGCACAAACACACAGACGTCACAGCTAGCCACACACACATCAGACCCAGTCGGTCTGATGAACCACAATAGAAATGTAAAGTGAACGATAAAAATCATTGACTTGGAAGCCTTGCCTGTCAAGCGTCACCCCCCCCCCCCCCCCCCCCCCCCTCCCAGCCAGGATCACGTGGGAGCTTTTCTCATTAATTATGGAAGGAGGAGGTGGTATTGGCGTGGAGACGCATCGATCCGCCAGGGCCAAGGATCTCTAACCCATAGTGTTAGCTCCATGGTCTGCGAGGGAGCACGACGGACAGCACACACACACACACACACACACACACACACACACACACACACACACACACACACACTTGTGTAACTTTACAATGTATCTGTACAGCTCCAAATGTACATAAACACATTAGAAACACAATAGAGACTCACAATAATACACACAAAGCCTAAGGGTAACTAACAGACTAATTCAGTTCTTCCATAGCTTTTCTTTCCTCTGTGACTCAATTAAACCACCTCTTCCTCTCTATCCCATTCTATATTCTCTGTTCAAATGTTTCTTTGTTGAATTTCTGAATGAATAATTAAGCAATATTCTCCTCCTGCTTCACATCAAAATATGTCATTATACCCTCCATCTAACTGAGTGCCCAGTTAAACAAGAAGAGATTGAACCAGAGAAACTTAGCGGCCAGTAAAATAGGAAAATAAAGATAAATAACAATACTAAAACTACACAAAATATACAGAAAGCATGTACACAATGGTACAAATGTAAAACAAAAAGTGTATGCTATGAACAAATGAGACATTATTGGCAGTACATGCTCCATTATGGAAACCACACATGATTGACCATGACGCATGCAGTACATACACCCGTGTGTATCCTGTATGTCTTATACAGCCCTGCAGTAGCCCACATTAAAGAGCTCTTTATGATTTATACATGTTACACCTTTGATCTAATTACCAGAGCTTCACTCGCTTTCTGCTGGGATGTTAACTGTTTGATCAGGGGTCAGGCAGCCAAACCCCCCCCCCCCCCCCCCCCCACCCCCCCCACCCCCCCCCCGCTGCCAGCACCCCCACTGAGAGGATCTGGACCCAGGATAACACCGTCCAATAAGGGACCCCCGACCCCCCCAGCATGTCTTCCTTCATCTGATGAAAAAAACCGTTGGGCCAATCTCCCTTGCCTTGAGAGACTCTCAGCCACACAACAGGGAGGAGGTGAGGGGAGGGAGGAGGCGAGAGAGGGTGAGGCACCCCCCCCCCCCTCCGCAAACAGCGGTGGCAGGACTTGACACGTTGACCCCACAAGCCCCCCCCCCCCACCCCCCGAGGATGCAAACACCGCACTGCTGCTGCTGTTTGAGTTAGTGGATGAAGGGGAGGCCCACACAGCACATATCTCTGCTCTGTGCGCGTCACAGGGTGGGCCAGACGCTTTGTTCAAATCGCCATGGTGTGTTTTCTTGTGCCATATTATTCAGATGATTTTAAGGCATTGTTATGTTGGTTTGAATTAGTCATCATGGAGTTGTTTCTTTATGTTCTGTTATTCTGATGGTTGTCGGTTAATTAGTTACATATGTCAAAGCTTTCCCTCAGATATTAGTGCGTGAAATGCTCTGAGAATGTATGTTCAGCTTGACTGCGCCTCCCTCTGTATGAGACGATTGAGATTTTAGACCGCTGCTCGATCATTTCTGACCAATTAAGGCCCTGATTGGTTCGGGTAATTCCTCTTTGGTTCAGAGAATCCAGCTTGCCTGTCAATCACAGATGTGTGAATGCAACATTTCTCAACCGCGGATAAAAGGTAGGAAGGGCAGGAAACAGGGATTTTTGGTGTTTATTTTCAAATCCTTGCTCTCTCCTGCTCTCTCTCTTTTCAAACTCAAATCGTACCTGCGGCCGCTTCAAGTTGGTTCTAGTTATTAATACAAAATGAGTTATTGTATATTATACTATTCATATCAATCCATTTACATAAACTATAAAGAACAATGAAGTTGGTGTGAATGAGATGATACATAATTATGATGGAACTGCATGACATACATATTGTATCAATATCACTACATCTCAAATGCTATTTTAGCTTGGTTGCTCAAATAATCATTTCAGTTGTTAACAAAATTGGAAACCTTTGCAGCTCTCGTTAAGTCTGTTATCTTGCAACTGTTTCAAAGACGGTTTTGTGCAACAGTGTTTCCTTTAGATTAAGAAGACTTTCAGTTTAATTAAGTTGACGTCATGGGTATACACAATGTTTTTTTTATGAGCTATCAAGCCTTTTTAAGACGTAACAAAATGCCTTTTACTGCCACTCTCGGTTGCCACAAGATTGCTTTCTAAAAATAACAAATGTTTCACTAAACTATGTTACTCACATTCAATCATCCAGGTACGGGGTCTCCTTTATACGGTTAGCTCGATGTCACCTGGCACACTGTGTGGTTCTCCCCATCATCAAAGGACAACCAAACTCCTGACCTCGCCTTCAACAAACGCTTTCAGGTTAACTTCATTCCGAGGCTGAAGGCTCCCCCGCACACGACCCCTCAATTCACTTTCAAAAAGCCGAGGGACGGTGTGTCACAGCCACGTTTAAGCAGCAGGTAACAGGGCGCCATATCAGCCGTAACAAGCTATGCATGAAACCAATCCAAGGGTTGTTGGGGTTTGGCGCTCCTTTAAAGCCTCACAGAGACTGTATAAGAAAACCTATTCCGAATATGTTTCAGTGCATAATCTTCCTCTACACAGTAGTCGCCTTTTCAGTCTTTAAAACAAGTCAAGAAGGCTTTGTATATATATACTGTATATATATATATATATATATATATATATATATATATATATATATATATATATATATACAAATGTTAATTGTGGCCAATCCAATGACCTGCTAAGTCCCCTGATGCCACCCATTTTCGCATCTGACCCACAGTTTGAAAACCACATCACTGCAAAACACAGCAGCAGCAAACAGTAAACGGAGACCGCATGGACGACGGAGGTAATCATCTTGGCAGCCATTTTGTGGAGCCAGGGCCGGTCTCGGGATCCCGGGGCTCTTATTGTGGGTAGAGGATGATAATCCAATTCTAATAAAGTATATAACACGAGCACAGGCTCATTTGAGCACGGGATGTCTTTAATGATAGAATCTGGAAGATCTTTCTAAATGCACTTTGGAGAGCATGCAGCTGCTGGCTGAGTGAATTCAAACGCCGGACGTTTTAAGGAGTGGCTCTAAATCACCAGCCATATATGTGAGAGTCACCGCTCGTGTGAGAATAGGAGCAGAGCTCATTATGGCTTGGCATGGCTCGGAGTCCTCTGGGAGCACCCTATACGTACCTTAGACTCTCATTCAAAGTTATCTGGTTTAATCATGCACACACTTAGGATAGTTTAAATGAGGAGGGTGGCATCAATAGGTATAAGTATTACGTCCATGTGTAAATTGTTTAAAATTAAAGTATTCAATTTGTTTATTCAATACTTTGGATGAGAGGTTTTGAGGAAGAGAGAGTGAGAGAGACAGAGAGAGACAGAGAGAGAGAGAGACAGAGAGAGACAGAGAGAGACAGAGAGAGACAGAGAGGATGGTGGATTTGAGAGAAGACATGAGAAATGAAGGTAGAAGGTCAGCAAGGATTAAATGAAGGAAGAAACAAAGTAGTGAGTGAACTTCGCCACAAAACGTTTGGAGAGTCTTAATCCCCTCACAAGCCTACTTGAAACGAGGTAATAATGACAACATTATTCTTATGTCTCCAGCAAACATATGGGTCATCGACAACAACAGTGAAAAGAGAGAGAAAAGAGAAAGAGAAATCAGGCCATCCCATAGGACATCGTACGATCATCTAAACGCACAACCATGCACACAACCATGCACACACTTGGACGCAAGCATCCACAGACACATCAAGCATGTACTTGAAAACTACATCAGAGAAAATGGGTTTTAGAAGTATGTGTCCTTCAAGAATCACTAAAGATAAAGTCATACACACACACACACACACACACACACAGAGTAGCGTGTTGTTACACACAGCCAGACGCCTGTATTGTTCCATCTGGTCTCAGGGCTCGAGACCAACCCTGAACCACAGTAAGTAACCTGTCCTTCTGCTCCCTCTAGCTAAATGGAGCTCTCTTTGTCCTCTCTTTTTCTAATTTGAGATACACACGACACAAGTACTGGGCCCTGTTCCAGAACGGAGCTCAGCACGTAAATCCTCAATTGAAACCTGGAGCCCGACTTGATCTAGCGCAATCCAGCAGTGGAAGGATTTATAGGTCCAGAACAACCGATTTTCAATTTCAGAGGGTCTTTGAGGGTCTGAATAGCGCACGTCCACGGCACGCTTTGAAAGCCGTCGTCAATCAAACACTGTAAATACGATCAATAATTGATTCCCCATCCCTTGCGGCAGAGAGACGCGGAGTGCAACATATTTTTCCCTAGCTGAGTGAATGCTTGTCACAGGGATGTATGATAGAGGACGTCTTATGACGATTGACACTCGACCACTTTAATACATCTTCATACATCAGCATATTCATATATTCAGCTGTTGTCTATTAATATTTACTTATACACAATGACGACATCCAGAATGTTTATTTGGGTTATAACAATTTATAAAATAATGCAATTAAAAGACATGTTACGGCTTGGTCGTCATTAAGAAAATGTGTGTCATAGTGTGAGTGCATATCCACAATAAAGGACAAAAATGTAGACTGTCAACTGTCAAACTATGGCAAGCGTGGGCAGGTCTGTATCGAAAGGTCTCTGATCTTTGAAAGAGAAGGTCTTAGATTGTAGATTGTAGTGAAGTTTTTGGTAATTGTTTTTAACAACAATTTTACCTTGTTTCATGATGTTATTTTTTTGGTTATTAATCATGTAGAAATAGGCTATATTTTGCACAGGGACACGCATCAGAAATAAAGAACAGCAAAATGCCAAATGGTGCATTTCAGAGCTGTTCAATAAATTCTGTAGCACAGCAAATGATTAAACCGAGAAAAAAACTGTCTCTAAGACAAAATGTTGCATAAGTAAGGCTCATCAACTAACAAAAAAAAGATACAGAAAGCCACCACCCAGTACAAATATATTTTTAAGAACATTTCTATATTTATTATCAAATAAAATGATATTAAACGTGCTTTGGGAGTTGCTTAGGATGTGTAGGATGACCATTTCAGGACATTAAAGAGACATATTTATGTTGTTTGTTTTGTTTATGATATGCATTTATTTTCAGATATGAACAAACATTCATTATAATGATAAAACAGTTTTGTTTGTTTAATTTAAGTAAATATGTATTATTATATTCCTCAATATTAGCGTCTAATTTGAGGCTTTCGTCTTGTGTTTAGTTATAGTGGCATATGCCACATATCATCGTCAATATAATATGACATGGTACGTTGTTTGGAGTTGTATAAATATTAATGACATATTTATACAACTCCAAACAACGTCCTATGTCATATTATATTATATTGAGATGGTCCTGCTGAATTGTTAATGCAAATCATGTTATAAAGGTCGAATCACATTGTTCGTACTTCAGGCTTTAGCACGGATGTTTCATCATGACGTAACAACATGTCAGGCGAGAGAAAAGGTGCGTTCGAATTGACTAATCATACTTAAACATGTAACGAAAGATATTTCCCCAATGTGGCGAATGATTAAAGGTAAGACATTTCATTTCGTCCATCAATCCAAACAAATGCAAAAGGCACACAATGTAAAGTGGGTTTCTTTAAAGAACCAACTTCATTCAAATGGACCATGATTGAAATTCAAATGTTCAAGGGATATTGACAGTTCATGTGAATGTGCCTTCGGAGGGAACTTAATTATTAACAATCATGGGACCTTGGCTGCATAGCCATTACAGTACCTCTCCACTCACCCATCTCAATTCCCTCATCATCTATCTGTCTCAGCCCACCTGGCACTGAGGTACAGAATGTTATGTTGTACACCTGTTGGCTGGTTCCTTGCTTTTATCCAAAGCGTGGTTTGATGTTAGCTATATTTTGTTTTCTTTCTTTCGTTCCCCACAGGTATGCTTTGGCGGTACACTCTGAATTTTCTTGCACACAAACACTGTCCTAAATTAAATCCACAGGGAGGTGCCTATCTTTTTTTTTGTTGCCATGCACACGTCACAACAGACAGGTGTGTACATGTTATTCTATGTGCTCCATTCTTGCTGGTGCCTGGTGCCTTGTGGCCATTTCTTCATGTCTCTTCCCTTTATCCTTACTTCTTCATACTGTTCAATAGATTTAGACAAACACATTTAAAATGTGTTTGACATTTTGTGTGAGTATATTTATTATAATTAATAAGCATTCTTTGCTTTGGGGTGCTCTGTCTGCTGTATTAGGTAAACAATGTTTGTTTAATTGTGTACTGCTTCAGTCATGTTAGTAGACTTAATGTAATTGTAGATCGTTCTTGTGTTCTTAGTAGACTATTGTTTAGTATAGTTTCCTGCCCTGCCATAGTTTACTGGATTTGAACATTGCTATTAGTAAATTGCCCAATGTCAAGTGCAGTCAGTACTTGACACAGTACAATATATATATATATATATATATATATATACTGTATATATATATATAACCTATTGTTATATTTCACCATATTCCGTTGTGGCGTATGGTTGTGCAAGCTAGGGTTACTTTCATACAGGGTTGTGAAGATTAATCTTATAACCAGTTAAGGGTTAAGGGCCCATACTGATGACACAGGATTAAGGATTATTTAGGATAAAGTTTAGGATGTAACCCTAATTTAAGGAGATCCCCCATCTTCCCTGATTGAGGTGTGTACTCTGTTCCTTGTTTGTTGAGCTATTAGTGGAAACAAGTTTGTATTGCTAGGCCATCGCCATCAGGGTCAATGAACTACTAATGAATTGGGGCAGTCGTTAGCATTGTGAGTCAATATGTATCCCAGTAAGAGTAACCCATTCTCTCTCACTCTGTGTGGATGCTTGCGTGTTTAGATTACTTTAATTGTGGTTGCCAATGTGCTGTATTTTCGCTGGAGACCCAAAAATGACGTTCTTATTGACCAAGTCACAGGGTTCTGTCATTCACTCATAGGGCTTTTCCTACCATGCATACCAGCCATGCAGATGAGACACGACTTATTCTGTACTTTTCACGGTCTGAAACCAGGTAGAAGCAGGAATCTCTGCGTGTCTGGCCAACATCTCTCAGTGGATGTCGTCACACCGTCTGTCCAATCTGGACAAACCCTCCAAGCACTTGGAATCTCAGGCGCTGCACTCTCCCTGTCCACATCCTACCTCACGGATCACATTTGCAGGGTAACCTGGAAAGAATCAGTGTCTGAACCTGGTAGTCTAACTACTGGGGTCCCTCAGGGTTCTGTCCTGGGTACAATCCTCTTCTCTCTGCACACCAAGTCACTGGGTTCTCTCATTCAGACATATTGCATTTCCTTCCAAAGCTATGCAGATGACTTGAACTGATGACAGAAATTATTCTGTCCTTTTCAAGGTCTGAGACCCAGGTAGCAACACAAATCTCTGCCAAAGGTCGTGGATGGGAGCTGCTCTTCCTTCCAGGGAAGACATCTCCTGTCCACGACCTCTCCATCAATATCGACAACTCTGTGGTGCCTGCTACTTGGACAGCAAGGAACCTGGGTGTGACTCTGGATGACCAGCTGCCTTTCACTGCCGACATCGCTAGAAACCTGCAGATTCAGGCTGTACAACATCAGGAGGATTCGTCCGTTCCTCACCCAGGAGGTCATGGTTGGTATCGGATCAGGGTTTTGCCATGTGCCATGTGTCCTCTGCAGCTAATCCAGAATGCAACTGCCAGGCTGGTCTTCAACCTACCCAAGGTCTCTTCCCACACTACACCACACCTCCCTCGCTGCTCTGGTTAACGGTGACTGCTCAAATTGGATTAAAGTCACCGGTACTTGCATACCGTGGTGCGAAGTAGCTCTGGCCCATCCCACATCCAGGACTTGGTCAAACGATACACCCCCAGCCCGGCCACTACGCTCTATGCCTGCCAAACAGCTTGCTTCTCCCTTACGACGATTGGAGTAAGGACTTTTACTTTGTCTTCTCCTGCCGCTCACCAAAACGCCATTGTTTGCTGTCCTGGCTCCACAATGGTGGAACAAGCTGCCCACTGACACCAGGATAGCTGAAACCCTACTAGTCCTGGCTCCACAGTGGTGGAACAAGCTGCCCACTGACACCAGGACAGCTGAAACCCTACTAGTCCTGGCTCCACAATGGTGGAACAAGCTGCCCACTGACACCAGGACAGCTGAAACCCTACTAGTCCTGGCTCCACAGTGGTGGAACAAGCTGCCCACTGACACCAGGACAGCTGAAACCCTACTAGTCCTGGCTCCACAATGGTGGAACAAGCTGCCCACTGACACCAGGACAGCTGAAACCCTACTAGTCCTGGCTCCACAATGGTGGAACAAGCTGCCCACTGACACCAGGACAGCTGAAACCCTACTAGTCCTGGCTCCACAGTGGTGGAACAAGCTGCCCACTGACCTCAGGACAGCTGAAACCCTACTAGTCCTGGCACCACAGTGGTGGAACAAGCTGCCCACTGACCTCAAGACAGCTGAAACCCTACTAGTCCTGGCTCCACAGTGGTGGAACAAGCTTCCCACTGACACCAGGACAGCTGAAACCCTACTAGTCCTGGCTCCACAGTGGTGGAACAAGCTGCCCACTGACCTCAGGACAGCTGAAACCCTACTAGTCCTAGCTCCACAGTGGTGGAACAAGCTGCCCACTGACATCAGGACAGCTCAAACCCTACTAGTCCTGGCTCCACAGTGGTGGAACAAGCTTCCCACTGACACCAGGACAGCTGAAACCCTACTAGTCCTGGCTCCACAGTGGTGGAACAAGCTGCCCACTGACCTCAGGACAGCTGAAACCCTACTAGTCCTAGCTCCACAGTGGTGGAACAAGCTGCCCACTGACCTCAGGACAGCTCAAACCCTACTAGTCCTGGCTCCACAGTGGTGGAACAAGCTCCCCACTGACATCAGGACAGCTCAAACCCTACTAGTCCTGGCTCCACAGTGGTGGAACAAGCTCCCCACTGACATCAGGACAGCTCAAACCCTACTAGTCCTGGCTCCACAGTGGTGGAACAAGCTCCCCACTGACATCAGGACAGCTCAAACCCTACCCATATTCGCAGTAAATTGAAAACTCAGATGTTCAGACTGCATCTTGGCCAATGAAAAATATAGCAAAAATGTACATCTAAAGCAGCAGTTTGCTTATTTGTTGAATGTTATTTACCCACATGATTGTTGCACTTTTTGGGTTGTACCTTCATTGCTGAATGCACTTATGTAAGTCGCTTTGGAGAAAAGCGTCAGCTATGTAACTGTAATGTTAAGTTAAAACACTGTGTGTCGTGCAACAATGTGTTTTTCATTTCCGAATAATTAACCTGACTTAAATAACAAATGTATTTAATATTTTTACTTGATGATATGGTTTCAGCCGAAGGCAGACCACACTTTACGTGGTCTGTACAAACGCTGCGAGGAAAGGCATCTCTTTTGACAACAATCGGGGATGTAATTGATTAAAAGAATAAACATGACATTAGGGGTTAATCACTAGTTTTCATCGTTTGCCAATAAAAGACATGCAATCGCCCGCTGGAATCCGAGTGGTGAGCTGAATCAATGTGTTCACTATGCTATGACCGTAGCCCACGGGTTAATCGCCATTCAATCAAACCCCCACCCGCCCTGACATTTTGGGTGCTCCGTTCATTTATTGTTCCTTATAGTTCCCTGTTAAACTGTAGGGGAAAGTTAATACGTTTTCCCAACCACCATCACCCCACCTCCTATCTCCCATCACCCCACCTTCTTACCCGGCACTTCGTGGCGAGGTAATTACATGAGGATTAGACCTTTTTATTTTACTTTCTCTGCACTTCCCTCCCTAATGACTTCCAACAGAGAGCATGTGCTGCTGGTGGCGGTGGTGCTACTAGTGCACCCAACAGCACAAGCTACCGCTAGCACAGCCAACAGAAGAAGCTAATGCTAGCGCATTCCAACAGCAGATGCTACTGCTAGCACAGCCAACAGAAGAAGCTAATGCTAGCGCATTCCAACAGCAGATGCTACCGTTAGCACAGCCAACAGAAGAAGCTAATGCTAGTGCATTCCAACAGCAGATGCTACTGCTAGCACACTCAACTGCAGAAGCAACCGCTAGCACATCCAACACCAGAAGCTACTGCTAGCGCACCCAAAAGCCAACACTACTGCTTGAGCACCCAACAGCATAAGCTACTGCTATTGCACCCGATATCTGAAACAAATGCTAGCGCACCCAAGAGAATAAGCTAATGCTAGTGCATTCCAACAGCAGAGGTGTAGCCGTGGTGTTTCCAGCACTCAAGATCGCTGAGCTGTGTTGGAAATTAAACACGCATGACATCTTGTTAGCAAAAGGAAATTAACGATGGCATTATTAGTATTGTTCTTTTTTAAGCTACAGCATCAGCTAGGATCACCCTTCCCCCATCCCCCTCCATGCACTCTTCTGATCCGCCGTGTTTTAAATAAATATTAAATCATGTTGGGTCATTAGATCCATTGGGCTGATCGATTTGAAACATAAAACTGCCGTTTAGAAACGCCCTTCAGAAAGACTCGTTCACATTTGGCTTCCAAACGAAATATAAATTAGGTCAACGTTGGTTTGTTTTCCAAAGTTATCACGTGTATTTATTTTATAATAAAGAGCCGTATAATTATACAAAATATTCTAAAAGTTAAACAGTGCAGTTCTAACAACCTCTACTCACCGTCACTCTTCCAATGGAGCTTCCCTTTATGTTCAAACTCAACCACTTGGCATCGCTTGGCTATTTAGAAAGGGGTATGGGCCGTGACACCACCATGCTGCCTCTGTGACAGAGCTTACATCAAGGACGTCTCACCATAGTTGGGTTAGAACAAACCATGGCTGGATGGCTTCTGACAATTTCAAATCATTTTGAACAAAAGTAGTGTGAGAAAGTGAGAAGGGACAATTCCATTACAAATTTGGGGCTACATAACTGGCTACGATACCCTTTTTACTCGCGCTCATTACAGTAATAAAGGCTTAGAGTGCTGAAGTGGGAAGTCTCTGTCGTTCACGTGCGATTCTATTCCACCCTCTCTCTTCATCCAAACAAAGTCCTCCCGTGTCAACGCAAGCTCTCTTTATCTTTAGTGATCACTCTTCTAACCTCTCTCATGTGGCTGTCTCCTTCTCCCCTACCACCTAACTATTGTGACATCCCTCGTGTGGTGAGAATGATTGTTCTTCATGTAAAAGATGGTGCCTCCTTCTTAGGGGAACCTGCTCCTGTTACTGATGACAGACACGCCATCGCACTCCAGACCGCCACTGGAGCCTTTGGTTGCTACAACATAACTCTGTGTCACTCTCAGCATAATAATTATACAATTCTGACGCATAAAGGTACAGACATAAATGGGCCTGCTCCGTTTATGAACCAGGGCACAGGTAGTAGACTAGTGAAGCTATGTCTACTACACCTGTCCTGGTTCATAAAAGGAGCAGATCCATAGTTAGATCCACCAGTGTTCGTCTTACGACAGTGCCGCAGTGTAATGGGTCTGATAGAAGCAAGGCACAGAAGAGTCGGTGATAGAGAGTAAGATAAACGTCTTACCAGGGGGAAAGGATTTTCAATCGCTTGCATTCTACTCACCCAGAACATACTAGAGCCAGACTGGCACCCATCATAGAGTTATGGATGACTAATCACCACATCCCCTCATCACTCCTTTGAGAGAAATATGCCACTATCAAAAGAGTAACGATAAAAAGAATAACTTTCCCCATTACTCACTTGCTCATTACAACTCGGTCATATTTATTGCTGAATCGTTTCTGCTACATCTGCCATGTGTACTGCCGATAAGACTTATTTAAAATATGTATTTGTATACTTAACTGTGTAAAGTCAGCTGTGTTTTTCTTATTTTTTTCACTCTGACCATTTATTTTTAATTTACCCGTGTTTTTAATTTGTTTGGTAGATTCCTGTTACTTGACTGTAGATGACAGATTGTGTTCACCTGTGTACAGCAGTCCTGACTGCATCAAGACATTTCAGTTTTTTTCCAGATAAAAACAAAACATCATACTGGCTTTTAGTTACATTGGTGTATGGTGGTGTACAGTCTCATGGACATGCAGCTGTTACATGAAGTGTGATAGTGAAATAACCACTACCCTACAGAAAGGTATCCCACAATGCTTGCTATGGGTGCTTACCAAAAGTTGGGCAAGCATATGGGATTGTGCAACAGTGGCTTCAGGGTTGTTTTTTAAACAGCCTCAAGTTGGTCAGATAGTGGTCGCACATAATTTCACTGACAAATGTATGGGTTTGTTATTCATATTAATTTATTTGTAAACTCTTTCCATCTTGCCAATGTCTCTTGCGTCTTTCAGAGGGGTTAGGTTGCCATGCATAACAGAGGACCTTGTGTGGGACAGTGGCACAAATTTGACAAAAGAAAAAACAGTTCCACAGAAGAAATAGCCTGCTAACACATAGACGCATAATTGTTGTGCACAAACCCAGTCCTTGTTTGTGGCTTGCTGTTTCTTTGGAGAGGTCCATTATGGTCACCTGCGTACAGTAGACTTCCCTCAAGCATCTCTGTTTTATGCCAAAACTTCCAACCAGGGGTCCATGGAGTTCAGAGCATTAAAAACCTCCTCCACCCTTATTTCCAGCGAACATCCATGCTGAAATTATCCAGATGAAATTAAGCATGAAACTTGTTTGAAATATGTCTAGATAGTAGGCTACACCCATAAATCATGCTTTTTATGTTTATGTAGCATACTATTTAGTGCAGCATCTGGCAATGTCTAAACAGAGATGAGGGACTATAATATTTCAGACAGATCCTGATGTAATAAAATGCTATTACTTCCAAGGTTATTACAGTTTTCACCTTGCTTGTGCCCACCAATCATACCACAGTTTAATGAAACATATAACTTCCTTGGATAATTCGGGAATGGGTTTAAAAATATACATGCCGTGAATCTTAATTGTGACAGCCGTTCACTTGGCAAATAATGTATCACACATGAACTATTCAGATTTAAAGTAATCATCGCAATGGCCATTGGCCTTGTCACCCACCTTGCAAAAGACTAATGATGACAAAACCTTGGGCTTTCATTCACTAATGTTTTGGTTGCACGGAACTACAGAAAATGTCATTCTAGTCATTCTTTTAAATATTGAAAAGGAGGTCAAGGACATTAAACACATTGCATTTAGTCTATTTTTCAAGGAAAAGGACCACTCCATGACTGACGAAAAGGCAACAGTGAGCCAGCAGCCTTGTGCTAGTCCTTGGACGTGTAAAAACAAAAGAGAATATAAATATATATTTCTATTTGATTGCCTTTGTTTAACATTGGTACCCCTGTCACGCCACAGGAAAGAGTGATGCTGTGTGTCAAGCAGGCGCTGTGCCTGTTAGCTGTGAAGGGGCGACCCGGACGCTGAGGTGCACTTGCCCACCATTACCTTGTCAGGAGAACATGTTCCTGTTCGCTCTACTGTCAGTACAGTCACTGCTGAAATTAAAAGGAGGCTTGAGAGGCCTCTGGGAGATGGACATGGATGAAGAAAAATCCCATCGAACGCGTTGGCCTGCTAGACTGTTTATCAGCGAGACTTGTTTCATTACATTTGAAGTTTTTATTTTTTTTGGAACATGAAACCGACAGCTGCAGCCAAACGCGAGTTATCTTGAAGAGAAACAGTGCCATGAAACTTGGATTGTGTGTGTATATACCTGCCCTAGATAAAGTGAATCCCTATACTTAAGGAGTAACCAATCACTATAATCAAATCTTCACGGTGATTTGTTGTATTGCAGTTGTTTGTGATTGGCTGAACTACAAGGAAAAACCGAACCATTGGTACAGACACGGAGAAACGAGAAAGGGCAAAGTGTGCACCAAGCCTGGTCCAAAAAAGCATATTTCAAGATAACAGGTGCTTCACTGACTTTTGAGTGATTCAGATTGGAACTGGGATACTTTAGAAGCTAAGGGTGGAGGGAATTGATCAGACACAGCTGACGCTTAGCGCTTTTACCCTGAGGGCATGACTCAAAGTTACAGGCTGGCAACACCCGACGCTAAAGTGGTCCACTCGAAACACAGTTTCAATTTTATAATCTGTTTTATCTTTTTTCTTTAACTATAACCATGCACTCACATCAGCATTGTTGACATAAAGGACCAGACCACTGTGATTAGGAAAGAGAACAGGGGGGGCTAAATGTACATAACTTGTCTGCTGTTATTTTGCAATGTAGTCGTAATCTTGTCATACAATGTACATTCTGCTGTCTATGTTATACACATTGGTGTCCATTGATGGCTTGGTTTACAATTCACAGCAAATATGCAAATGCAAACACATTATGCGTGTACAAAACAAGTATCGGTATCTCACTAGACCTTCAGCAACCTTTAACCTTTAATGTGTCCCCCAAATCACCCCTTCAGGACCAATGGGCATGTTGGGTTTTGCCAACAGCTTGAAATGCAGGATCTTTGTCTTGACCGATGCCTATGTCTCAAGTAGTGTTGTGAGGACAGGGAATTGAGTTTTCTGCTGTATGCAAAATGCATGTTAAAAAATTCACAAGAAAAAACGTTATAGACCAAAGATATACAGTCTGCACACTGTCCCTTTTACACTGTCTTCATTTTAGTTAAATCAAAAATAGGTAGTATTCCTCTATAAATCAATCTGGTCTGTGGTAAAAAGAAAATGCAAGAAAATAAAACATAGCTATTGGTGGTTTTGAATGCATTCTTTTTCTTTCTTTTTTTATTACTAATAAAGCATCCCACACCAAATATATATAGTTGGTTGAAGCCATCCACTGACATAATTGTAATTAGTCAATGTTGAAGTGCATTGCCATTGGCAGCTGTAGGGCTTCTATATGCGTAAGACTGGGTCTTTTGCTCATCATATAAAAAATAAATGAAAAGCTCCCAATTAATTGATAAGTTTGTCTCCCCTAATTAGCGTGTGTAGTGAGGCGTATAGAAGGAGGTATAACATTTGACATTGACTGAAGGTAGTCTCTGAAAACTTTTTGCAACTCAAGAACTCTGTGAGACAGCACAGAGTTTTGGAGTAAAGTTTAAGCCTAGATATCGATCCAGGTTTTAGGCTGGATAATGAACTGTCCATTTAGTGCCGTTCCTGTAAGGCCTTTCGACATATAAGATGTCTTATTGAATGCGAAACCTGTATGATATGCCGCAAGAAGATGAAAAATAGCACTTAAGCTTGATTTGTACTTTATGGACATTATGTATTTCAATGATTCTGTATCCTCCATTTCAGATACACCCTCGTTATATAGCCAATTACATCCACTGACTTGATCTAATAGGGCAAGAGCAAAATATATCACACCTGGCACTAACATGCCACTCCAGTGTCCGAATCGATATTGCTCTTGTATATATTTCCGTTCAAGATGTCAATAGAATGCTATGTATGACAATTGGGAAGTTGGAAGCATTTACCCTTGTGTTGGCTGTGATGGCACGCGTCCAAGACCACCTCCTGATGCAGTCCGACATATCACATCACTATTGCGCTTGGCTTCCAGTTACATCTGTGTGCATTTTAGCATTATCCAATCAATATCTGATTGCCTTTGCTAATGCCAGGTGTATTGGGGGTCTGTACGGCTAACCTGTTTGTTAGGGATGTCATACTCAAAGGCCAGCATGCTGAATACTGCCTGTGAGGAACAGTGAGGCTGCTGTATGTTTTGGGCGTAGGCTCCTTTGGATTCAGTTCATTATTTTTGCTCAGTCACAGAGCGTAGCAAAGCACACATGTCACCTCCTTTGTTTGCCAAAGAACAGAAAGGGATGCAGTGGCTGTGGGCAATGGAGCATGTGTGATGGACCCATAGAGCTGGGGACCAAATGAGCATGGGCCCCACGCTCTCTCTGTGTCTCTGTGCCCCTGGCTGCACTCATACACGTGTATTTTTTCACCAGATATTTAATATATGTTACGTAAAAGTAATTTACGTAACTAATTTTTTTTTACGTAATTTTTTTTCTATATCTTTATTTTCCAATACAGTTGGTTTTTTTCGTGTTTTTGCATCTTGTACTTCTGTACCAAAACATCACAAGCAATTGTGTGTATAGGAAAGCTTGACAATAAAACTCTTTCTATTTCTGATTCGAATATGTCCTTTGAAGGATTAAAACAAAATGACACACTGGCTTTAGTTACACTGGCGTATGGTGGTTTACAATATCATAGACATTCAGCTGTTACATGACGCATAATTATGAAATAACTACTTCTCTACAGAAGGGTATACCAAAATTGTTTCTTTGGCTGCAAGCCAAAGGCTGGACAAGCATCTGGGATTGTGCAACACTGGCTTCAGGAAAAATAATGGAAATAGCCTCAAGATAGGCAGATTTTCACAGACAAATGTACGCATTTGTTGTTCATATGCATTTATTTGTGCAATCTTACTATCTTTGGAATAAGGGTTGTTGAAGGGGTTGTTACACATATAGAAGAACCTGAGAGAGAGACTGCAGAACAAATTTGACAAAACTAAAATCTTGACCACAGACAAAAGAACCTTTTAACGCGTTGATGCATAATTGTTGTGCACAAAGCACAAATATTTTATTTGAGAGGTCCATGAGAGGCTTGATTTTTTCATGAATGTTGGCAAGTATTTATCCTCATTTCTTTCCTCATTTTGCTTTTGGCTACATGGTATGTTTGGAGTGATTCTGATATTTGGTGGCAATGACAATAGCCATGATCTTAATAAACCCAGATGGAGAGTGGCTGGATTCAAAATTAAGATATCCTTCCAGTCCCTTCATTATCTGAACGCAAATAATCTTGGGTAAGTCAAGAAAGAAGTACTTGAGAGTTTCTGTGCATAATTAGGAGGGATGTCCATTTACCTTATGGCTAGACTAAAATGGTATCCATAAAGATGGTAGATACACACAAATCAAAAAAGTTGTATAGTTAAAGTCAGCTGTTTTAAAACATGTTATTGTGGTATATTGTGTAGCTCTGTTTCCCAGATTAGAAAAAGAAACAAGGAGAAAACATAGGACATTAATTTGCCCATTCTTATTTACTTCAGGTGGAATTTTAAAGACATGCCATTGCATTCTAAATATGATCTAAATCTGTGTCCCTTATTTGGTCTTCAAAGGGGCACCACCATTAAAAATGGTAATATGCCTTATACGATGTTCAAGGTAGTTATCAATGCCATTTGATCACTGTTAATGAAATAAGACCTTCATTTAGAGGAAACACAAATAAAAAAAGTTGTTTTCACCAGTCACCGCCAGCCATTTTGTGAAGGTCCCACACTGCTCCGAACGCAGGTTGCGTTCTTTTCGTAATGTCAAATTGCCGTATACAAATTGCCGTATACCCTTCTTAGTCCCGACGAAGGGACGCCGACGGCGAGGTGTGTATCTCGGCAGCGCTTGATGTCGACAGCGGCGTCCGACAGAGGGGGCTATGCTTCTCCGACACTTATTGCGTAACGCCCCGGTGTGCGGTACATTTCATATGCAACATCGTTCATTATAACGCTCATACACACTCATACACTCGTGTTTAAAAAAAGTAGCAGGCAGTTGTGTACCATGGGGATTACACTTACACTTTAATCACATTTTAACTAGCCATATCCTCAATGATCTTCCTTATTAGTTCTCAGGTTTATTCGGTTCCTGTGCCTTCTACAAAGGCCTTTACTCCACACAGTACACGGTCATCTCAGTAGATGATAATCAAATTGCAATATCTAAACATAGGACCAATAAACTGCAAGAGTTTAAACACATGTTAATTATGGCTGAAAGTGTAAGTACACATTATTGCAGTTCAATACATTTTTATAATAGAAGTAATCAAATATGAAAAAATAAAATATATTTAAAACTATATCTTATAAAATATATGTCTTATATTGTGTATATTGTAATATTTTTATTTATGTTATAATTCCATATAAGTATCTTCAACCTGTACTGCAATAGTAATAATATTGGCTAAATAGTTGTATTTTTTTGTCACCTTTGTTTTGGCATCACTTTACATTCTGTTTGTTTGGCTGTCGGATAGAGAAGATGATAAAGAAGCTAAGAAGAAACAATGCCAACAATGTGATATATGCGCGTGTGTGTCTATGTAGTATACACATACATGCACAGCATTACAGTTTACAACATGCACTCAATATCTCATGCACATCATGTGCATTGCCATTAAGGCAGACACAAGATTCTGCCCCCTGCCTTGTACTTCGCCCCCAGAAGGCTGCACCACTGAAGGATATGGCGGGGGCAAACTTAGCTCTGCAAGCAATACGCTTCAATCTTCTGCTTCACTATACGCATTCTGCCCTTGCCCTGCACACCCAGGGACACGGTGACACCTAGCATTACGCAGGGAACCCGCATACACAGCTCATGCTGTTCATCTCTGGAAGGGCAAGGGAAGTCATCTCGACTCTGTCTCCAAACGTCATGTGGATTGAAGATCAATTGGCATGTCAATGGAGGACGCACACAACCACCCCCCAAAACCCCTGCTTCGTACGAGAGCTTGCACCGTCTAAATATCAGAGGATTGAAAAACAAAAAGATCAGAAGACACACTGTAATTGTAAAAAGTGGGATGCACCTGAGGCATATCATCAAAACAATGTGTGAAAACCAATATTCAAATTATCTCTTGATGAGACACAAATATAGTTACAGAGGCAAAACATTTTTGTCTTGCTGGATCTACGTCTCTCTGTGTCTCTCTCTCACACACACCCACACACGTACAAATACAACACAATACGCACGCACACACACACCCACACATCCCCATACCGTACTAATGCAGAACACCACATGCACACACACACACCCTACAAATACAACACACACACGCATGCACAGACACACACCCTACAAATACAACACACACACACACCCTACAAATACAACACACACACGCATGCACACATACACCTGCTCCCTTTTCTTTTTGCAACCAAAGTAATTGGCAGCGCCATCATTAGCCATCCACACGTCGCTAAGCCCTAGCAGATGACGAAAGAAAAGTCAAGCGGTCCCTCGGAAGGCAGCGCTGCACCAAAATGTCACCCTGTCAAAGCAATTAAACTCAGCGGAGGTGATCTTATCAATGAAGGATTTGCCAAGTAAACAAGACTCTCGGCACACACGCACACGCACACGCACACGCACACGCACACACACACACACACACACACCCAGGGGAATCGATCCCCTGCTTGTTTTTCGTAAGAATGAATTAGATTAGATAATGTTTCACAATGACTTTGTTTTTGTTTTTTTTACCCAGCAGTCCTCGGTCGCAATTTGTCCTTCTTGACGTATATAGCCGTGTGCAGTGGAACTCATTTGAAATAGTGTGGGTCTCTCCGAATACATTGCGGGCATAGTGTGAAAACTATTTGTTTTATTTCATATGTTGTACATTGAAATAGACAATATTTATCAATATTTATTTATATAAATATAATTTATTACACTGCAAAAATTACAACAGATGTGATGCAATACCATTTGTTTGATAGGCTGAGCGACGGTCATCATTTGAAGAGCTAATTACCGCAACGCAATTTCTGTTGTCTTACTTTCTTCAGAAAAATAAGAACATGACGCAGAACAACAACAAAGTCAGGGAGAAGTTTGTTATACAATATAAATATATATGTTTATTTATATATTTACGTGGTATAAAGTGTTTTGACAAATGATTTGACAAAGGAATATCTGAAACACCTTCCAGCAGGCGATGAGAACGCCAGGGAACAAGGGGATTTGTTTGGTGAAACCCTGGGTGGAAAAAACAAGTTTCCGCCCGTTTTCCACCGCAAGGAAACGTTGGTGAAAATAGGTGACACATCTGCTGCCAGACAAGGAAGTGCAAAGTACAACCTCAATTCGTATACATAGCCTTGCTATAATGAGTGGTCTATTTCCATTTCCTAGTGTTGTAAGGGTAGCCAAGGGATACAATGCAGAGAGTGGGGTTTAGATGTGTAACAGACAGTAAATTAAATCCTCTGATTGCAGCCAGAGAGACAGACAGGGAGACAGACGGATGGTATATAGATGTCCCAGGCTTAATGAGAACATATAACTTAATATGGTAGGATTGGGATATGATCATTTCATTCAGTAAGTGGTTCACTTTATTACGACTATTTGATCCGACCACTTCGTGATGGGATAATAAATTGGATACATTGCATCTGTTATGTCCTTTGTGGTTCCGTATAGTTTTAACCCTTATATTTTAATATGTGGTGTCAATTCCCACCTATTAAATGCTATTTACATGATATTACTCATAGGTATGTGTGTGTGTGTGTGTGTGTGTGTGTGTGTGTGTGTGTGTGTGTGTGTGTGTGTGTGTGTGTGTGTGTGTGTGTGTGTGTGTGTGTGTGTGTGGGTGTGTGGTGGTGGTGGGGGTGCATTCATTTGCAAAGCAAACATATGCAAAGTGATAGGCGGTGACACATACAGTAAGTAGGTGGTATACCAATGTCACCGGTATGTGTGTGTGTGAGTATGTGCATGTATGTGTGTATGTGTCCAATTGAAATAAAATGACTAAATTTGACTAAGGCTCACCATTTTGCACAGCCATTTACAATTAAAGACAAACCTCCCACACACGCACATCCATATGCTGACAGCATGCGCGGTGACTGGAAGAAGAAGTTAGGGGATACCTGGGCGTCCTTCAAGGAGGAGCCAGGGATTTAAACCAAGAACCCTGCATTTTCTATTCCTGGTGTGTGTGTGTGTGTGTGTGTGTGTGTGTGTGTGCGCGTGTGTGTGCGTGCGCTTGCCTGCATGCGTGTGTGATGAGCAAATAAAAATGTGTGCTGATACCGAGGTTACCCCCGACTGAGTTTCTAATGATAATTTCTTGGGGCTCAAATGGGATAATCACAGTTGAGTATTTAGTGATCACACTGGCAAACAATGGCATTTGATTAGCAAGTCTCTACATGCAGATTTAATAGCATTAATATACAACAGTGGGTTGCGTGGTGTTTAGTTCAAATGAGTTGGACAGTGAACCACCACAGTGCTTTGAAGCTACTTGTCAACTATCCTGTCCAAAATATGGTATTCATCTAAAATGCTTTGTCGTTTGTTGTGCCTTTCATGGTTAACACAAACGTATATAATTGTGATGGTTATCCTACTTTATCAAGGCTGAGCAAGTATCCCCAATGTGTAGACCTTTAAGTGAAGATTGCTTTTTGTGTATAGATAAGTATTCCACATTTTTCGACGGAGCTGTGATCAAGCAAGCAAACGCCATGACAGCTCATCACTTGGTTATGACCAAATCTCATACTAGGATTTTATTTAGAAGTTTAAAAAGCGAATTGTTGAACAGAAGTGGCTTTCTGAAACTGTACTTACGGAAGATAACTTTCAGAGCTGTTGGTAGCAAGGCCATCCACCTTTCAACTCTCTCGTTAGCTGGCATATTGAGTGATCTTTTGTACCATTCATTCTATTGTCGTAACACATTCATCCGTTCATGAATCAATTTTATAACACTCTGCACACAACCGCGTCCAGAAACTATGCCCTGAAAAGAGTAGCCCGTTTTACGCCATTCAAACAGCCACAGCCCGTTTGTCCGTGGTTTGTGTGAAGGGCTTAAGTAAAGAGAGGAGATTGAAAATGCACCACCAGGGCTATTTGGAATAGATCGACGGAACGGTGTGTACCTCTCTTTCATTTGCATCCATGTATAAGTCCTACAGCCTGTGCCTTCACAGAGCACTGGTCAAGCCGTTCTGCTGTTGCCACCTACTTTAACCCCCCACTGACTGCATAGTTACATCGCCTTCTGCAATCAAAGCGGTATGTTGTAGGTAGGAGTATTATGCCAACTATAAGGCTCATTTTCCTAAAGCTTTTGTTGAAAGACCTTTGCTAATGGATTAATAGTATTGCAAGAACAACACACGGCCACCTACGAGCAATATACTTCCGACTTGCCAAGACAGAGATTGTAGACGTAGGAAGGATACGTTATCCTCAATTACCTTGAGGTTGGAGTCAATGAGGTGAATTCATCATTGTTGTTGAACAGAAAAACACCTGCTGATCGGCATGGTGTCTCAACCTTTGGTTCACACACATCGTCAACAACTCATAATGTTTCAAGCATGTACTAAGAATTGACCTGGGTCAGACTCAGAAACAGAAGCAAGAATGCTGGCTGGAGTGGTAGAGTGGGAGACAGTTGAAGTCAAACCCAATTACATTGACACGTCTGCACCTTGCTAGCTTAAATATGTCTTCCACCCATCCTCAAAGTCCAGCAGTAGAACACCGCTAACACAATGTTTTATATGAAATAATTCTGAATTGTATGCATGCACTAGACCTTAGCGCCCAAAAATATGTGGGTGGAACTTAATTTCACCCAATCGTCAGACTCTGATATAGTAAAGACAGTGCTTTTCTCTTTCGGTTTGTGTCTCTTGTTCATTCATGACAAATACTGTCACTATTTAACTCTCTTCGAGCAATATCTCATTATAATGGGGAGGCTTTCTTTTCGTCCAATTCCCCCTGTCCCTTAAGTGTGAATAGCCGTAATGTGATGTGGTCTTCCCTTTTGAATGGCTGTGCCACATATTCAACTGAATAATGGCTCAGAGTGCAACCAGGCTAACTCTATAGGCAGCAGTGGACGAAAATGTCCCTATTAAATCACAGTGATGAAATAGTATGAAAGAAATACTGAGGACAGCAGGGGAGAAAATGACAGAAAGAATAGAACAGTAGTAAAAGTGTGAGCAGGGAAAGATAGTGGAGCAAAGGGATTTTTATTTTATTTCATGAACACCATGAAACAAAAATGTTAATACCACCCTACATACAATAATATTAATAACACAAACAAACGCAAGTGTTTCATGTGGGTCCACCCAAAGACGATATTATATATACAATCACAAGGTAGAACAAATGTTCAATTATAATTTAACCAAATAAGAAAATGAATGACTAAAACAGTGCACATATGGGTAGAAATAAACAAACACGTATGTGTGCATGTGGCGGTTAGGACAAAGACGCAAAAAGAGCGAGAGAGCGCACGCCAGCCAATAGACTGAACAAAAGGTGCAGGGCTTAACATTGAGTCATCAATGATGCATGGCAGCTGCGTTCAAGGACAAGGAACAGTGTGTGCAGGAGTTTCCCATAATATGATCAATGACATGACACTGGAACACCAAGCATACCCCCAACTTAAACCAAGCATACTGGTTTGAGTTAAATAATTCAGCCTCATTAATAGGTATGACGTGCGGTATACGTGCTGTGTGTGTGTGTGTGTTTGTGTGTGTGTAACGTGCCAGATATCTTATTTACTCCTCATATAGGCATCAGGGGACTTTAGTTTAGAGTAGTATTGTCTCCTTTCATTCTTCAATATTTCGTCACAAAGGACAGACTCAAGGCTAACTCGTATGTATTTTCGCATATTCCTTCTGGTACTCAATAGTTGGTGATTGAACACCATTGAAAAAATGCATTGACTAATAAATATTTATCACACTGGAAGAATGCAGTACACCACGTGTCATACTGTTTTTATAAAATGTGCTGTAAAAGTAAAGTTGCATTGACTTGAAGTAGACTTCTAACATTTATTATTATATTCGTTTTTTCCTTGAGCACTATCAAGTATGCCAAACTGCGTTAGCATTGCCCGGGAACCAAACGAACCACACACGCTCACGTTTCATTTGCTCTGCAGATAAGGTCTGGCTCCACTCCCATACAAATATAATTCTGCCCGGTATGAGAGAGACCGACCAATCACAACCGTTTATCTAATATGAGGCGGGATAAATATGATGACGTGCAGAGGAGCGCCGTAGCGGCATTTTCAACAACAACAACCAAAATGGCTGCCGCCGATGTAGAACGGTCTGTTGATTCCGCTATCAAGAGAGTATTAAACAAACTGGACGGCTATTCTGACGGCTAAAACGGCAACACTGATTCACAGACATGTCGATGCTATGCAATCACAGCTCTTCTCTGCAAGCATGTTGTCTGGTTGCAATTTATTCGTCGCCAAGTGCTGCGTCAACTGTTTCGATGCTATGATTGGCTGTCGGCCTATGATTGGTTGTCGGCCTATGATTGGTTGTCGGCCTATCCAATTGCGTCCAAAGGCATTTTGGTCTGCGTCCGTTGGTGACACCACTTGGAAATCGAAAATGAAGAGAGAGGTTCCAGAGTAATTGGCGATGCCAGGCTGGTGTTAGCCTATATTCAGACATTTGATTTGTTTGTATTTCATGTCCATAATGTAACATTCCACTTGAAGCTGAGATGTTGTTGCATGACGCTGTAGTCAACATGATACCACTGTTGTCTCCACTTGCAGATGCTTCTACTCATTACATCTAGTCATGCTGGATGCCACTTGAGCTCTGGATGAGCATCACAATTCTGATCTTCAACATTCACAGATGTTGAAACTATATTTAAATGATGTTTTATTTTTTTGCATATGTGCAATAGTTGGATTCATAGCACCTCTCTGAACTATGTTTGTAACGATACCGTATAAATGTTTACCTTTTAACCTTGTTGATCGCCTACCGTAGATCACAATGGTATGCATGGTCTATAGTGAGCAAGGTCCTAAAAAAGGAACATTTGGATTTCAAAGAGGCATTGTAAAGTATATTCATTGGAACACTATGTAAACTGTGAACATTTGGCTTAGTTTGTTTTTCCACAGATCAACATGTAGTGAAACTTTTGTAAGAGTTCCGCTTTGTTCGGCACCTTGATTCACATACACCAAGACGTTTGGTGAACACCGTGAGAGTTGTCAAATTTCACACGACGTCAACCACGTCAAACGTTGTCTCGACAACCTTCGATGCTATTGGCCTTTAGCCGCCAGCCCCTTGCCAAACGCCCTGGAGTCTGGCAGAGTCCCCTTCTGTTTCAGAATGTCTGAAAGAGGGTTACTTAAACGATGAACCGCCTGTCTGCACTAGCGTTATCTTTCCTTCATCAGGATCCTGCACTGCGCAGTTGCTGCTCCAACTCCCAACACGTAGCCACCCGATGCTCTCTAGACTCCCTTTAATCTGGCCTCACTGCTCACCGCTTGGCAGGGCCTCAAAACCCCTCACATTTCTGCTGACTCCAGACACAGTCATTCTTTTCGACCTCTCCGCTGCATTTGACCCTTTTCCGGACCGTCCTCAGAGAGCGTGTGGCTGAGTTGGGACTTGCGAGTGCAACTCTCTGCTGGTTTGGGTTCACGACCCTTCTACACAAAGGAACAGACCCTTTCCACAGAGGGGTTATCGTAGGACAAACAGAGGTGTCGTTCATGACGCAAATTACGGGTCTGCAACTTTTATGTTTCGTTTTTTATGACTAGTTTAATCTGCTACCGGTGATTAATCTGCTAACCCTGGTACATTAAACGCGCAGACCCATAATTAGTGTTATAAGCGACACCTGTGTTTGTCCTAAGATGATGCCTGGGTAAAAAGGGGGTATTTGTCACAATGGGCCATATTCACCTAGTGGTCAGCTTAGTTGTAAACGCTTGCTGGTAGTGTTTACAACCAAGATGGTTGCTAGGTGAAAGAGGCAGATTACCCAAGTAAATAGTCAAAAGGCCATGCTCCCCACTTTTGGCACAGATATGTCTGTACACTGACGTGCAGCGCTATCGTGTGGCAAAAACTAAATGTATGGAAAACAACATAGAAAACAACATATTTTCCACTGAAACCGTCCAAAGCACATTGAAACAAGTCATCACTTAAAACTAGGGACCACAAGAAAGCCATTGGATAATAATAACTAAATAATTGTGAAAACAAGGAAATTACATGCCAAACACAATTCAATTGACATGAAATAAGGTCATGGGTGAGTTGTTTTCTGGTCTTTATTGCAAGATGTTTGAATACTTTAAAGCTATGTTCACTATACTACACTTCAAAGTAAAACAAACAAACACAAAGAAAAAATCCAAGAGGCTGACATAGTAAACAGTGCCGCTGAAATAGCTGTGACAACAGAGAAAGCCGGAGTGTGATAAACTGCTAAACACACATTGTTATTCCCACATGCAGGGGGAGAAAACCATGGGTATCTGGCAGACCATCAGCAACCATGAAGACACGCCACTGAAAAGACAACACTTAACACCAACAGAATGCAGTCTGTATACAACACCATGACTGCTGTCCTGGACTGTGTCAACCCAGGGCAGATGCTCTCCTAATAATACTGGTGGGTTTTAAGTCTTTCGTCAGACAGAATGGACTTTAGGACCTGTGTGTGTGGGTGGGTGGATGCGTTGGTGTGTTTTATTTTGTGTGTGTGTGTGTACGTGAGCACTTGCGTTGTATGTCTGTGGCATGCTGAATTATAACAGCCTGTGCATTCATATTTATAATAGCACACATATTAAGGATAATTGGACACTCCATACTCCTCCATCTATACATATTTATGTTTGGCGAGGTGTGCAGTTGAGCCTCTATTCCCCTGAGTGCCTTTGAATTCATTAAATTACCTCCTCCTGTGCATGGGGCTATGCTCCTGATCAATCCGAAGCCACTAAAATGCAGCCTCATTGGACTGCGTGGCTCCAAAACGCCTGTCAACACCCGCGTTTCATTGGATGATTGTTGGCTCATGTATATATTAGACATTAGGACACATTTCTCGTCTTACATCTTACACAGCAGTGAATGTTGAGTATGACAGTTGTAATTACCATGGAGGGGGGGGGAAAAGTGTTAGTGCTACGTTCATTCGGTTGAGCAACATTGTCGGGTCCTTTTCTGAATATAATTTAGTATTCATGTGAACCAATCAACGGGGACAGCCACAACAGCAGCTATTCTTCAGGACTTCACTAAGCTAAGCTCTGGGTGATGTTAAGTTGACTGTTATAGGCATTCATGTATCACTGCTCTCTCCTTCCTCCTCTTTGCCATCACTCTTCTAGTCTTCTACTATGAAGTTTGGTTACATTTTATATTAAGGTACACATATTAACCAGTTGCTTATTGGCATGCACATTAGTAGCATATTGGCTCTTTATTAGAATCAGAATCAGAAAAGCTTTATTGTCAAGTAAGTTTTTTACACATACAAGGAATTTGTCTTGGTGATGTAGGTGCACGTCACGTTCTCTAAATAAGTTAACAATAGAAAATAAACAATATAAGTATAAATATATGTATAAAAAATTTGTTGGTTAGTTAGTTAATGAATTAGTCATTATAAAGCACCTATTAATGCCTTATTCTGCATAACCATATTGTACAACTACTATGCTGTTAACTAAGAGTTTTCCCTCAATAACCGCCTAATTACTGCTTATTGATAGTAACTAAGGAAGTTGTAGGCCATGAATAACAATCTTAATATGCTTTGCTCAGTATGGACCTTATAAGGTGGTAATACCACAATAATCGTCATTGTCCCTTAATAACACTTAATAAATATGGTCTATTCTTATGTAACAAAACACAAAACTGTGTTAAAGTGTTATTACCGTCCAAATAACTCTAAATTAAGTCTTTCTAACGCAGAACATCTTCCCCATTCCAAAGTGAGGTCTTGCTCATAACTAATTCACCAGTAGTTTGACACTTATTAACCCACACAGGTTCGCTATTCTAAAGCTGCCTCCTCTTCACACCTAGTAAATCCATTATAGCTCACAACTAGTGTCTATCCTTAAGTGATGGTCTGTTGAGGTGCAAAGGTTCTTTTCTCATCAGTTGTAGAAGATCAAAGTCGAATTATCTATTTGAATGCCAATAAGCAACTAGTTAATGGTTAATATGTGTACCTTAATATACAGTGTTACCTAAAGTTTATTTTCTGTATAGTTACTCTGCATACACTTTTGTAATTTTGTAGGAATAATTCAATCTGTTGTTATTGTTCTCATCCTCGGTTGTAACTCGCTCTGGCTGTGTCTGGCCAATTACGAAATGTGAATGTACATTTTGTCAACATGGTTAACTTGTCTTTTTTTGCTTCTATGCAATCAGCAGAAATACATTTACTCACTGTCATACTGCTAGAGACAATACAATTCGACAAGAAAGGGTGCAAGTCATTCTCCTCTAAAAACTTGTTCAAACTATCAAATTAATTGCTAAACCCAATATGTTCACACACACACACACACACACACACACACACACACACGCACACGCACACACGCATAGAACAGACATACACATGCAACCCTAATCATAGGTACACACACACGCACATAACCAAACTCTACTATGCAGTTAACTTACTCTACTAAATCGTAATAAATGATCAATTGAGAGGAGAAGAATGCACTGCAATGATTCTACCTGATTCATCTCCACAATGTATTGCAGCACTGTGGACAAGCCTACAGCTCCTTCTACATCAACTCAAATAAAGATTGTGTGCAGCATAACCATGTAAAGTGTATGGTTTCCGTAGCTGGCATCCTGCTGTATGAAGCCTTTTTTTACTGCCAACCTTCTCCCTGGTTAGACATCGTACATCCAATTATGATCACAGTGGTTTTGGCCAGCTGAATATGGTTTCACCTTCATGTACTCGTTCCAGTCTCTTATAAAGTAAAAGTAAGTAATAAAGTTGGCTTGGAATCACTAACTGATGACCAGGGTCGAATTATCTCTCCTTAACAATGTTAGAGTTTCTATGAGAGCGTTTAAGATAATAAAGGGTATACGCTTCACACAAACTGCAACCAACGGATTCCCCAAATAATGATGGGCATTGTCCGATTAAAAAAAACGATGTGGTAGGATATTATGCAGCACTTTAATGCCTTTGGTCACACATGGTCCATTCTCTGATCAACGGGCTCATGACTCTGAGTGTGCCTGCAAGAGGTAGTGTGCAGGTAAGTGTGTGTGTGTGTGTGTGTGTGTGTGTGTGTGTGTGTGTGTGTGTGTGTGTGTGTGCGTGCGTGCGTGCGTGCGTGCGTGCGTGCGTGCGTGCGTGCGTGCGTGTGTGTGTGTGTGTGTGTGCGCGTGCCGCAGTGAACCACACTCCCTTACAAGCGTGGCCACTGCTTAGATAATTACACAAATGGCTGCCTTTGGCTCAACAGTTTTAGTGTTTGCCTTCCAACTCTAAGGTAGCCAGTTGTGAACCTCGCAGTGTGCAGGTCTGTAGACCGTGACATTGGTGTGGTGATGTGTGTGTTTGGAGGGATGCTGTGGGAGTGATATATTCCCGTATTCAACAAAGTATGCCAAACAAATGTCTCATTTAAAAACAACGAAAGTATGGAGTGAAGGATGAAGTAAATATAATCATTGCAGTTTGTCATTTCCAACCATGGTGAGTGACATGCCTTTTTACCATCAAGGTAGCCTCATCATTTAGAGGGCCAACCCGTACGTACTGCAAATTTCCTTCATCTATAGTCCCAGTTTCAGTGACTGATCTGATAACTTAGTATGTGATCTTCTACTGCGTATGGGGGTCCTCTGTTTGAAGTGGTGGCACAAAGAAGAGCAAAGCCAATCAGTGCAAACACGCTTGAGTACAAACAACTTTAGAATCAGGCTGTTGCAACCGTATATGGAAGTGTGGAAATCTGTAGCAAATATGCTTTGTCGAAGAACAGATCAGTCGAAACAAACAGCGCCGTGTAACATCAAACAAGGGTACATACCCAATTTGCTATGGGATCTTCTGCCTCCATTTGTTCATTTTAAATATGAACAAAAAATAGGGTAACATACCAAATGTTGTAAGTTAAACCCAGAAGTGTCCTAATAATTTTGCGTAAGATGCATCCATCCACCAAAGTCTTTATAAATTCTTTGCATACACTTACTGTAAATGGTAAATGGACTGCATTTAGGGATTGGGTGTCTTTGATTTTACATGGCTCATCTCATGAGCACATGTGGTTTATTATGTTTGTTTTAAATCAGTTTAATTAATAAGGTGATGAATGGATTTTAATCACAGAGTATCTCACTGCTCTACATATGATATAACTGTGGAGTATGGGATGTCGATTATTTGCACTTTAATCTGCTGAGAATCCAGAGAGATAGGATAAGTGCATGTTCAGTTAGTGAGGAACTGGGGTGGGGGACACGGGAGGTGTCCAATTTCTAGGCCCGATGCATAGGGTATTGTGATTGGTCAGCGCATGTAGGGGGAATTCACACATTTTGGGCATATAACCTGAAGCCTGATTCCAGGTCAGGAGTTCTTTGCAAACCAACTCGGGTTTTGTTATTACTTATGTACAAGTGATACTAAAGTCTTTATCTTTCAAACTTCGGTTTTCTCGACCTTAGTTTGTTAAAGTGTGGAGTTTTCATCAACAACAATACCTATTTTGTAATGATTCTACAAACAGATGAGATAATAAGTCATACGGACGAGATAACAATATTTCCAGATAACAAATGTTGTCACGCTGCCTCCTTGTACTGTAAGTTATGAAGAAAGATTGTAGCTTTCCCAACTTCGTATGCCACTGGCCCAAAAGCATTACATTAGTTGTTTTGATCGGTTACTGTAGTTTAATCAACCTTAAAATGAGATTTTACACATTTCCATTCCAGCGTGCTTGTAAGCGTCTACTTTCCATGCTTCACTTCGTCTCATAAACACCGGCAACAAGAAAAGGTCTTTTTTTACCACATTCAAAAACATCAGAAAACATCATTTTTTTTACAACAGACATTCTCCTCTGGATGCCCTGCAACTGTAAATTCGGTCAACTAACTCAGGGGGTCGTGAAAAGAAGAGGCCAACTAAAGATCAAAATGTGAGTGGAAATCCTTGATGGGACCTGTACGGGTAGCACATTAGGCTTATTGTAAAGTCTTGTTGGCAGCTTTAAAATGCCTTTTGAGGACAGCTTTCAATTGGCCCCTGATTTTCGGATCATCCACTCCTTGAAAGGACGTCTTGTGAAAGACTGATTATATGTGTATTAGACAAATCAGGGACAACTTCAACGGGATAAGACGCAAAACGTGTGCAGTGTTGGCTTGCCATCGCCATGTCAACCCAGCCGTGAGTTATTGGACGAATAATAACGTGTAAGGTGGGAGGCGTAGACATCGGTCAAATTGACGGCGGTTGGAGTTTGATTGACGTGAGGAGTCCAGCGTACATTAACGGATTCATGAGTTGTCAGTGTGTGAATTAGATGATAAAGGTCCAGATCAAGTCTAATATATTCCAATCAATAATGGTTTAATCCCATTACTTTGACTGTTATTAAATCAATAAAATCAATACATAAATCAAATAAATCAAAAATATATATCATTCCAATGTATTTCATATTCATTCATTTGTATTCAATAATATTCTCTACAATAGTGAAAATAACAAACAAATAATATATTTTCTCAACTACAACGGTGTCCAATGGCAATGTGAAATGTCCTCTGTCCATCTGTGTGTTTGTGTGCTGCTGAATATGGTGATGATTGCTTTTTCTTTTGTGGAAAGAAGCAACCTGAGGGAGAAAAGAAGAGAGTTTAAATTGAAAGAAGTGGAGGAGAAAATGAGGTAACAAAGGAAGAACATCTTTCTTACACATTCAAGGATTTGGCCAGGGCCTTTTGACAATCCCTAATTCTGATGCATCCAAACACATAAATACATTAATCTCTATAGGATTCTCATTCAAATATAGATAGCGTTGGTGGCTGTACAAAACACACATTTATGCACCCACTCTGTATAGTGTATTTATTTACAATAAAATCCAAATAGTTAGTGTTTCAATTGTGTGTGCGTGTGTATTTATGTGTATATGTATGTGTGTGCCTGCATACGTGTGAGTGTGTGTGTGTGTTTATGTGCGTGTGTGTGTGTCCTGTATGAAGCAGTCGGTTGCACTAGTCCCTGTGCTAAATGCTGTCGTTACCTCACAGCGCTGGTTTCAGGTCTGCTCCTTTGATGGAGGATGGAAAGGAGGGGGTTTCCTTATCAAACCTGCAGTTAATCACACCCGCTTAGGAGGGGGGGCACAGCCTGTCAGGGTGGGTGGGGATTGGGGGAGGTATGAAGTTGTAGATAAAAAAACGAATATCATCGAATCTGTGTGTGTGTGTGTGTGTGTGTGTAGGCTGCACTGCATCTGAAATGGCATGCTATGGCACGCTACATGGGTACTGCTAACCAGAGTGCAACGATACATCTTACTATTTAATTGTAGACATAATACAAAACTACAAAATGAACAGGTACTTGTTAATAATAGTGTGTAGCTGTGATTGCAACCCATGCCATTTGGGGTGTGTGTGTGTGTGTGTGTGTGTGTGTGTGTGTGTGTGTGTGTGTGTGTGTGTGTGTGTGTGTGTGTGTGCGTGTGTGTGTGTGCTTAGAAGATATAATACACAATGATCAGACCAATTTATTTTCTTACATGAACCCATGTCAACTCAGGCGCAAACTGATAAAACCTAATGACCGAGCAGTTATGCCAGCGACGGACTGCTCCACCTTTCAGCCGCACCACTTGAAATATTTGTGGGACAAAATTTGCCAAGCACTTCTGTGTGCCTCTGAATTAGCATGTCGTCGTGGCGCCGCAAAGCACAACCCCCTGCCCCCCAAATTGGTATGAATCAATCACAACTAATAACAATTATAATTATGTTTTGAATAGAGTCAGGAACTGATGGAAACAGATGACCAAATGTTCCCCAAAAGAATGGTTTGCAAATAAAACGCAAGACCAAGCTGAATAACATACAAACAACAATAATATTTGTATTTACAGAGCACTTTTCAAGCGATAATGCTTTCCATGGTGAGGAAGTTCATCAAGCAAAAGAAAGCAATATTAATGAAACATGTGCATATACATACAAACATACACACACATACACAAACATATACACATACGTACACATATACATGTATGCATACACAAACATAGCATACATACAGAAAATACAGAAAAACTAACAGCTCGTGCACACAGAAGTGTGGTTCCTCAGCTGTTAGGAAAAGCCTTTCTGTAAAAGTAAGTACTAAGATGAGATTTATATGCAGCCAAAGTCAGCTGATCTGATGCTCAGTGGAAGGTTGCTCCAAATCACAGGAGCAAGTGCTGCAAAGGCCTGATCACCCTTTGTTCAAGGAAAGGATTGTCTGGGCTGCAGAGTAGGACACCTTTTACAATATCTGTAGCTTAAGGTTGATTAAGTTGAGTTGTTTCTTTATTTTTGAAGTCACGTGCTGTAGCTGCGGCACGTTCAGTGAATCGATAGCTTACAATGTTGGGATTGCATCTCATGTCGGACTAGATCATGCAGGTTCCCGGATCGACTTGATACACCCTGCACATTTTCATTGTGCTGATGGAGTTTTCTTTGTTTAGCGTTTGCCACGTGACCTCTCTATGTGCAGCACATGTGACATACCCCCCTCTCGCACATACAGTACATCTGCATGTCAAAAAGGTAGAACAGCATCTCTCCTACATAACCATTCGACTGCAGCACTGCCACATCACGTCCCGGTGTCTCTTGCAATAACAGACCTTTACAAATTTTTGTGTCGGATCAAAAAAAGAAAAACGAGTGCCAAACATCTGCCCTGCTGTGTGATACTTGAGCCTGACTGCTCAGTGTCACGTGTGCGAGACACTGAGCAGCAGCTGCCATATCTCCATTACCTTGATTCAATGCGGTGATAAATGGTTCTAGGTGGAAGACGTAGGCTTCTCTGCCAGAGGTTTTATTTATTTATATGATAACGGTAACGAGGAGGCTTATGTAACACTGCAGCGTAATGGGGGATTTCAACAGAATAAGCAGATCTAGAAACCTCGACATTTTGCATTCGTGCATGTTTTCAAGTCTGTGTATGTTGCTTTTTTTGAGGGCGGGCTAAATGCTGTACACAAGGAGAGGGTTTTCTAAGAATGGTGAGACTATAACTCCCCCATTCAAGTCATATGAATAACAACTCAACACCTGTAACATTCATCAGCCCGGCACAAACCTTAGAGTGATTCAAGTGTGATCAAGACAAGGAAATAAATAACACAAATGAAGTGCATGGTCTATAAATGAAGAGACGGATGGACCAAAAGACAGCCCTGGATAGTTCCTTTGATGTGTAGAGCGTTTGCATATAGGCTCCCAGTTTCCTCTCTCACACACACACACACACACACACACACACACACACACACACACACACACACACACACACACACACACACACACACACCTCAGATCATCTGAAGGCAGAGTGTTAGCTAATGAGGCCAAAGGGGAGAGACTCTTACAGCTGCAGTGATGAGAAGCTTGTTTCCTAGTCCCATCCTCGAAACACTCCAACACAACTCAATCACACTCATTAGGCAACACAGGCCACGCCACTCAATCACACTCATTAGGCAACACAGACCATGTGACTCCCAGTAGCCGGCTCTGCCATGGTCTCCTTCCACTGCTTTAGGAATCTCTACACCTCTTGCGTTCGACATTACTCTGTTGTAATTAAATAAATAAGTATACATTCATTATGAATAAATACGCTTATGAAATGCATAAGATTCATAATTAATTAATTAATTAATTAATTAACCTCAATTACTAATTTGTGAATACATTTGAAGAAATCTCAAATGCTCCAGTTGATCGTTTAACTGGTTTCTACATTTTGGATGTTGTAAACGCTGGCAATGGATACTTGATGTGAGCGCTGGTTGGAACGCAAGTGGCTATTGTCTCATTGTTAACCAATCAGGTGTGCTGGATGATCAGGTGTGCTGGATGATCAGGTGTGCTGGATGATCAGGTGTGATGGATGATCAGGTGTGATGGATGATCAGGTGTGCTGGATCATCAGGTGTGATGGATGATCAGGTGTGCTGGATGATCAGGTGTGCTGGATGATCAGGTGTGCTGGATGATCAGGTGTGCTGGATGATCAGGTGTGATGGATGATCAGGTGTGATGGATGATCAGGTGTGCTGGATGATCAGGTGTGCTGGATGATCAGGTGTGATGGATGATCAGGTGTGCTGGATGATCAGGTGTGATGGATGATCAGGTGTGCTGGATGATCAGGTGTGATGGATGATCAGGTGTGCTGGATGATCAGGTGTGATGGATGATCAGGTGTGATGGATGATCAGGTGTGATGGATGATCAGGTGTGATGGATGATCAGGTGTGATGGATGATCAGGTGTGCTGGATGATCAGGTGTGATGGATGATCAGGTGTGCTGGATGATCAGGTGTGCTGGATGATCAGGTGTGATGGATGATCAGGTGTGCTGGATGATCAGGTGTGATGGATGATCAGGTGTGATGGATGATCAGGTGTGATGGATGATCAGGTGTTATTGATCCATCTCGTCAAACATCAAGTGACTTCTCAGCCAAACTCAATCGCCAATTGGACAGTTACACTTTACATTAGGATGCATTCATTACCATTAATTAACATTAATTAATAAAGTAATAATCATTCACTAAAAGTTAAATAATAGTTAACTAATGGGTCTAGTAAACATGTACTAATGGTGTCCATGTTTAACAATGGTGTTCATGTTAACTACAGCATTCATGAATACATTATTTAATAGGGTTAGGGTTACTGTTTACCCTAAGTCTAACCCATATGCTAATTCTTTATAATAATGGTTATGACTGCCTTAACTCATTTTAATTAATTGCTAATTAACGTGCCCTCTTCGTAAAGTCTGATTCACCCCCTCCTTGTTGACTGCCGTCTTTTGCCACACAGTGCTGTGTCTCTTCCCCCCCCTGTCACCCTCCTTACTTATTTATGTTCTTGATTCCGTCAATGTCTTTTGTTTTATACATCTGCCTGTCTCTCCTTGACAACCTGCCCGTCACAGAAGCTCAGGTGCCACAAAGCACCATTCAACTCTCTCAAATTCTTTCCTTCATCTCTCTTGATCAGTTGCAGCTGAATATTCTCTCTCAGGCATTTCTAACCCCCCCCCGCCCCCTCTCTCTCTCTCTAGCAGCGCTGAATGCCTCATTACCTGGATGGAAAGGCCATGAATTGGCATACCACTCACAAAGCTCTTTCTCTCCCTCTCTCTCCCCCTCACTCTCTCTCTTTCTCGTTCAGCAGCTGTGACTTGTCAGTGCCAACCTTGGCCTCCGTTGATCCACACACATGCCTCTCTCTCTCTCTCTCGCTCGCTCTCTCTCTCTCTCTCTCTCTCTGTCTCTCTCTCTCTCTCTCTCTCTGGTCAAAGTTTCCTTTCCACTCATTGCACACTTCACTCCCTCAAGACTCTTTCACACCCTGACGTCTCTTCCTCTCTCCCTGCCCTTGTCCCCGTTGCATTCTCTAACCTCACTCCTACTCTATGAATCTCTCTCTCCCTCCCTCCCTCCCTCCCTCCCTCCCTCTCTCTGCTCCTCTTTTCCCTAATTGCTGTCGTCTCTTGCTCACTTCTCCTCTGGCTGGCTTCCAAGCTCGCTCGCTCTGTCTTTCTCTCTCCCGCTCTTTCTTATCCCTTGCTCCCTCTCCCCCTCTGTTTCTCTCCTCATTGCTCTCTCCCCTGTACCTTGGCAGGGTCTAACACAATCTCTACCCACGGAGACTTAGTTTCCGAAAAAAAGACACAAGTCTGAAGAAAGACGACAGGTTAGAGAGAGAGAGAGAGAGAGAGAGAGAGAGAGAGAGAGAGAGAGAGAGAGAGAGAGAGAGAGAGAGAGAGAGAGAGAGACTTATCTTGTTGGCTTGATTTCAGTGCTGCTAATTGGTTTATACAGCAGTCTTCCAAGCACTCCCGGATTCATTCGGTGTATCTGGTGTGTGTTTTTGTATTTGCGTGTGCACACATACCTGCGTATTTCTTTGTGCAATTCTTGAGCTATTTAACAATCATGGTGTGTGTGTGTGTGTGTGTGTGTAGGTGTGTGTTTCACGGTAGCATTGTTTGTTTACTGCACAGTCTCCATATACAGCTGAAGTGTCCCATCCACTCAATCCCTTCTATATTTTAAAACAAATCTTTCTAAGTGTGTGCGTGTGTGCGTGTGCGCGTGTGTGCGCGCGCCTGCACACGCACACAGAGACCCTTCAGTGGGCAGAGGCAGTGATTAGGAGACAGAGGGAGGCGGGACAGATGCGACGGCACCTGAGCTGGAGAGACGGGGGAGTCTTATGGACAGCTGACGGCGGAGACCGTGTGAAATCCGACTTAATTGTCGGGCTAACAGCGAGCTATCTCAGGACAGAAGGCGCTCAATCTAATTTCACTCTTTAGTCTGAGGAATAATATCCTTAGCCGCTAGGAAAGCGGGGCTATGAATAGAATATTAAATTGTTTGTGGGGGAGGGGGGGGGATAAAATAACTTTGAATGGCTGGATAAAGACCAACAACAAACGGAGCGGTGAGACAGAAGGGCCTCCACTTGAATATAATCTGTCAAGGGGGTTTATGCTAGGCTAGGCTAGGCTAAAGTACACCCCCTAAGGCCCACAGCACGCCCCCTGGTGGGCCTCCAGAGGAGAGGCAGGCCATCGGCTTCTCTTTGAGATGGCAGAAGCTGGAGAACGACAAAGTGGTGTGTGTGTGTGTGTGTGTGTGTGTGTGTGTGTGTGTGTGTGTGTGTGTGTGTGTGTGTGTGTGTGTGTGTGTGTGTGTGTGGATAGAGTGTGACAAATCAGGGCTACAAACGCAGAAAAACCAAAGAGCTGTGTTGTGTTCATTCACCGTCCTGTTGTTCTGCTGCCATTCATCTTTATGAGCAGAGGGGATATGGGGACAGTGTTTCTGAGAGAGGAAAACAAACAATAAAATTGGTAATGTATTTAGAACTCTTATCTTGAAGTTATGGTTTGGCAATACAAACACACAGCAAAATAAGACAAGTTAGAAGTTGAGTCTGATTTACTATGTGTGATTTCCACATATATTAAAGGCTCAGACATCAATCTTAAATTAAATATTGATTGGAACAGTTCAATTCTATTGATTTTGCCATGTAGTTATAGTTGTCTATAGTACTGCATAGTTCAACAGTCACAGCACATACTGCAGAGGTCAACTAGGTTTCATTGCAGAGTAGTCTACGTACGTGACTGACCCAATAGCAAAACAATGTTCACAATAGGAATATATTTTGATTCAGTATTTTGCTCTATTGGTTAATGTCCGAGGGTGCTACCAGGAACCACGATGTTGATAATGACGGTAAAGCACTCCCTCTCGTGTCAAATTAACTAATTAGGGTGTTGTGTGTTTTAACTATAAGTTCCGGAAATCCAGGAATATGAATCTATTTCTTAATTAAGATGTGTTTGGTGGCATTAGACGCACACACACGCACACACACACACACACACACACACCAGTAGACATAAACTTCTTATGAAAGCTGTCTGCCTCTTTTCAGAGTCCTGCTCAGTGTTACAACTAAAAGTGTGCACCCGCATCATGAGCTAATGAATATAATGTGTTGTCTATAAGTCATATACAGTATGTTTGTACAAAATTCCCTTTGTGAATCCTCTGTAATACTAGCAGTCTGAACAGCCAATGGATTGATGAGGCTTTTACACAGTCTGTGCCAATAATCATAGCACTATTGTACTATGGCCATTGATGGCGCAGAAAGAGAGAGAGAACCAGAGAGAAAATCAAAGAGAGAGAGAGAGCGAGAGAGAGAGAGAGAGATGCATTGGAAGTAAGGATGGCTAGCACATTGGATATCAATTTGGTTGGTTTCAAGTAGGGCTGTTTTAATGAGGCTTAAAAAAAGATGTTCTCATGGTTAGAATGAGGCAGGCAATAATTCAGTGTTCATTGGAAAACTGGCAGTGTTTTACATGTGCTTGTTAAACCCGGGTTCCTTTTGAATGATGTCCAAGGGAATTATTTGAAATTGAAGTGTTTTACATATGGCAGATTTATGGAACTAATGTGCATTCACTCTTCCACTGTGCACACACACTTGTGTGTATATGTATATGTGTGTGTACATACACAGACCAACATACTAACAAATCATGACGATATATGTACAGTTTACCAGATACACTTTCAAGTGTAATAAAAGGCAGCTGCGATATACATGGATATGCATTTTGAGGTGGAAATTGAACACACACACACACACACACACACATATGCGCACACAAACACACACTGAGACAGACACACACTGACAGCTTCGCAGGGACACCTTTTTAATTTAAGCTTCGATAATTCACCTGCATTGCATAACTCCCAGGAAGAGCATGGCTCCTGAAGGATTTACACCGGGGTGGTGGTGGTGGTGGGGGGGATGTGTCTGTGTCTGGGAGGGGGAGAAGCATGGCAGCGAGAGACTTTAAGAGGACAAATCTCATGGCACCGCTAGGACTTAACTGCAGATGGCATGACAGTGGGGGATGACACCCTGCCAGAAGGTAGTAACATGCGTAAAGTGGCACCGCACACTTTACCAACACACAAGGTAAACAAGGTAGAGAGTGATATAGATGACACCGGCGCACCACTCACACGCATGCCGCTTGTCTATGCAGCTGCTACACGCACGCACACACGCACGCCACACACACGCACGCATCTATGCGCCGTAAAGTCCTACATGCATCAACGTCACAGCATCTGCCTTTTAGTGTTTCATTCACGCCCATGTGCACACCGGCACGCGTCTATGCACACGCGTACACACAACATCGCCTTTGAATGGGCCGTTATTTAAGGCGTATGCCGCTAGAGCACAGCTCATGTTCCAACAGGATGCATACTGCATATGGCTTTGTCTCACACATGAAACACACATTATCGTCGCAACATTCCTTTGAAAAAAATTACCTTTTCCCTTGATGATTACAAATAAATTGTATTCCTGAAAAGCAGGAATTACCGCAGTTTGAAATGAAAGAAACATCAACATTATATTTCAAACATAAAAGGTAACAAAAGGTAAATGAACACCTAAACAACAAAGGGGTTATACATAAAGGGTGGATCTTCAAATTAATGTCGATGACTCCTCGAGACACTTGTGAAATGACTTTGCATCCGGTAAATTGGAGGCAAACGGATCAACACAAGTGAACTGACCCTTTTCAAACACAACACACAACAGCAATTAAGGGTCTGCTTCTTTTTTTTGTATCTTCACTAGTTTAGTCTACTACACGTGACCTGCTGACACACTTTTTTAAATTTCAGTTTTTCCCAATACATTTAACAATGTTTTCCCTGTATTTCAAAATGACAGGAAAATCATATTAGAATTACAAAAATAAATTGTTTATAGAAATGTGTCATGTGAATTAAGCAAAAAATACTGACAAATTGATTAAATTACAATTTGAACAGAACCAACCATAAAAATGAGTATTCTTTGACAAAAGTATCAGCATTTTTTGTAATTTGATTTTGTTATGGCAATTTATCAGTCTCAAATACATACAAATACTCTTGATTATACATATACAAATGTATATATGGGAGGGTGTGTGGATGATGGCTGGTTGAAGCAGCCTCACCTGGCCGAGGCTGATTGGACTCTGGGGCCGGGTGAAGCTGCACACCTGTTGTGCATAGAGTACTCAGTGTGCACAGGTTAAACCAGCCATCGCCACACACACTCAGGGAATTAAATTAGATGGCAACAAGTAACACCAGGCCATGTATCATTTCCAACAAACCTTTTACAATAAACCGGATTCCTAACATCACCACCCTGCGTCCTTTGTCTGGAGAGCCAGAAAAAAGTCACCTAGGTGGCGTGTGGCAGCCACCTAGGTGTGTTTATAGAAATGTATCATGTGAATTAAGCAAAAAATACTGCATCCGAGAGTTGTACCGGATGCAGTACAAGTGTAACTACCTCATTTGGTAGTAACGCATGTTACTACCAAAAAATACACACACACATCCCCACCTAGGTGGCGTGTGGCAGCCACCTAGGTGGCGTGAGGCAGCCACCTAGGTGGCGTGTGGCAGCCACCTAGGTGGCGTGTGGCAGCCACCTAGGTGGCGTGTGGCAGCCACCTAGGTGGCGTGTGGCAGCCACCTAGGTGGCGTGTGGCAGCCACCTAGGTGGCGTGAGGCAGCCACCTAGGTGGCGTGTGGCAGCCACCTAGGTGGCGTGTGGCAGCCACCTAGGTGGCGTGAGGCAGCCACCTAGGTGGCGTGTGGCATGGATGTTTGCTACAGTATAATTGCAAGAAAATGTATCACTAAAGAGAGATATGCATACAAAAACTGAAAGAAAAACTAAAGTTGAACAAAAAACTAAAGTTTAACAGATTTTGACTTTGGCTTTATTGTTTTGTATGAAAGACGGCCTCAAGGAACATCATCCATTTTGTGGCTCTAGCAGGACAGGAAGTGATGCAATCCCTCACCGAGTGGTTCCCAGCAGATCAAAAAACAACACACCGTTCATGGGGCACAGAATGACTTGGGAGCTAGCTAAAAGGTTCTGGCCCTTATCATATCAAAGGACAAATATAATTATAAATTTGGGGACAGTAGCACCACAGGAACTAATTCATTTGGGTATCTAGACAACCAAGAAGTAAAGCATGACCTTCCTTTGTCAAGCATGATTGAAACCCCATGCAAGCTACCTGGTTCCAGTGATGGCAGTATCCATATCAGTCACTGGACCGAGATTATGAACTATACGTACACATTTCTCGCTAGAAAATGTATCAAAAAGCATTTGGATGCCCAACCTTGATACTCCTGCTGAATGCACACAGGCACCACGCAGGAAGCATGCCACAAGAAACGGAAGAAGATGGGCCATTTCAGCCGAGTTCCCCAAAAGAGGAAGCCGCGTGTTTGAGAGGTAACGTTAAAAACTATTTATCGACCGATTCAAACCATAGAACACCTGACTGAAAACATTGCAAACGTTAAAGCCCAAGCCAGGGGACCCGTTGACTTATTGGCTCCACTATCGACAGCGTCATATTTTATCTATGGTTATAGCTAGAAAATGGTCTAACCAGCAACATGGCAGACAGAATTGGCCACAAACAAAAACAAGCTTACACACTTACAATGTACAAAACCTTAGCAATGCAGATTTCTGAACAAAGTTCAAGATTTTTTTTTTAACTTTTATTCTGTTTTAACAGGTTCCATTTTCTACATAAATCGAAAGGGGGCCAAGTGGAGAATAACTACTCTAAAAAGACAGCAGTCCATCTATCCCAAGGTTCTTTCATTGATCACAAACATTGCAGACTTTGAATGGAGAGAGTAGAAGGCTGGCCACACACACACACACACACACACAGAACTATTAACCCCTGGTACCACAAACACACACACACACACACACACACACACACACACACACACAGAACTATTAACCCCTGGTACCACAAACACACACACACACACACACACACAGAACTATTAACCCCTGGTACCACACACACACACACACACACACACACACAGAACTATTAACCCCTGGTACCACAAACACACACACACACACACACACACACACACACAACGCATAACTGCTAAACCCCTGGTGCGACAAACAGGATATTGACAATTTGGATTTTAGTTGTATTAGTTTGTATGCTTTTATGAAATGTTTGAATGTTTCATTGCAGGTTCAATATATTTACACATACAGACACATCTTATTCTACTTGAATAACATTCTCTTTTTTTTGCAGTTTATAGTTTTTAAATGAAGAACGAAACAACGTAAAAGTACAGTTAACCTACATTTGGAGAAAGAAAATGTATATTTTGAGAGTTTATGAATCTATTTGAAGAAAACATAATAATTTGACAAATATTTTGCCAACAATTATAAATTTAGGCTTTTGCAAATAATCTTTTTTGGTATTATATGTAAATGGTCTTCGATTTTTGGTACTTTTTGTAATAACAATAGTACCTATCTATAATTAACTATTTCTTTATCATTTTTAAAGATAAACGTTCAGTTTTATTATTCCAACTAATGATTGTATTTATTATTAAATATTGATATTTTCCGGCACCCCTGCTACCAGACAGTTTTTTTGTTTGTTTTTTTACAGTGCATAAAAGAAGCAGAGCCATAATTAGTGTTATGAATGAGTTCGCCCCACGATGACGCCTCTGTGAAAAGGGTCTATCAGAATGAAGTCTTAAATCAGTGCTTTCACTGCTGCTATACTAACACCAGTTTACCAGAACGGTTCAATGTTCACATTAACAACAATACTTGACACCATTCTTTATTATGAGCAAAATATATATATAATAATGGGTGTTTTGTTTTCACCATCAAAACCTTCAAAATAACTGTACATGTTTTTCCGGTAATCCCTATTTTTTTTCAGTTTGTTGTTTATCACGCTCAACATCACACTCAAGTCCAAGATAATCCTGTTCCCCAAAGGAGGATTTCCATCAGAAACATGTGTGGCTGCATTGACTTGACTACATCATCGACAGTTGAAATGGTAAACACTTGGCAACTCTTTAGAAATAGTAGGAGAGCATCTACTTCAAATAGGGTCTGTTGACTGATGCTGTACATCCTTGATTTATGTATTTTTTTCCTTCACAGTTTTCGTGCTTCCTCCCTTGTAGAAAAAGCAAAAAGCACAGGCTCTAGGAGAAGGCAAATGGGATTACACCCAGCTTGGTCTAGATGTATGGACTCCCAGAAGAAGGCCTATCTGTATCACTTACCCAGTGCTCTTATCAGACAACGCAGACCTTGTATCCCACTTGGCGCCTGCACAGATAAGCCGTGCACTATTGATTACAAGCGTAGTACACCTATGGAAAATGTTCATTCTAATGGCGTACATTAGCATGGTAAGTACATACACACCTGATTTCAGATCAGCTGAAAGAAAAATGAAAGGGGTCTTAACGCATGTATCCCAAAGACTGTTAAGACTATAGCAGCGTTTGTGTTAGAGATGTGTAAAATGATAGTAATGTGTTGTCTGCCTAGCAACTGTTGTGCATTGGGTAGCACTCTAATGGGATAGTCGAATCAGCAAGCTCACTGCACACGTCTGCCTTTCTCTGCATTTTTCAAAACGAAACTATTGGGACCACGTTTGCTTTGAATACGGAGCAGCTACAGCACAGTCTGCAGATAATCTAGAGCACAAGCTCTGCTGCACCCCTCAGAGGGAGAGAGAGAGAGCGATAGAAGAATGGGCTGACGAACATCAAATAGGTCCGTCTTAATGAAGGCGGTTTCAAGATTGATGAAACTGATCATTTAAGAACTGAAGAAACGACTGTAGTGAAAATCCTTTTTAGGGGGGGGGGGGGGGGGTTCACACAGCGTTGAAATTAAGGAGATTTGCAAAATGCACAGCAGTCAACACTGGAAAATCGAATGGAAGAACAGATTTCGCCTGATTCCCGATGCACTTAGGAACGCAGTGAGTGTGGTCTGCTGTGCTCTACTGCTGGGGTTGCAGTTGAACAACACCGCATTGTGGTCACTGGCAGGAAGAAGCATGCAATTCTTTTGAACTTTTGAACATTTCCACACTTGTCCTGCCAAAACGCAGATGTTACAGCCCTGTGTGAGCACTATTATAAAATATTTAGCAGTGTCCTCCACACAAAAAGGTACGAGGAACCGTTCTGTTGAAGGGCTCTTGGGAACAAAAGGAGACCATTTGGTTCCCCTCAAAGAGCCATAATTCCCATCACTAGTGGACAGAGGACGTCCCAGAACACATTTTATACCACAGCACAGTTAACTACCTGATCCTTATTGGTCGATAATCTTTCAAGGGCATGCAATATTTTCTGATAGCTGGACATCTCTGCCTTGTAACAGTTTGAATCCATCTGCGACGAATCCAACATTAAAAACAATGGTCAACTATTAGAACTATTGATCAGATTTAGCTTGACGACGCAGATCTTTAAAGCACAACAACAACATCTTTATAGTAATAATAATATTATAGATTTAAGTGCTTGAGAATGTGACTCACTTCAGTCGCCAGTAAAGCCTGTACAGATCCAGTAGACCCAGATGATGTGTCACACATATTTGTGTATGAAAAAGAGACCCAAGAAACCAGGAGTGTGCTTGATAATTGCGTTAGAATGACCCTGGGCATGTGAGGTGAATTTCAATAGACTTCCTGACGGAAATTTGGATTTACACTCTCTCTCTCTCTCTCTCTTTCTCATACCCCCACATAACCTCTTAGGTAGCACCATGATAAGCCTTGTCCAGATCCACAAAGCATGTGTAGACTGAGTTAGCTACTCCCTGGCCTCTACTATGAGATTTTCTTCCACGGCCATGAAGGCAATCCAGTGTAAATGTTGGAAAGTACTCTCCTAAAACCCACACTTTCTTTCAAATAGGAACCAGTTTCAACCATGTTGGAAACGCCACATTGGCCTTTTAGTTAACACATTTGTTTGTTTGTTCGATCAACTTTATCTTATCCTTGTTGTCCTGAAGCATTTTTTTTAAGACTGTAAAAATGTGCTCTCAAAAGTTACTATATCATTTTTTTCTATTTCTTTTCAAACCTCTTTTCGATTTATTTTTCCGTTCTGTGTTTTAATCACCATGGGGGGTGAATTCACTAAAGGTGAATTGAATTGCTTTGAGGAGCCCGACAGGAAACACAGCAGAAAGACGAAGCAGCCCCCACGGCCTTCCATCGCCCCCACCATGTCTACTTTTGTTTCTGGAGAAGATGCCTAGGGGGCAGCTTCTGTGGTATCCGGCAGCTTTTCAAGTACAATTCACCCTTTAGTCCTTCATTCGTCTGTCACACGAGATTAATGCAGTGAGTCTTGAGAAAAAAAAAAGCCACAATCTCAGTCATATGTCTGCTAAATATTCATATATTTGTCAAAACCAAAGAAATCCTACCAGTCCTGTAAAATATAGATGTGTTTCGCCTGGTCCTTTTAAATGATAGATGCAGTCCACAGGGAGAGCAGAGTGAGCATTTTCAGTGTCACAGTAACAAGCTAGGGGCTGTGGTGCTGGAGATTCATTATGGATTCTATCCAAGATGCCACCGTGCTGCTAGCCTGCTAGTCCCACACGTCTCTCAGCGTCATGGACATTTCTACCAGCGTGTGTGTGCATGAGTACATGCAAATACAGACAAAAACAAGTAAATGTGTTTTGCACTTAAGCTAAGGAGAAGCACACACAATGGGCATTTATTAATCGTCACATTATATATATATATATATATATATATATATATATATATATATGCCTAAGTGTCTGTGCTTTGTGTGTGTGTGTGTGTGTGTGTGTGTGTGTGTGCGCGTGTGTGTATAGTGCTCCTGTGGGCTGCCGTATAATGACTCCAGCTGTTACTAATGAAGATGAGTGTCAACAGGCCTTGGCCCACAGATGCCATTAATAATGGTTCTCCACAACCGTCACACACACACACACACACACACACACACACACACACACACACACACACACACACACACACACTACTATTACTACTACTACGCATAGGGAAGCTTATAGCTTATACTCCAGCCACCAGCAAACATATTAATATATATGAGGGTGTCAATGTATGTGGCATGGACATTGTAGCAATGTCCATGCCACACTCCACCTAGGAGGCTGTTATGGAGAAGCCTGGGCTCCTCCATAACAGGGACACAGGGTGGTGATGTTGGAACCCGGTTCATTGCCAAGGTTGAGTATAATGATACCCAGCAGGAGGTGTACCGTGCTGCCATGTAGGAGATCTCTCCTTGAGTGTGTGCGGTGACGGCTGGTTTAACCTGTGCACACTGATTGTTCAACGTACAACAGGTGTGCAGCCCCACCCAGCCCCAGAGTCCAACCAGACTGACTCGGGCCAGGTGAAGGCTGCTTAAACCAGCCATCAACCACACACACTCCACAGTGAGCTTAACTAAATGCGAGGTCTGCTCCTCAACATAATGTGTGGTATAAGTCATCTGTCGCTTGCTATGGGACAATCTGAACGTGTATTGAGTAAACCCAACTCCTGTTGCTCACTGTCTTCCATAAGCACATTGATTTAGACTATTCTACCGGGAGAAATGGAGAATAATACATGTAATGTAGGCTATTATTCATATATGGGAGTCATCAAAATAAAAATGAGCCTCTGCTAAATGGTGTCTAGTGCAATCACTGCATCCTCTTGGAACAATCGACGAGGGGTCTGTGAATAGTTACACTTATCTGCCTCACTATTTATGACCTGTATATGGTTGCCTCACAAACTTCCAAGCATTCTGCTAATATTACTGAAAATGTAAATTTTCAAGCTGTTTATATACCAGAGACACCAATTGAGTTCCCTTTTAAGCTGTGCTTTTCCAAAGACACGAACAACAAACTTTTGAATTCAACTAAAATCTTCGCTCTCGGCTATTTCAATCTATGCTCACACTAAAGAATCCCTCCCAGTTGGGCCACTTCTTGCCCATAGCAACAAGGAAATAGTCCCAGTTTCAGACCGCTTTCGGACTATCATCCATCTGTGCTGTAATCATCATGGAGCATGAAGGGAGAATTCTGCTCTTGCATGGAACCACTCGACAGGAAAGGCAGCAGGAAAGAGGAAGAACTCCCCAGGGCCTTCCACCGCCCTGACCGCGTCTGCTTCCGTTGTTTGGAGAAGACGGTAGATGACAGTGTGGCGGCTCCTGGGGTAGATGACAGTGTGGCGGCTCCTGGGGTAGATGATAGTGTGGCGGCTCCTGGGGTAGATGACAGTGTGGCGGCTCCTGGGGTAGATGACAGTGTGGCGGCTCCTGGGGTAGATGACAGTGTGGCGGCTCCTGGGGTAGATGACAGTGTGGCGGCTCCTGGGGTAGATGACAGTGTGGCGGCTCCTGGGGTAGATGACAGTGTGGCGGCTCCTGGGGTAGATGACAGTGTGGCGGCTCCTGGGGTAGATGACAGTGTGGCGGCTCCTGGGGTAGATGACAGTGTGGCGGCTCCTGGGGTAGATGACAGTGTGGCGGCTCCTGGGGTAGATGACAGTGTGGCGGCTCCTGGGGTAGATGACAGTGTGGCGGCTCCTGGGGTAGATGACAGTGTGGCGGCTCCTGGGGTAGATGACAGTGTGGCGGCTCCTGGGGTAGATGACAGTGTGGCGGCTCCCGGGGTAGATGACAGTGTGGCGGCTCCCGGGGTAGATGACAGTGTGGCGGCTCCTGGGGTAGATGACAGTGTGGCGGCTCCTGGGGTAGATGACAGTGTGGCGGCTCCTGGGGTAGATGACAGTGTGGCGGCTCCTGGGGTAGATGACAGTGTGGCGGCTCCTGGGGTAGATGACAGTGTGGCGGCTCCTGGGGTAGATGACAGTGTGGCGGCTCCCGGGGTAGATGACAGTGTGGCGGCTCCTGGGGTAGATGACAGTGTGGCGGCTCCTGGGGTAGATGACAGTGTGGGGGGGGGTCAGCAGGACACGGGGGCTTGAGGATGGAGTTGTCGTGGGGGATTAGTGCGGGAGGCAGGAGGGGTGTGGGGTTACGCAGCACAAACATAATAGCTTGTCCTTCCTCTTCTCCCCTGAGGAGCGGATGCCATCGATAACGTTGCTGTCCGCCACACAGACCCCTGCATAATGCATGGCCAGGGCGGCAGAGAGAGAGAGAGAGAGAGAGAGAGAGAGAGAGAGAGAGAGAGAGAGAGAGAGAGAGAGAGAGAGAGAGAGAGAGACAGAGAGAGAGAGAGAGAGAGAGAGAGAGAGAGAGAGAGAGAGAGAGAGAGAGAGAGAGAGAGAGAGAGAGAGAGAGAGACAGAGAGAGAGAGAGAGAGAGAGAGAGATAGAGACAGAGAGAGAGAGAGAGAGAGAGAGAGAGAGAGAGAGAGAGAGAGAGAGAGAGACAGAGAGAGAGAGAGAGAGACAGAGAGAGAGAGAGAGAGACAGAGAGAGAGAGAGAGCCATTTCTATAAAAATCCATGTTACCTCTTATATTTTTCATGTTACTTTATAAAATGACTTGGGAACGGATGTAGTTGAAAACCTGTCAGTCCTTTGAATGAATTGCTGATATATATATATATATTGCTGTGTCCATAGGGGTCCTCTGATTTACTATTAGGTAACCGTATTCAGTTTTATCCTTTCGGAGTACATTCGGTTTTCAGTCCCAACCCATCAATCGCTCCACCTGTCCCCGTTCACCGTTCTGTCCTCCAGTCCAGGTGACAGGGTGCAGCAGCCTGGGCAGCAGCCTGGGCAGCAGCCTGGGCAGCAGCCTGGGCAGCAGCCTGGGTAGCAGCCTGGGCAGCAGCCTGGGCAGCAGCCAGGGTGACACGACCATTGCATGGTCTCTCACCGTCTCCAAGTCTATGTACATCTGAATCGCGTCTGTGACAGGCTTAGCCGTCTCTGGAGGTGGGAGGAGACAAACCCACATGGAGAACCCCCACAGGGACATCCGGGGATTTCAACCCCCGGTGGAAGGTTGTTGCCCTCCTAAAAGCACCCCTCAACGAGACAGAAAGTGCTTTATATTGGTTTTAAACACACCATGAATTCACAGATGTTTGGGTTATTTTACATTGCGTACTGCAATGATTCAATGCTTGTATTTGATTAAAAACAAAGAAAGAAATACAGATATATCAAACCATATATTACAGATAGACAGGGCGCCATAACCATCTAAGTGGTTTAGTCCAAAGATATTCTCTAAATGTGTTGCAGATGTTAATGACGTGCATGACCTAAATGAAGGCACCTCTGTCAGGGACGCAGTCTATCTGCTACTGCATGAGCGAGAGCGCTGGAGCAACAGAGACGATGGGAGGATGAGATGGAAGAAAAAGAGCAAAGGAAAAAGGGGCTCGGCAGGGTCTATTCTGAAAATGGCGATGTTGTCACAAGGTCAGCTGCGAAAACAAAATCTTGAAAAAGCGCTAGGAGGAGGAAGGGGAGGGGAGGGGGGAGAAAGTGTGATTAAAAAAAGAGAGAAAATGGAGGGTAGGGATACCAGCAGGAGGAGAATGGAGAAGTGGTGGGCAGGAAGAGAGGATGTGGGTGAGGGAGCAAAAATAAATGTCTAGGTACCTCATTTAGTGCCACGGAGCTGTCAATAAGAGGTCGCAGCCAACGTGACGTAACAGGGAGCTGTCGCTATATTTAGCTTGGGGAAAAGAGAGGAGAAACAGCTTCTTTATCTGTGGTGGAAATTCAAAATTCAAATGTAGTGTGAAAGGATATCAACACTGCTGCAAACGAATCGAGAGATTATTCAGTGACCGGAAGAGGACTAATAAGGTGTTTTCTTAATAGTGTATCCGTGCGTAAAGATCGGACTTTTATCTGGTGAAGTGACGAAGCAGCTGATTTTCACGACTGATTGATAACTGCCTTTGCTTGCTGCCGGTTTGGAAAACACCATCAAATGCTGATGTTTATGATGAGGATGTGTATCTCTCTAGGTCTTACAGATGTGTCATTTTGTGTTGAACTCAAATGTGCATGCTTGTGTGACTTAAACAAGTAAAGTGGCCTCTAGTTCTTGTATCGCAGCTTCATACCGGAGACATTTGACACTTTCGGTTCATGCCATTGAACGCTGTTTGAGTGTTATTTCCAGAGACCTTTTTCAGACAGTGGATGGTTTTGTTATTGGAAAACATTCCCTCATGGACGCATCTTAATGTCCTTTTAGATCAGACGCTGATGAATAAACGATGATAAAAGCGGAATAAAAAAACAAGGAGGAAATAGTCCCGTCTAAACTATTTACATCAGCCCCGACACAAATATTCTGCATTTTCCAATAACAACTGCGCCAGTGAAAAAGATGGATGGATTCAATGCTCAATAGTTTTAGCCTAGTATAGACTCCATCCTTTCACCAAATGACCCTGTGTATATATAGAGGACTCAGTTATGATGGAGTTTCACTTTTTAATCAAAGTGTACAATAGTGTGGTGAAAGGTAGTTTGCACTATCATGTATAGCAGCATTATGTGCTGTTTATAAAGCATTAATAACAGATTGTCAATGTTTTGTCAATTATTAACCTTTCGTTTTATAAATTATCTTTTGAACCACATCTAACTCATTGATAATTTATAACCGATTATGAATAGCTTACTAATGACAATTTAAGGTATAAACAATGCTTTATAAATTAGGTATTCGCTATTTACTGCTGCTTAATTAATGCTTAAAAGTTGACGTTATTCTAAAGTGCGACCCATTCTTTAATTACTCCATGTTATGGAGATGTTAGTTATTTTAGGTTGTTTCACTGTTTGATGACTAAAAGTAGACTTTTGGAGAAAGGTGGTATCCATAATGAAACTGCACACCATTTTGTTAAAATAAAAAGCTATATGCACCACTATGGATGCAATAAGAGGTGTTGAGAAATGTAAATAGGGTATTAAGTACTTCCGCCATTTCCTACAAACTGTACAGCGACCATGGTGACTATGACCAAGATACCCAATTGTGATTGGTTAAACTGATATCTTTAATTCCCATTCAGCTCAATGATCTTTAATTATTGACGAGGGAGAAATTTGAAATGAACAATCGCGCTCAATGTAAAAGGACCTTTAAAGACAAAGGTGTAGAGATTGTAAGGTCAAAAGTCAAAAGTCCATGTTATCTATAGTTGAGGAAATGACCACAATGTTATCATAAAGTTTGATTTCTTTACACTCTCCAGTCTCAGCATAACCCTGAGCATCTCTGCAACTCCATGAGTCTAATCATCATTTTGCTCCCCTCTCTTCCTTGATGAGTTCAAGTCACAGGTTCCCTTGACCTACAAAGAACAGGCATGTTTGTATCTGTGTGATTACAACTTGCCCCTTAGATTGGATGTAAAGTGCGCCACCTCAGAGCAGCGCAATCAGAGAAATGACTTGCCAGGGCAAAGAAAATTACTCCTAATAACACCAATTGGCTTGAACACACACACACACACATACACACACACACACACACACACACACACACACACACACACATCTATGCACTGGTTGAACCATTTGAATTCAGTCAGACAAGAGAAGGCTACATAACCAGTACCAGCATGAACACACAGTCTGGATAATATCCCCCATCCACTCAGGTATTGAGTGCAAATGTAATAATTTTAGAAGCTGCATATCACCCTTTTAACGCAACCATTCTCTCACACGGTTTGCAATATTGCACTTATTTTATGACAGGCTAAACATCAACAACACGATATGACATGTACACTGACGACAGAATCAGCAATGATTCACTTAGTGTCCATATAATGTAAATTGGAGTTCCAAAGAACGATCTTATAGCAAATTATTAAGGAGGTGAAAACGTTTTGTCTGTATTCAAAGGCGTCTTTACATTCATTTAAGCATAGATTATTATTCTGTCTGAAACCCATTATCAGTGTTAATCCCGCCCTACAGCACACAGACGAACAGAAAGGACAAGCACATTTCTAAATTAGAGGCAGAATATCACTTTGGTGTTGTGATTATTAAGCAATTCAAGTAGTGTTATTAATTACTGCCTTCAGGGAGCAGCGTAATGTAGTTTTCAATAATTGTATGTCCATATCGAATGGGTGTCTAATGAGTCTGAGATGTTTACAATTCAATATCTGAGCATCATTCTGTGATTAGTTTGTTAGTCAACTCTAAAATGCTGGACAATTAAATACATAAATAGAAGCCTATATGCAACTCTTTGCTCTCGCAAATTTACATTTTAGGGCATTTAGCAGACGCTTTTATCCAAAACGACTGACAATCATTCACACACACATGTTCACACACAGACACACAGACGGTGGAGTCAGCCACGTAGGGCGATGTAGGGCGCAGTCAGGGTGGGGTGTCCTGCTCAGGGACACCTCGACACTCAGCTGAAAGGAGCCAAGGATCGAACTAGCAACCTTCCGGTCACAAGTTGACCCGCTCTACCTCCTGAGCTACGCCGAGCCCCAAAAGCTAAAGTATTTAAGGACATGCTCATACCAATATTCCATAAACTCAAGATTCACTTTAAAATGAGTTATGTACACTCACCCTATATGCATACAGTTGAGAGTTGAGAGAATGAGCGAAAACCGAAACACTAACGGGAGAAAAAAAGACTTGGAATAGAGCCGATCAAATAGATGGTGCAGATTGAGATAATGTGTAGGCTATCACACGTCTAGGAAATGATGTGCATGCATTGCATCAAGAAAGATCTAACGCGCGCGCGCGTATACACACACACACACACACACACACACACACACACACACACACACACACACACACACACACACACACACACACACACACACACACACACACACACACACACACACACACACACACACACACACACACACACACGTACATACACTCAAACAAGAGCAGCATAGAGATAATGAAGTGTTTGGAGTCAAAACAGTCTGTTGTTAAAATGAGGCAACAAAAAATAAAGTATCAAACAAGTTTTGGCCGTGAAGGCCTACAATAATCAAGCGGTATATCGAGGTTTTGGAAAAAACGATGGTGAGAGATCAGAAAAAATTTGCAATATAAGTGCATGCGTATCGATGAAGACTTAATCAAAGTCACACAAGGTCCCCGCTAAAAGCTAAGAAGGATCTTGGGTAGTGAGCTTGTGGCCGCACTATAGCTATCTGCGTAGCCGATGCTAAGCAGGGCTGGTGTGGCCCAGCCTTGGATTAGAGACCAGATGATGTAGGTAGAAGTGGCAGATGGCTAGTAGGGAGTGTCATCCTTCTGGCCCATATATCCCCAACACCTGAGGGTGGAGATGGGGACTCTGTCTTCCTGATGAGGCGTTACAACCAAGGCCCTGTCTCCCGTGGTCATTGAAGATCCCATGGCGTAAGAGTAGGGCTGCTAACCTCAGTGTCCTGGTCAAAGGGCCAGCCTGGCTCTTGAATCAACGTGGCCCCCTGGTCGTCCCCTGGTCTCTAGCCTGACTGTGTCGTCGCTCGCCTCTGCCAGTGTGTGTAGAGAGAGTTCTGGAGCGTTCTGCCGTGCTTCACACTGCTGGTGGATGGGGATCGGGGAGTCACAAACACGCAATGCGAGGCACTTTGTGTGTCTTAAAAAGCTCTACATATGCAATTAATTGTTACTATTATTTATGCAAACTGCCAACAGCTGTCTCTGCAACATTACCACCACAGCAGATATTTGCCTTACCACCAACGCCTTTCGACAGAGTACACACATAAAAAAATGGTTTTAAGACGGATGAAGATGAGGGAGTATTTACAAAAAGGACCCTAAACATAAGAATCAAAATTTGAAAAGAAAGAAAGAAAGGATGGGGACACAGCAGTTGGTGTGGGAAAACAATAACAAAACATGAAAACAGACATAAAGACCTTGCAAACCAATCCACAGGGACCACACCCACTTACCTCGTCCAATAGAAAAACGAACATCAATTAGCCAAATCAAACATTTAAAAACAGTTGCACACAAAGAAACATGAACAGAAGGAGGGACATTAATACAGACAACTTAAAAAGATGACCAAGGGTCACTCATCACAATAGAGATGACAAAAAATGGACATCTGATGCAACGTTAACGATATGATGCATGTTGTGTCAACCCAGAAATGTGTGCCACACGGTCTTTGCCCAACTCACATCGCCCTGATGGACTGGTGCCCAACGTCCCGTATTGCATTACCTGCACCTTATTATTGTCTATCAACAGTACACACTGGGAACATGGTAGTTGATGCATTCGGTTTGGGTGGTAGAGCAGCGGTGAGATGCCTGGGGGAAGAGGGACGGGATGGGAAGAGGGGGGTGGGTGGTGGGGGGAGGACGGGACGACGGCTGGTTCGATTTGAATCACTACAAGCATAGCGGCCGTTCAGATTCTACAGTCTCAAGGGGAGCACGGACGAGCTCGGGGAATGAGTCAAGAAAGAAAGCAACACAAGATGAGAAGACATGAGGAAGGAGCCGGGGAGACAGCAGCAAAGAGATCGGATGAGGTGCAGAGGGAGCGCTGACGGTGGATGACCACGATGAGGTGTTTAAGGAATTCGAAACCTCCCTGTATCCAGCACAGCTGATGAGGATCTGCGTTGGCCAATGGTGATCATGGTTGTCAAGGAAGTATGCACTGGGCCCTCCAAGCAGATGAAGTAAAACCACAATAGAGAATAAAAGGAAACGTGCCTTCACTCTTTCAATTGTTCTGCTGAAATGTAGGACATGTGATTAAACCTAATTAGCTCGCTAGTGATCCTATTAGTTGGCTTACTAATTAGAATAATGTAACTTTAAGTCATTGGATTTACTTACTGTCATGGGGATTCATACAACAAATTGAACTCGCATCACGTGTGCTGGTATGACTTATAGTAGGACATCCCTGTGGTTTGATCTTAGCCTTTGGAAAGTTCTTATAGATTAAAATAGGAGCTCATGTTAGAGTAATGATATGAAAGTCCATCTGTGCCCAGCCATTATCCATACAAACCAATACACCATTGGCTTGGTTCAACATGGACAGCCCCCTTCAGTTATGTGTGGATATTTTCAGGCATTACTGCATTCCATTCTACAAATATTTTCTTTAAATATGATCAGAAGTGGTTGTACTTCAGATTTGAGTACTCCTGGCGTTTCCACTCACCGAGTGCCAGATTGAGTGACATCGCTGCAACTTAATTGTAGAGTAAGAAAAAATAAACCAGACCCTCAAGAAGCAAGCGTTGACTTAAAGTCCATGTGTTCCTCTTTTTGTATTTGTCTATATCTTGAGTTTGCTTTTATACATCAGGTTGTAGCAGCCCTTGGAAGTTATGGACAGCATAATGAACCATTCTAAACTATTTGGTGTGACTTTTACTTTGAGCACATCATTAAAAACTTTTATAGCATACGTTATTCAAAGTGCTCTGGTCAACGACAACATTATCAACCGCGATGTACAATTATTATTCATGACATGCTGAAATACCAAACCACGGTTTGAAATCTTTCTGGGTATAGCGCCAAAGTGAGAAAATAATGAAAAGAAAGCAGCCTTTTTCTGAGATTATGCAAAGTTCCCGGGCTCCACAGAACAGGTCAGGGGACATGGTTTAGGGCTTTACATTTAGTCCTGACCTTGAAAGCTTACGCTCAGCCAATTACCTTCCCGTCTCAGCTGTCACCTTTACGACAGTCATTTCCTGGGGGGTTACATGTACTGTTAGGATCCCACACGTTTGTTCGTTCTCACTTCTGCGCACACACACACTTTTTTGGAATTGTACAAATGCAATTACAATACATGAATGGGAGTTTTAGTCCATGGACAAGCCTGATGTTCATTACTTCCCTTCAAATACGCCATCATGTGAATGTGTGTGTGGCCAGGTAGAGATGTAAATCATGACCATAGTATTACCATCTCCATATAACCTGAGGGAGCGCACATAGCTTGCAGTGCTGCGGGTAGTAGCAGGGGCTCAAATTGAACGTCAGAACAAGATGTTTAAATGATCATCTGATGGAGAAGGCCGATGTAATTTAGCAAGCCCATTGAGTCATTGAATCTGCATTCAAGCTCTCTCGTTCTGAATAAGGCCGTCATCCTTACGATGTGATTGGCTGAGAACACATTTGTTTGCTGTGAGGCAGACCTTGGTTACTATTTGGGTATTGAGGACTGAACAACAGGTGCATGAGGGTAATTAACAATAAAGCCTCTAGCCTCCGTCTCAACAAAAACTGGGTGGGTCTAAATTTACACAAACATGGTGGCAGATTATTCACCCAGACAATAACATTCGTGAAGGGTAACCAAACAGGAAACACTCACCGGAACAATATCTCGCTAAATGAATAAATAATATGGAAGACAGGCAGACAGACAAAGAAATGAAGGTGTTTTTTTTTTCTCGTTTGAACAAGAGTTACACCTCACCCACAATATACGCAGTGTTCATCCCCTCTGGCCATGACGTACTTCAGACGCATCTGGGGTCAACAGGAGCGCGCCTGAGGTACCCTCGCTAGCAGGGCCTAAAGCTCAACTCTCCCTCCTCGTACGCACCCGGTTAAACTGCTTTAAAGGAAGCAAAACGCGACACCTTCTATAGCCCAAATCACAGGTCTTCGTCGAGCACACATGCAAAGATCCGTGAAGATCTGCGTAACCACTGGGACCGTACACGCCCCTTTTGGCCCCTCGATGACCTCTGCGTACCCTGATACGTGCTATCCTCCCAGGCAACATGTCACCCTCTTCTCTGCGGAGGTTCACGGCAAGTGATCACCGGTTGACCGAGCGGGCAGCCTGTGCAGTGTTTGGTTTGGTTTTGGACGGCCAGACACCACAATGAAACACCCCCAGGGAAATCTATTCCCGACGTGGATCTTCACGACAGCGGGGTCTGTGGGAGCGTTCATTCATCTTACCACCACCGCACGAAGGAATTGAAATGCCCATCGGGGCCTTGGGCCAACCCAGTTTTCCGAGCGCGCATGGAGTTCTAGCTACTCACGGAAAAGCAGCATTAGACGCCAACACTAGCTCCGCCTCCCCTAAGAGCACAGCTGAGGTTGGTCCAATCAGCAGCCCCGGCCAGCTGCAGCTGCTCTGGTTGATTGCACCAGGGGAGATAAAAACCCAGGCAAGGTTGACTGCATGGTGGTGAAGTTTTGAGGTAGGAGTGACACTAAGTACTCTCCGCCAGCCAGAGAAGTAGACGGTTTCCTGAATTCATGCCCTTACCCACCTAGCACCAGCTTTCACCTTTTTTTTTTTCTTGCTGTTTTCTTGGCAGAGAAGAAGTATGTTTCAGTCAGTAAACCCTAACTGAAACATTTAATTTATTGGATTCCTTAAAGCCAATTAAAATGACCCTCTGTTGTTTTTATTTGCGTTATCAGATGTTGTGTTAAACAACAGGATATTAGGTTGGGACAAAATGTATTTGAGATGTGACTTGAGATTGAGCCAGAATGTCTGCCAGATGTATTTAGATCTTCAACATGCACAGTTCTTCTAATAAAATATAATTCTATTGTAAAAACATAATAAAATACCACATGTTGTTTTACTGTAAGGGATACACTCTTAACTCAACACAAAACAAGATAATTCAATGAAGTTACGTTTACTGAAGGTTCAACTAATTACAATCAACTGAGATAGTCCATGGAGCACCCGAAGTAGAGCACGAAAGCATCCTCTTTCAGCCCAACATTATCCCTCCTTTATATTATCGCGTCTGCATTTTTCATTGTTAGAACTCAGAAAGTTGCTGACTTTGTGGGCCCTGATAGCCACAAGTTGCTCGAGGCTGGAAAACCCCCATCGTCAGGTGAACCCACTAATGCTCTTTGTTACAGTTTTGTACCAAATACATATATTTTTGAACAATGATGGGCACTTTTAGACTGACACAAATCCTTTGTATCACAATTTGTAAAAACAAACAAACACAAGTGCACGGGTAAAACCAGCCATCACCACACACACTCTTAGGTGGAGTGTGGCAGCCACCAAGGTGGCGTGTAGCACGGACTTTGATATTATAAAAACGTTATATATTGGTGTACAGAGTAAGAGCATCGAGGACGCTGGTAATATAGTGACGTGTGTGTCATCTAAAAGTCATTTGTAGGCACATTCTTGAAAAGCCTCGTTTTAGCTTCTTAATACGAATGGTTTTCCTTGACATATGGAAGGCCTCCATCTGAACCTTCGACCCCGGCACTTCTCCTCTCCTCCGCAGGGGGTTCCCCTGAGTCTGCTGCCAGCCCTTTCTGGGGGTGGTTCTAGCCAAGGCTTGGGGGTTTCTCGTTTGCGGTAATGTGGGGTACACAGGCTATTGGTGGAGCTTAAACTTTTGCATAATTTTCTTTGATACAATCATTTATTTGGTTATACAAAATATGATAAATAAAAATGGCTAAATGTCTTTTTTAATACGTAGTTATTAAATTCCCATTGTATGATGATTATACTCATTATAGTCCTAGGGACGTTTTTCACACACATGCCTGCTCTTTCCCAATGTAGCGTGTGATCTTTTGGCAAGCTCGGTTGCATATGCGCATAATATTTCAACAAATCCAACAAATATTATGATCTATTTCTAAAACAGCGCATTATAAGCTTCCAACGTTTCAGTCAATACCAATAGTGAGAGGCTATTTTACATGGACAATATTCACACATATTTACATTTTAAATAATTCACTACCATTTTCTCGCTTTGAGTGTTATGGGTTGTGTCTACAATTCAATTGTATTTGTATAGCCCTTAATCACAGGTACAGTCTCAAAGGGCTTAACAGGCAATATATTTATGACACCCCCCCCCCCCCCCCCCCCCCCAGCCCTAGCACCCCAGAGGACAGAAACACTCCATCGTCTGGTGTTGAATAGTAATTGCAAGTCATTGTCTATGCTTGAAAATGCCCAATGTCCAAATACTGGAAATGATTCCACGTCCTATCAAAATTACCATTAATCTCCACTTTCTCTGAGTCAACACTGAGGTCATTGCATTTTCCAGAGGTCCCAGATAATACTCTATTGTTGACTGGCAATGACAAAATCTCAGTTATTCTGTTTAATAAAATAATTATTTCCCTCAGATTTCCATCATTTCTGTGCCAATTCAATATTGCCACAGGGTAAAGGTTTGGGTTACAGTTAGTCAAAGTATGTAGAATACAGATGAAGTTTGTGGAGCTGAACATTTTTTAATTTGAATCCAGTTTAATGAGCACATTGTGTCAGGCTGCGGTTAGGCTGCTATTGGGAAGTTTTTACGAACGCCGTCAAATATTGAAAGAAAAATAATTTCAGCGGGAAAGGAAAAAACCCAAATGATCTCCACACCTCCCTTAATACGGTAAGTGGGGTCTGTGTGTGTTGGGGCAGAGCAAAATGCAGTAGAATGGAGACAGCGCGATGGTTAAGAAGTGTTTGTATGAAAGTGTTATAGCCTTTTGTATCACACTAAGCAGACATTGTGCAGTCAATAGGATGTAGACTGGCTGGTTCTCTACATGCAGTCGATCACACGTGACAGGAGCCCTCGAGGTTGCATTTGTCTTCCGGGTTTTAGTCATCAAATCAAAAGAAGATCCTAAAACAAAACCTTAGCTGATGGTCTACGTGTGAAGTGTGTGTGGTTGATGGCTGGTTGAAGCAGCATCACCTGGCCCTCAGTCAGACTGATTGGACTCTGGGGCTTGGTGAGGCTAAGTAATTACTGAGAAGTAATCAATGTGCACGGGTTAAAACAGCCATCACCACACACACCCATGATGTCTCGGACACGGCCTCATGTGACCAAGTGCTGCTCGCTGCTGAGCCAAGGCGAGGCTCCACCTGCAGTGATCAGCCTCTCCATGTAACATTCTGTCCTCGCTTTGCCTCCAAACGCTGCAACTACCGCGGCCTTTCTCAATACCAAGTATGCCAAGTTCGGACTGGCCTACTCGGTAGTTCGGACTTGGCGAGTGTAACTACCCAACTGGCGGGTGGCTTTAGATGATGCTATCGCAAGGACTGTGGGACGGGGAGGCTAAAGGAGAGAAGAACGGAAGCATTGACGAACCTTTCTTTAGCATTTAGATACTTTGACCACCTCTCATGGTCTGCCCCTAGAGGTTGGAGGTCTTTAACCCTGGGGAACACTCAATGACGTGTAGAGATGAACACATGAACGCACAGAAGGTGTGCACATTTGTAAAGCTCAATATTCAGTAGTTATTCATTCACAGTATACACTATACAGCAATGAATGTTGCAAGTATAGCTTGCATACCAAAACACATCCAGTAGATGTTTTTTGCTTCGGATTAAATTAAGTGTAGATTAAACTAAAAGTAATAGACGGATCATGGATCATGACAGCTGCCACAGGTTCAGGATCGTTAGAAACCAAAACAGCAGGGTTCTGTCGCAGGACCAGGAAATGATTTCCTTTCAGTTCAAAAGCATTCTCCAACCCTCTCCAAAGACAGCAGTGGTACAGTAGGAGAACGGACGTCCCAATCCTAGATTTTTGATTGACAGTACTGAAAACTCAAACTCGACCATGTGGCCCCCGAGGCCAGTGTCAGTAAGGGAGTGGTGGCCCCAGAGGCCAGTGTCAGTAAGGGAGTGGTGGCCCCCGAGGCCAGTGTCAGTAAGGGAGTGGTGGCCCCCGAGGCCAGTGTCAGTAAGGGAGTGGTGGCCCCCGAGGCCAGTGTCAGTAAGGGAGTGGTGGCCTCCGAGGCCAGTGTCAGTAAGGGAGTGGTGGCCCCCGAGGCCAGTGTCAGTAAGGGAGTGGTGGCCCCCGAGGCCAGTGTCAGTAAGGGAGTGGTGGCCCCCGAGGCCCGTGTCAGTAAGGGAGTGGTGGCCCCCGAGGCCCGTGTCAGTAAGGGAGTGGTGGCCCCCGAGGCCCGTGTCAGTAAGGGAGTGGTGGCCCCAGAGGCCAGTGTCAGTAAGGGAGTGGTGGCCCCAGAGGCCAGTGTCAGTAAGGGAGTGGTGGCCTCCGAGGCCAGTGTCAGTAAGGGAGTGGTGGCCCCAGAGGCCAGTGTCAGTAAGGGAGTGGTGGCCCCCGAGGCCCGTGTCAGTAAGGGAGTGGTGGCCCCAGAGGCCAGTGTCAGTAAGGGAGTGGTGGCCCCCGAGGCCAGTGTCAGTAAGGGAGTGGTGGCCCCCGAGGCCCGTGTCAGTAAGGGAGTGGTGGCCCCCGAGGCCAGTGTCAGTAAGGGAGTGGTGGCCCCAGAGGCCAGTGTCAGTAAGGGAGTGGTGGCCCCCGAGGCCCGTGTCAGTAAAGGAGTGGTGGCCCCAGAGGCCAGTGTCAGTAAGGGAGTGGTGGCCCCCGAGGCCAGTGTCAGTAAGGGAGTGGTGGCCCCAGAGGCCAGTGTCAGTAAGGGAGTGGTGGCCCCCGAGGCCAGTGTCAGTAAGGGAGTGGTGGCCCCCGAGGCCAGTGTCAGTAAGGGAGTGGTGGCCCCCGAGGACAGTGTCAGCAAGGGAATGGTGGTGTTGGCTGGAGTCTGAAACCTCGATATATCTGAGGTTTTAGCAGGAGTCTGAAACCTCGATATATCTGAGGTTTTAGCAGGAGTCTGAAACCTCGATATATCTGAGGTTTTAGCAGGAGTCTGAAACCTCGATATATCTGAGGCTTTAGCAGGAGTCTGAAACCTCGATATATCTGAGGCTTTAGCAGGAGTCTGAAACCTCAACGCCAGATGCATAGCAATGTCACCCATCTACCTTTCTATTAACCACTTGTAACCAAACTCGTTTTCTACCGTGCAGATGCAGGCCTTTGAGGAGCAGGTAATGCTCATCCATCTTGTACAAAGAGGCCTACATGGTGAGGTGCAGAGGCATTGGGGAACAAACGCAGACAGCCGAACAAACTCACTGGACATTTCTGCCCCTGTCTGTTCGTCCTGTAACTCCTGGCTGACAGTAGTTCGTTCATTTGTCCAAATGATTTAAATACCGTGGCGGCAACACCACCACGACCTTCATAGTGGATGAAGTGCATGAATCCGACGTCTACTCCACGGCTGCTAGTCAGCCCAGCTCAAATGTGACCAGAGAGCATTACATTTTATGCAAGACCTTCAAAAGAAGGCATTAATACCACTTGTAATAATCAACCTAATCACTCATTACAATGAACTGCATTTTCCATCACTTTGTTTAACTTCATGTATTTAAATAATGTACAATTAATTACATTTGCAATGATCCTTTTTGCTCTGTTTTGTGAAACCACTGATTTTGATTATTCACGTAATTTATTTAATTTACAGTTACATTTTTTCACTAGTATTTTTTTTCAGGGAATGCATGAAGAAAAACCACTGCACTGAAACATCTTGAGTAGTAAATTGTATGATTCTTGAAAGGTGCTGTAGGTAAGATTTAAGAGCTGTGATTTGAGTGTAATTTGTATAAATGGAATCGCCATCCTGCTCTCAGCGAGTGAAATGCGCTGTGAGAATGTCTGTTTGGAGTTGGCTGCGCCTGCCTCTCTATGAGCCAATTCAGATTGAAGACTGATCCCGGATAATTTCCGACCAATCTTGAGCATCACTCCTCTGATTGGTTTGGGGGAATCCATCTGGCCTGTGAGTCACAGGTGCGTTAAATGCATCACTTCTCAATGGCCGAGAAACACAGGGAGGTAGGGGGCAAAGAGGGAAGGGGCATTGTTGTTCAGTTTCAAAATCTTGCTTATTGTACCGTCTCTCTCTCTTTGCTACTAGTGCAACTTGCCTACAGCTGCTATACAGTAACTGTGGCATATTCGAATGGCCTGATATGTATTTGTCCTTCCAGGGAAGTACATGACATGAAGGGCAGAGCACCGTTTGACGACCAAGGTCTTGTAGATCACCTGACCCTGGAGATTAGCTGCAGACGGCTTGATGTTGTCACCCACTCTGGCTACGCGGACGCTAATGACACGAGGTCAGGTTCGAAGGAGGCTGAGATGAGATCAGGTCAAGGTAAGGTTAGGAGGGAGAATGTTGTTGGTATGCACCTTTACATTGACCCTAGGGATCTGACCCTGCAGATTAGCTGCAGACAGCTTGATGTTGTCACCCACTCTGGCTACGCGGACGCTAATGACACGAGGTCAGGTTCGAAGGAGGCTGAGATGAGATCAGGTCAAGGTAAGGTTAGGAGGGAGAATGTTGTTGGTATGCACCTTTACATTGACCCTAGGGATCTGACCAAGCAGCGACCTATTGGTGCATTTGGGAATGAGACCAGACAGCCTGATGGAATCCTATTTGGTCATCCGATAGATGCTGAGGATGAGAGTGCATGGATGTATGGTATTTGGAGGTTGTTATGTATACAGAGAAATCTGTCATCAACAAGAAGAAAGTACGATCAGTATAGAAACCAAATTCAGCGTTGTGTTAACCGTGGGGAGCCTCAGCCTTCTGACGGTCAAACTGCAGGACAAACCAATCACTCTCAGTAATTCAAAGCAGCCTCTGCATGAATGCAAAGTACACACCGTTTGAATCTAATTTGTCAATCACGTTGTTGACACTTTTGCTGAAAGACAATGCATGAAAATAGAATAAATATTTTTGTTTTATCATAGCATTACGTTTGGCGTTCCATTCTCCGTTTGGTTTGTTTTGTGCTGCATACACTATTGAGTCTGAGCTATAAACGTTGTGCTATACCTCACCCCTGATAGCATACAGAATTGCCCCATTCATTAACATAATCTCAATTTGTGTTCTGTGTTCTGTGCAAGACCTGTTTGGTTTTTGCTCAGGGCAAATGGCTTTCAGAAACAAAGATTTAAAGACTGGAAGATCCACACTCTCTTTCTTTGAACCAGCAGTGGCAATTGCTGGTGTGTATGTGTATGTGGATTAGGGTTGCATGTGTATGTCGGTTGTATGTGCACGTTCACATACATTTGAGTCCTTGGCTGTGTAGGTGCATCCAGGAAAAGAATAAAAGAAGAGGGGATAAGGCTCAAGGGTGGGTATCACATGTATTCGCATGTATTCATGCATGCAACGAGCTCATGTTTCCATGGTTTAAGGTGATGTCTGACTACGTGATAGCACAACCTTGCATGTATCGCATCAGCTTTCGCTTCTGCGTTTGCATGTGCGTTTGTGTGGAGTGTACGTGCACCTCCATGTAGTATACACGTTATCGTTGCTGTGTGCATAATGCCAAGGCGCCATATTCAGAAGGTAACCATCCTCAACCAGCAGCTACGATATCCTTAGGGCAGATGCATTTCAAAACACCTCTGTCCAAGATGTTTTCAAATTCAACTGAATTTATGCTAAGACGGCCAATGGTTTTGAGATGACACAGCAACTCGAGCAATTCATTTTGACCCACTTAAAAATACTGAACCAATCCCACACATGTCAGCAACTTATAGAAGGGTTTCAATCATGTGATCTGAAGTTCCATCAAATAAGTTCAAGCCCACAGTCTTATAGATAATAATAACCAAGCAACCATTTGTTGTTATTTTTATTATAATGATGAAATAGCACCACGATTGCGGCTAGGAATGTTTGTGATATCATGTGAAACGGGCACTGAAAGGCACTGGGAATATCTTTGTGGCTAGAATCAAACCAATTCATTTGATCAGAGTATTGGCTGTGCTTCTGTTTAAAGCCGAGGAGCTAAACTCTACACCCTCTCTCTGCCGCTGTCACTTTAACAGAAAACAAGCTGATTTCGAAGGACCAGCGTGACATGGCCCTGCCCTGTCACGCTGTCTGCGAACACCACTCCCAAACACCCCCACCCTCGCTGACAACGCCACTGCTGCGGCCACTGTCAAATCCACGGCCGGGGGCAATGTTTGCATGAAAAGACATGGGTTAGGGGTGTGTGTGTGGGGGGGGGGGGGGGGGGGAAGAGGCGCTTGGCAGAAGGTGCACCCACCCCCCCACCCCATCTAATTACTCCAATCTTCTCAACGCAAATATAACTCAGTGCCGTCTACAGCCGTGTGTGCGTTTTTTATCCTCCCCTTTTCATCTTCCCCAGAGTAGTGCCTGTTGGCCAGCACTCATGGAAATAAGGTGAGGAGGTGTGGGGGGAGAGCGCAATCACAGTCCTTTCACAGGGAGAGAGAGAGAGAGGGAGAGAGAGAGAGAGAGAGAGAGAGAGAGAGAGAGAGAGAGAGAGAGAGAGAGAGAGAGAGAGAGAGAGAGAGAGAGAAGAGAGGGAGAGAGAGAGAGAGAGAGAGAGAGAGAGAGAAGGAGAGAGAGAGAGAGAGAGAGAGAGAGAGAGAGAGAGAGAGAGAGAGAGAGAGAGAGAGAGAAGAGAGGGAGAGAGAGAGAGAGAGAGAGAGAGAGAGAGAGAGAGAGAGAGAGAGAGAGAGAGAGAGAGAGAGAGAGAGTCAGAGATCGAGGTCTCACCGACGATCCGAGTTGGGTACGGAGTGCAAGATGGATAGAGAGAGAAAATGTTTATTTGTTTCTGAGAAGAAGGGATGGAGTGGGGTAGGGTGGGTGGAGGGAGGGAGAGGAGTGGTGGCAGTGTAATCAGGGGAGTAGCAGGAGCGCTTAGCAGCTGATCATTCACCCGGCACTCCTCCCCAGCTCTTAATAAACGGGGGCGGGAGTGCAGGCTGGGAATGCAGCACTGAGCAACAGGGCAAAAGGGGGGAGAATTGAGTCGAAAGAGAGAAGCTGGGGATTTTTTATATATATAAATATTCAGCTTGTGCTCTCTTGGCTTCACTTCATGGTGGAAATTTTATTTTTGTTTTGTTTTTGAATATTATTCATGTGCTGTGGTACTCAGTGGATGAAGAGGGGAAAACAAAAAGGAAAGACAGGTTAACCGTGGAGGGGTGCAGCATGGGGAGCAAAACACACTCCTAGGACTCCTTGGCCTAAAACAATGTTTCAACCCAAGCTACTTTTTACAGACCTGGGAACTGGACTGGACCTTATGTCCAGTGAAGTGAGCCGGGACTGGAGCTGACACTGAATCTGCCACAACTCTTGGCTCAAACATTTGCATATGTACAGTACATCTAGTTCAATCTTTTTTCGGATCCGGATCTTCGGATCTCGTTCATTCAAATGAACAAATCTTTTCAAGTCGGATCGTTCATTTGCGCGTAGAAATAATGTGTGTCATACACGGTAGTCTAATGCGCTTGCGCCTATACTGGGTGATATACGGTAATACAGTGAAGCCGTAGGGGGCTACGTTAAAATGAGTTTTTTAACAGGTAGACAAACAGTACACAATACAGCCAGCATTTTCATAATCAATCACCGTAATTAGGTTTATTTTGGCACATGAAGAAACAATGTGTCTGAGGATCTACTTTAGTACACACATTTACACGCCACACAGAAAAAGGGTCCCTATAGAGTGATGAGCATGCGCAAAATCAAGAACGAAATGAACGATCCACCTGCAGATACGAATCGTACGTACCGGATCGCACAAAAGATTCTTTATTTTTTAACGTGAATCATGAATCACACATCACTAGTACACACATGTTGGGGAAAACATGGAGACACACAAACACAAAATCACAGATGGGCCTTGGAGCATTCAGCCACTCAATCCATTGAATAATTAGCTCTGATTTAAATGAGCTTGTGGAATAAATACAGTGGTTTATGGACGGTTTCATTTGAAAAACATTGACAAAGGGGAAGAGAGTGTCCCTTATATTAACAGTGTGTGTGTGTGTATATGTTGCTGTGTGTTTGTGTGTGCATTTCTGTGTGTGTGTGTGTGTGTGTGTGTGTGTTTGTGTAGGGATTCAGTGAGCTGTGTGTGATTTGTCTTTGGGAGTAATACCATTAGCATATTAGTTGATTTATCAGATGAGCAGGGGTGGGAGACAAAGTATATTAATACGTTGTTGGGTCTCATATTTGTTTGAATTAGTCCCTTGCAGCGCTCTGTCATTTTGTTATCTCCAATGTAACGCCCGTGTTTACTCAACAGCAATTCTTCTTCTACCCCTGTTGTGCACCTGCGTCATCTTTGTCTGTCAACTCTGTTTCTCTCACTATTTCTCTGCCAGAAAATAATTGTTTTAGGGCCTCACTTCACCCTACTCTTTTTTCACTCTCACTGAAGAAAAGGCATATCCATCTATCTTTAGCCTACTTTTTTAAATACAATTTGATGTTATTTTTCTCTTTCAGCTATTTCCTCTTTTGTATTTCAATTTCTTTTTTCCCGTTTTACATCCAATTTTTAATTGGAAAAAAACCCACAATTGACAAAGACACTTTTTTGAAGTTTTCTCTCTCTGCTCACTTACACATGGAATAGCCTGCACACACACACACACACACACGCACACACACACACACTTTGGCGGGAGATAGCAGTGGGGGGTTTGGGTCTTGCATCAAAGCAGCTCTCTTCTGTGATGTGTGTGAACCGCTGGCCCGAGGTGTGGCTCCTTTTCTCTGTGGGAATGGTGTGTGTCTGTCTGTGTGTGTGTGTGTGTTGGCATGGGAAGAATTGGCTGGCTAACTAGCATAGCATTTGAGAAGCAAGCCCTCTGGTCCACTTGCATTCTACTGTACATCACTGTGGCTTTGTTATCTCTCTCTCTCTCGCTCTCTCGCTCTCTCTCTCTCTCTCTCTCTCTCTCTCTCTCTCTCTCTCTCTCTCTCTCTCTCTCTCTCTCTCTCTCTCTCTCTCTCTCTCTCTCTCTCTCTCTCTCTCTCTCTCTCCCTCCAATTCTTTCTTATTTTATGTCCGTCCTACTTAGCCTCTTTATTTCTTCTTAACTGATGGCTGAAACCATTATCGTGATTGAACAACAAAACATTTAAAATGACCATTTTCGTTAATCTGTAACATTTAACGCAGGTACCATCGATTTGAGAGTTTACACGCGGTTATCTTTCTCTTTCATTGCACCTTTTCTGTGTCAAACGAAAGGATGAGAGAAGACACAAGACATCAAGCTTTATGCACATCTCTGTGTGAAACTCATTTCAAGCCTTCAGTGAGTGCTTTATTTAGTATCCCAAAAAAGAATCCTACTTTCCGCAACTAATTCAAGAATTAATAGTTGAAAGCTTTTATACACTCCAGTGCACTGCATATGTATATGTAAAGTTATTATATATACATGTTTGTGCAAATATGGTGCAAGAACACACACCTGTGTGTGTGTGTGTGCGTGCGTGCGTGTGTGTGTATCTGAGTGTGTGTGTTTTAGTATTGATCACAAGTATGATTCATAAGGACATTTAGCGTGTGTTGAATGTGTTGAGTAGTCTCTGCTTCACACTGATGACCCAGATGCTGCCTGTATGGTACATGCCTTTGCATGTTTGTGCCATAGTCTGCGGGGGTACCAACTGCGGGGGGGGGGGGGGGGTACAGCACAGAGCCTGGGTCAGAAACCAGAAAATGCAAGGTCCGGAGATATTGCACTGAGGAAAACTTTTCAATTTGAAGAAGTGTATTTCCACAGTGGCCAGTCTACACGGCGTTGATTTGAACTCTTTACAGAAACGGTTTTGTACAATTAGCAACTGCTGGCCGAGTTTGTGTTTGTCCTCCATGTTTCTGCAGTAGCCCAGAACTGACAAGTGGCTCTGGAGAGCACACGTTGTTTTACTTGTAAGCTGTGACCTGTAGAATAACAGACTAGATAACTAAATACAATTTATAGATTCATCAAAGAACCTCATAATTTGTAGACGATGACATCATTTTGGAAGTACCCACTGGCACCTTACAGGCCACCGTAGCTTCTCCTACGTCGATGCAAAGGGAGGGGTGAGGGGGGTGTTCGGTTGGTTGCATCCTCACCGCTAGATGAAGTAACAACCTCACCTTTAAGGATCCAAAGTGAACAACAGAAGCAGGGAAAAATGCAGAGATTAGGAAACTGAAAAACTAAATAATGGAAGTGAAATATAGCATAACAGAAAATACCTATTACAGACAGGAGATGCTAAATAAAGCTGTAAAGACAAGCTCTCAACCTCTCTTTCTCTCTCTCTCTTGCTCTCCCGCTCTCTCGTGTTCTCTTACTCTCTCTATCCCTCCGGCTCGATCTCAACACAATGGAGACAAGACAAGTTGTCATGACTGACTCTTGAAAAGGCGATTTCCCACTGCCCCGCCATAGGCTAAACTCCCAGCTGCACGGGGGGGTTAGCATCACTCCGTTCTGAGCAGCGGGGGCCGTAAAGATGCTGCAGCACTCCAAAACAGATACACTCCCTGCAGGCAACCTGCAAGAACACTTAAAGGAGAACCAACCCCCCTGACCCCATCTAGAAAAAGTGCTTTCGTTTTTTTGGCAGGCAGGGCTTGTCGGCCTCCATGTAAACGCTGAGGTGTGTCTCATAAACGCTTCATCAGCAGGTGATCTAGTAACCGTATCAGCCGATAACAAGTCAAGCATGCAACAGTGTTAATGCAAACCAATGGACAAGTGGTGTTGGGGTTTCGTTCTCCTGGGTAAGCCATGGCAATGAACCTTATACAAGCGGTAAGCAATTTATGTACTTTCTAAATGAAAACATTAGCAATGAAATCGGCGTTATTTTATGAAGAAAAATATCAATGAAATTGTACGTTATTTTATTAAATGCTTGACATTGTTACCGGTCACAGAGCAAAGTGTTAAATTGCCTACACACTTCCTCACAGTGTTTTGGGTTCAAAGCTGTCTTTTCAAACCATGATCCTTCTGCTAAAGTGTATTCTTGAGAAAACAGCTCCCCATCCCATTTCCTTTCTGTTGTTGTTGCTGAAAGCACACTCTGCCAGAGTCTGTCAGCGCGTGGTTTTCTCACCTTTCAGCTTTGTCAACGGATATGAGAGATGAACTTCCTCACAGTTAAAAGTGTGGTGGTAGCTGGGGAGATTTGCTAGCTTGGAAGATAGGCTACAAAGCTGGCTAGTAGTATACACAAATACATTACAACATTCTAAAATGGCTTTAGAACCTGTGTGCTCCCCCCCCCCCCCCCCCCCACCCCACCCGACACACACACGCATTCACACACACGCATACAAACACACACGCATACACACACACACGCATACACACACGTACACACGTCCTATAGTTAGATGTCTTTAAGATGCCAACCTGCTGTTTATGACATGGAATCTTCCACTTCCATGATGATAGAAGTTTCAACAACTAGCTCTTCTCTTTTCTTTTCTCTATCTCTCGCTAACTCTGTTACTGTGTGTTGATGATTAAGAGAAAATGCTCACATCAACAGTAAAAGTATAGGTATTTTACTGTGTATGGATTGTAGATGAATTATTAAACTTCCTTTTATTGGATCTTCTCTCTCCATTATATATATATACATTTGCTGCAAAAACTATTTAAAACTTCTATCTTATTATTTGAAACATGTTTTCTCATTGTCATCATTTTCTTCCTTCTTTATACCTTGGAACCATGCCTAACATGTTTAGGCATACTTAGGTATACAAGGTATACAAGATGTTTCCATTCACCATGTGGCCACAGCCCTGTTCTGATCTCAATTGAATGTGAGCACCACTAACACAGCATCAAGACCACCAGTGGACTAGCAGTCCCTGGACTGAGACCCCGTTCATCAACGATCACTTTTGGCAACCATCCATCGATCATCACCTTTGCAGCCATCCATCAGGGACCACTGGTGTCTTCGAAGAGTGTAAGGCCTCATAATGTGTCCCCCATACTGTCAATGGTTTCATCTCATCGTCCGCAAAACCAGGAATCCCAAAGACAACGAAACTGCTTGTCTTTGGGATGTTGCCAGCCACTCCGATATATGTCACGCCATCAATCACTTTAAACTTTGGATTCAAGAGACAATGATGTGGATTAAATATGAAATATAAAACGGCGAGTAGGTTTCCCTTTCCCTCTTTTCTGCTCCAGCTGTCCGTCACAAATCCCTTTCAGTGGAACAAATCCTTTCTAGGAGAATAGCCAGCAGGGTTTCCGACTCAAACTGTGTCCGAGACCCCTAGACGACAGAAACTCTGTGTACTCGTTCCATTATACCTGCAGTGTTGTGTTTCAGTTTGAGAATTTCATTCTATCATCAGAGAAAGTCACATGTGCAATATTATCTAATGACTTATTGGTTTCACTTTATCTGTCAAATTCTCCACACAATGGAGTGGCACCACATTTGTGCGATAGAATACTAAAGCAGCACTTCAAATGACACTTTAAATGAATGCTATATGTGTTATCTCCAGGGTGCCCTCATCTTATCTGTTTATGTGGAGGTCTATCAAACTTCACCATCGCACTACGGCTTACACAAAAAGCCAGCCCTCTACACCTTCCTTATCAGTCAATATAAATATCCTCCAATTTTTCTCTACAATCTAGTTTCCCATAACTGTCACTCCAATGTCTTCCACCCCCAACACCACTCTCCTCTGCAATCCTATGCAATGTGAGGATGGTTATCGACGAATGCATCTTTCCATTCCTGCTATCTATCCATCAGGCTGATTAGGTTATTCCACACACTCTGCAGGCTCTCTGCTCTTCCCCAACTCTGACGCAAATGAAGATGTTGACTTTTGGATGGGGAGTAGGGGTAGGGCAGAACAAGATAGACACCTGGTGAAATAAAGGGAGAGAGAGCGCAAGAGAGAAAGGGCAAGCAGAAGTATCAAGAATCAGTGTTAACACCAGCGAGAATCCTTCAGGAGTGTAGTAAATATCATCTCAGCTGGGGTTTGTGTGCAACATTAGAGAAAAGATGAACATGGGCATATTTCTGGACAGAGACAATAGAGGACATACATCTCTAATAACATCAAGGGATTAGCACACTGTCCTGACCATCATTTTGACAATGTAACTATTGATTTGACCATTAGGCTCAAATCAATGAAGGTGCTACTCCAAAGATTAAAACAAGCTAATTTAGACTCCTACATCCCAAATCGCTATGAATTGTTTCTGTTGTCTGCAGGCACCAGGCACACTGCCACCGTTGATACATTACCAGCTCTATTGATACATAACATCACCTCTTGGTCTTCTGCTTATTAGAACTAGTAATTTGTGTCGAGGCACAAACTTTCCAACTGCTTTGGTCAAAACATAAGTCTGTTAGAGTATGGAGAGGGGTCATAGTGGACAAAACATAACGGGTGTAATAACCCCACGTTCAGAAATACATTTGGCCGAAATGACCGGCGACCAGGCTGACTCCCACGTTCAACAGACTTGGAGTGAATTGTAATGCAGCATAGCAGCCTGCAGCAAGCTGTAAGGGGCTGGCATCGCCCAGCTGTTCAAGCTTGAAAAATATGAGTCATACACGCTACCGTGCCGTGGCATATTATATTGTAGCCTAGCAATTTGGAAAATGCTCATTCTGATCGGCTAAATAATATACCCAAAACACATCCACACCTGGATATGTCTCAACTCTATGGATATCAATTAGGATGGCTGTTGATAATCAGCTATGGCTAACAACCTCTACTCCTGTAAAGCATACGTTTAAGATATCTGGTGGATATCAAGAACGTGTTGTTAATGGAAAACCATACGGTACAATACAATGCTATATTCATCCAATCCTACTTCATATACCATACTCTATCAAATAAAATGCTGTGTCCCACTTTGTCTACCTGATAAAAGGGAACATTAAGTCAATCCTGGTGCAGCCTTGTTTTAGCCATGCTATTATCATGCAGATGTACCGTGTTGTCGTACAATTCATATGAATGCTTTCTCATAGAGCATGCATTCAAAAGGAGGTGTCAATGTGTGTGTGGATTCCATCCACGTCACGGCAGAATTAAACACTTGCCCTTGAAAATACCCCCACACACACACAAGATGAAATATGAAGCATACACAGTGTACATGGACAGGAAGACAGTAAGAGTTCGAGAAAGAGGGTAAGAGTCATCCGGTGTGCAGTGAGAGAGAGAGCAGGGTCGATGGGAGGAGTTTTTAAAGTGGCCCAGAGCCAGGCAGAGGGAGGAATAAAGAGAGAAGCCTGTTGTTGTTTTGAAGCCTGTGTGAAGGCAATCAGAGTGGTCACAGACTCAGTGGGCTTTGTGCACACAGGAAGCAGCAATGCACCCTGGGAGTCTTTTTTTGAAATCCATCAATAGGTTGCCTTTTCCCGCCGCCCCCCCCCCCCCCCCCCCCGAATTCTTGCCAACAACTTTTTTAGTAATGCCGGCAGCACACAGCTCCTATTGCACTAAACACACACACACACACACACACACACACACACACACTTACACGGTATCTGGTGACATATCAGGACACATGAGAAATCCCGCAACAAAAACAAAGATGAAAAAAGAGAGAACCGCGGATTAAGAGAAATATTTCCTTTCTTTCTGGCGAAGGAAGAACCCCTGGGGGATGAATTCTGTTAGGGGTAGGGTTTGAATTATTGTGTAGGAATCCCCTTTAGCTTCGGAGGTTTGAAGGGACTGTGAAGCAAATGGTAGCAAAAGAGAGCCATAAAAACAAAGTGTAAACGCGAGTCAAAGTGATGGGACGTACAGGGACCCTGAGAGATGCTTAGAGTAGGAGATGGTAAGAGGGAATCAGGAGCTTAGAAATGAGGAAATAAGAAGAGAAACACAGAGAGAAACAAAGTACAGCAAACAACCTGACCAATATAAGAATATATGGGTTCTCCTTTGAAATCAGATTATGTTAGAGGCTCCAGGTTTTAGTTTATTATTCCAAATAAAATACTTAGAGGAATAAATAATCAAGCATTTGATTGCCACTTGGAAGTTTGTAAAATAAATAGCATTGATTATTCTCCTTAAATATTAAAAAGAAGATATTAAGGAGAGAGAGGGTGAGATAGAGAGAGAAAGCAAGAAAGAGAGTAGGACGCCAACGAGGATCTGATTATGGCTCATTACGCTACCAACCTGTTTGACAGGAAAAAGTAGACTTACATCACAAGTCATCTTGCACAAGGGTACAATTGGAGTTACTACTAATTACGACACTCCAATTAGCTTAAGGAGACATTGGCGAGACAGAGTAAGATGAAGTGATTATAGGGGGGAAGAAAAAAGATAGAGAACGCTATGCAAGTCAGTAAATGAGTGTGAGAAGCCTGGAAAAAGAAGGTAAGAAAAAAGACAAGAGGCAACGGGAAGCTGCCAAAAATACGAACATCTAAAAACGTTTTTGTATTTTTATCATGTGAGTCATTCGATCTTTAGCAACAAGAGAACACTGTTCTCCCAGCTGGAAGACAAGGTAATTTGGAACTGTCAGTCATTAAATTGTTCATGTACATCCTCCCTAAAAAAAACATACCTCGCCTCAAAACATTGTGTGTGATCAGTAAAGCTTTCATCTGGCCTGAAAATTTGAGCCCGGACAAAATTACCTCCGAACCCGACCCAAAACCACCCCTGGACAAAAAAACATGCCAATGACAGCCTTTTTTCTCCTCATTAAATCTGATAGTGTAGGAGAAGGCAAGTGCAGGAGTCTTCTTCCTATTTGAACATTCTTTGCCTGGGCCTTTGTCAAACAGCGTCGATCAGCATGCCTTTGCAGGTTTCATTTTCTGTCTTTTTGCTGTCGTAATTCAATGTACTGTCACAGCTTTTGCATTGAACACAACCCAGCAGTTCATTAACCTCGCTATGCACACTGTCAGAGTGTTTTTACACCTCATACTTTCCTCTCTTTATCTCTTGTTAGAGCCAACTGTTACGGCCTGAGGCTGCCTGTTCACCTCCCCATCCATTCTCACATTTCTCTCTAATCCAACACATCTGACAGGTTATTCGATGGCTTATTGGTCGATCAGGTCAAATGCGAGGGGAAACGGGGGCCAGGGGTCTACTGCCTGCCACGGATCTCAACGAGAAACAACACAGGTTGATACAGTGAGCACACTACAATTGGTATTATCTTTTTATTGTAATTAATAACCGCTGCCTGACCATGACGTTAGACTGTGAAATAAGGGCGACATAAAGACAGACCCTGCCCAAACCAGTCCCGCCTAGTTTGGTCAGGAATCGCAAGCTCCAGTGATCAGTCAGAAAGGAAGGCGGGCGTGATTTATTTTGATGTGATTTCACTGTCTCCATGGAGACCACTGGCCTTAACCAATGGAACAACAGTGATCAAACTGAAACGCACGCATGAAGTACAGAACGGGGTCGTCTGCGATGGACTTCTTTGTTCTCGGTCTAAGATCGATCCTTAGAGATGTCAGTATGGTTCATTATAAAATATACAAATAAAAAACACCAGAATATAGGTCTTCTGTACGGTGGAGGATAATGACATGCTACCCACAACAGGGGTCTCCCCCTCAGATGTAGACAGAGCAACGCTGCAAATGTCCCTTTTCATGTCCCGTCTTTGCAGCCTCATTCAGGTTCAAATGCTGCCTGTGCCTCCGTGAAGGAAGCGCAGCTTCTGCAAATAAACCAGAGTGAAATCCCTAGGACCAGCCAGTGAATATATGAAACCATGCTGGGAGTTGGCTTTGAATAAATGCCTGCTGATCTATAATTAAAAAAAATCCCCAAAGTCACAGAAAAAGGGTTGGCTTTTCGTTTTTCAAGTAATCTTATTTTTACTATCTTATTTTTTCAAATAAGATTGATATATAGTTATATATTTATTTTATTATTGGAAATATGTTTTATTTCTGTATTGTATTTGCATTTTATAAAGCCTTGTTGTCCTTGTTGCTTATAAAGCCTCGATGTCAATCATATGTATATTGTTGGCTATATGGGGGTTCAAAAATGATTCCCAAAATGATGCAGAGTGTGTGTGTGTGTGTGTGTGTGTGTGCGTGCGTGCGTGTATGTGTATGTTTTTGTGAGTGTACATGGATTAGTGTGTGACTAACCCATAGTACAAATACTATCTTTATTATAAAGTATTTCTCATTAAACATAATAGGATTTGTTTCAGGTAGTGCAGTGACGTTCACATTGCAACTAGTACTACCCAAGTTGCAGTGAAGTGGCAGTGATGCATTCGAGTAATACAATTTTGAAAAGCATACAGTCAACAAGGATTAAAAAGTACCATCAACTTAAAAAATATGAACTTCAACTTCAGTGTTTCTATAAGCACAATATGTGGCCAGTGTTTCTGTAATGCTGTAAAACAATTCTGATTAAATGTTTGTTCGCACGTGTGCTAAACTAGGGGTAATTTGCAGCAGGTGCAGGCACGCATGGGTCAGTCCAACACATCCAGGAGGGAACCACTGTCATACAGTTCTCATGTCACATGGCACAATGTCCTCTTCCTTCTTCTGGCCCTGGGCAAAAGCTCCACACGTTCTCTTTTTTCACAAGTTCTCTTTGCCTTTTCATGCAAGGCTGCTGTGCATTCAGTTGTGATGATTTGGTTAAACCCTTGACATGTGGTGTTGTTGGGGTGGCAGCTTGGGTGAATAGTAACAAGCAGCAAGCTCTGATGACCCATTTTTCTCTAAGTGTCTTTCTTTCACCTCTTTCTTTAGTTTGTCTTGTTCTTTCCGTCAATTTATAACTATACATTTTTTTTCACTTTGTTCTCCATTTGTCTCTCATGCTGTTAATTAATTTGACAAAATGACCCATAATGCAACACGCATGGCATGATGTAGTTGCCTGAAAAATATAAAAACGCCCGTACGGCTATATACAAATAATGTGTTATGTTTATTTGGCTATTATAACACTAATAAGCTATAATTCGCTATCTCGGATTATCATCCCAATAATTTACTTTTAAAATTGGCCGGTTAGGCCTGGACCATAATCCTCTTCCACCCTGAGTGACAAGTCACTCACTGGGTTTGTGCAATACAGTCATGTTTATTGGCAGATCACACTGGAGGCTTAATACTAATGCAGGTGCTTTTCATGCTTCTAATGTGCTCCATAGTAGATAATATACAGCCTGCAAGTGCAAAATAAAAAAAGATGCAAATATGGCTGTACTCCGTCATTAATATTATCCATACACACTCTCCCAACCTGAATGGCAGATGTGGTTGAGGGTTAGGAAATGCTGCCAACATCCATTTATTAAGTTGTTTAGACTTTTTACTTTCTATCTCAGTGGGATCCCTCCATCCGTTTCCTCCGTGATATTGTCTGTCCTCCCTCCAACTCAAATCCCTCTAAGCATTTGAAGCTCACAGGCTGGATCAGCCATGGAGGCAACCTAAAGACGAGCCAGTCCGTCATACACCGCACTGCACGCCTACGAAAGGTGGATTCAGGGGGTCCTACGAATACCATGTGTGTGACCCCTTTTCTGATCACACGTGTGGGTTAAAAAGGTATACCGTTTAAAACAGCCGCAGCAGAGGCAACAAACACTCCAAAGCCAGGAGGCCTCTTGGTGTGTTTGGAGGCCACGGTGTTATCAAGAGCGCACATCACATTTCCCCGCTTGTGATGGCCTTTATCCCTAATGCACACACTGTGGGCTTAAGGTGGTGTATCCCTGCTGCATGGTGCCTATCGATCAATGGCCCTGTGCTTTTACTCCATCTCCAGCCACGACTCTGTCCCTGATACTGCTGTCCTTCCCTGTGGGGAGAGCCAATCATTTACTCATGAGAGCTGCAAGCCATTCCTACACATCCTTCTCGTCTCCATTGCCAAAATGTCACAGTATGTAAGAGGAGGAGGAGGAGGGCAGGCAGGCAGGCAGGGAGGGGACAAGGGGAGTGCAACGGTCTAATTTGAAGCCCGGGTTCAAGGATCCTCCAATAGCCCGCTGTGCTAGCACAACACCGGCGCTTTCCATCTGGATAGGAGCACTAACGAACCATAATCATCTTCCGTCCGTCCCCTTATTTGCAGAGGTGTTGCAGACCTGTGACATGGCCCTAAAGGTTAAACATCCACACTGCACAGCGACATGTTGTAAATATGAAGACCCACGGAGATACAGCCGGGATACCCATAAAGACACACACACATGCACACACGCACATGAGCACACACAACAAACACACAAACCGAGAGACGGTATTGAAGCATCCGACCTAATGGCACCTTCGTTTGGAATTAAATTTCCACTTTGAACACAGTGTGTGGCTAGTGGGAGAGCTGGGGTGTTTACATACCGCAGCAATAGTGTCAAATGTTTGCACTGGGATGGCTTAGTAGCACCAGTGATCAAACAAACCCTGCAGTCTGTCCTGGCAGTAACTTCTCTCTATTTTTGTAATGGTACACTGTTTTATGCCCAAGGAGGAAACACTGAATAATGTAACATCTTTGACTTTGTAACTCCAAAACACCAACTTATCCTTCTGCTTCGATGTGAGCCCCCATTGGTTGACTGTAGTTGAACCGTTCAGAGTCAATTTAACGTAGCTTGCTGAGGACGTTTACAAGCTCATAACTATGTCAGCAATTATAAGTGTTATCTGTTTATATTTATTTGTATCATATTTGTGTATTTTTGCTACATGTGCTGCTAGAATAGTAATCAGCAGCCTCATTAGTAACCAAAATAATGGAAACATTATCAATGATTAACTCACTTATGAGTACACACGTGCAATGGTGTGTGCTGAAAGCAGAGAACAGCATAACACATCATGAGGCAATCATTTTTGCATATTTTACATTTCTGTTTCTGTCTGTTGATAGGGTATTACACCTGTGTTAGGTTCCTCACATGAATAAACATGTGCGCATGGTAAAGTGAATTGCTTTTAAACGATTGACGAACGCACCTGACCGTTAATGCTACTGTCACATGTTCCTACTTTGCATTTGTACATTACTTTGTAACGTTTGTGCAGAAACCATGTTTTATTTTGTGTTTTCTTCAACCTACCCCAATATGGAATGTATGTCTGCTTTCCTGGCCATTTGTCACCACAGAGAGGCAAGGGAAATCCTATGATCCTGACGCATCAATATTCATATTGGACGGGTCATTGACTATTTATGGACAGTTATGGATGTGTGAGAATCACTTGCTAGAACATGAGGTTTAACTTACTGTGGAGAACCAGTCCGTATTTTTTAAATCACACTATTTGTTGGCGTGCACATTGTTTTGGCCGATATGATACCTTTGTTTTGGAGTTTTATAAATCAAGCCTCAGGAGTCTGTGATGTGAGTTGGAAGAACAGGTGAGCGACACTATTGTAACAAAAACCATATATAACATAATATAACAACTTCACATGCGCAAAGCCCCATTGTGTTAACGAACACGCCACGTATGTTGGTGCGTGTTTCTGTGAAAGCTAATTAGTGTCGCAGACCTCTGCGTCCCGACGCACTGCATTCTGAAATAGCGCGGTGTTAATTAATCTTCATTTCACAATGTTGTGGCAGTGATCTCCGTGTGCCTCCCGTTGGGTTGTAAATTAATCGGCTAATGGGTGGATAATTTATTAATTGTGTCCACCGTCAAGCCGCAAGTGTCAAAGGACTTTTAATCACAGTTGGGGTGAATGCTCCATCAACTCAAGAGCATAAAACACGTTGAACTGCAGCGTTGGAAAGTTCCACGCAGTCCCAACATAACTTATCTGTTCACCTTGAGATGGTAGTGTTGCACCGTGTGTTGGGTGGGGTGGGGGGGATGGGGGGGAGTGGAGGGGGGGGGGAGTGGAGGGGGGGAGGTTACACGCAGCAGAGTGCAGAGGCGTCCTCTGCATTACCAAACCACAGGGGTCTGAGTGAGTGACCGCATTTACTTAATGTTACACACTACATTTTGAAACATGCTGATGAATGTGGTCCAACCATGTTCAGCTTTGTTGTTTGTAGAAGAGACACAATGTGTCGGTAGAAAAGAGACAGACGTTTTAACTTGAGTTTGAGGCTGCTTCAGATTGATTCCCTTTCAACATAGAAATCTGAAATGTGAGGATAGTTAGCACAAAACAAAAGAAAGCTTGACTTACCGCGACCTTCTGAGTCCTATAGCTATTCTGCACTCTGTCGAGTTGTGTTTTTTCAATATTGATTGATAGAGATGTCTTTGTAATCACTCCCAAGTTACTTGTAAGTCACATTGGATAAAACCATCTGCCAAATGATCTGCTAAATTAGAATGTAAATGGCTGAAGCTGTTCGCTATTTCGCCTTGTAGCTCTATCCACAAGGAGCAGCAGTAAACTATTTTTATCCCAGCACTAAAGGTCATGAGAATATAATGATTGATACACTACTCCTCATTTTTGTGGGTGGGGTTTATCTGCAGTCATTTTGATGTGGGACACAGCAAGGGCGGTTGTGTGGCTTAAGAGGCATTGCAGCCTTCCTCCTTGGTGGGAGATGTTAGTCTGTTGTCACCCCATTGTTTTTATCCAGAGCACTCTTGGCATTTAAGTGTTTGGATAGATTTGCTTGATAAGATTTTGTGCGATTTGGAAAATGGTGGCACTTTATACTACTTGGCACCAGGTCAGTTCCAATGCATCATTTTGTCTGAATCAATCTCTTTGCCGCCCCCCTCCCCCCTTATCTGTCTTGCAGTCTCATTATCTCAATATTGCGATCCCCAGAAAGATGCTGAACTGCAATTCCAAGATAACCTGACTATCCTCCCAAAAGTGTTTTCAGATATTTTACAGTAAGGAGTTTTGTACATTCAATTGAGTCCTTTAATATGTGTTTGGATGAATGTCATATTGGAATATAATAGCTTATCTGCAGACTAAGGTGCAAATCAATCAACAAGTTTAAAAATACAGCAAAAGTTCAACTTTCTGTTGAATCAGCAATAGCCTGGAGTGGAAATGAGTTGGCCTTGCTAGAGCAAGTCCATATAGTAAACGGTCTCATTTCCTCCTGGGGATAAATTCTAAATAACCACAGAATAACTGAACTTCAAATGAACCACAATAGCAATTTGTTTATCAAAGAGTCTACATGCATTAATCTAAAGTAAAACTAATTTGGATTTTAACGCACCCTCTGCCTTTTAACGATTGGATTTGAGACAAAAGATTAACAACTTTTGTTTTTGGCATAAAATACAAGCAATTTGAAGATTTTAGAGGAGTCAGTAATCGCAACAAGAACTAAAAACACTAAATTTGCCTTGAGGCTTATGTGCTGCACTATTCTTGCTTGCAGTGACTAGTTTCCATATTCTCTTCCTCCAGTATATCTCTGAACGCTCTTGTTGAAGATGCTTTATGAATGCAGATCACATTTAGGCCAGAGAGCACGCGTGTCTATCAGCATACTCCGACAGGTAAATGCTGGTTTCATTTTACTCAAACAACTCTACTCAAATCAGCATTTTCTATGATTCCAATAGAAAAAAATACAGTATCCTCAATGTTTGTCCTTGATATTATATATTCCTATGTGACTGTTTTAAATAAAGTATGCTTTACCCAAATTGAGCATAGATCACTATTGTATGTGACGAGGTGTTTTGACAGTTCATGTCAAAAGACTAATTGAGAAAAGAGTCCCCAGTCCTGGAATATGAATTGAAACTGTGTTACAGCAACAAGTCAACAGGGTTTAAGATGGCCATTAAAACAACAGCGCATCCCACTGCAGACCAAGTTCAACATCAAAAGCAGCAGGGGCATGAAATAAATGTACAATTATGATAATAAGGAGATGCCTGGGGTTTAATGGCCAGCACTTTGTTCGTACATTGCCTGGTTTTCTGTAAAAAGCCACAGTTCGAAGAAAATACAATTATTACTTCAACTCTTGAGTTAGAGGGGATGAAAAAAATAGTTTCTGTTTCTTCTAGTCCCAGTCCAGTTCAGGCAAAGCCACGCCTGAAGTAGAATATCGTCACAGAGAAAAACACAACATGACAATTGTTTTGTTTTCCATTTTTCTTTTCCATGGCGAGCTCCTGTTCTTAAATCGTACAGAATCAAACATTTCCGTTTTTGAAAAAAAAAAGTGTTATACCTCAGAGGTTCCAGATTTGACTTTCCTCTTGACAATAAAAAATAAATAAAAAAGTTTCACCCTGTTCGGATTTCCACAAGTTGCCGATAAGCATTCTGCTGGATGTTTTTTCTGCACTGGAATGGCTTACATCAATATAGCCTGCAGGAAGATGATGTAGAAAGAGAGAGAGGCCCTCATGTGTGTATTGCGCATCCATGGCACCGGTGTGAATTTGTCTCTATAAGGGTTGTTACCTTTGGTTCAACAACCCTAGGTTTGTGTGTGTGTGTGTGTGTGTGTGTGTGTGTGTGTGTGTGTGTGTGTGTAACCCTGTGTGTGTGTGTGTGTGTGTGTGTGTGTGTGTGTGTGTGTGTGTGTGTGTGTGTGTGATTGTTGCAATATACTGAGAGGAGCAGAAAATGGAAAAAGGGGGTGATGCTGAAAGATCATGCAGAGTGAGGTACATTTAGATGCGGCTTGTGTGGAAGGAGGATACAGTTGTTTAACTTGGCCAACATCCCTCATTATTCCTCGCTTACCTTAACTTTCTGAGGATGGAATAAGGTGGCTTCTAGACACAGCACCATTGGGATGTTTCCTTAATTGCAATTTAAACCCTATTTAAATTACTTGATTTAATTGGTTGATGAGGGTTGCTTTAATAAGATTTCCTAATGCAATTTTACGGCAAATTTACCTATCTTATCAATCAACGATACATCATGTAGTTCCCATGGTGCTCTGCTTTTATTAGTGTTTCCAAAAGTACAATGATTCAAATCAGAGAGTTTGTATTACTGTACATGATGAGTAAAGATAATGCTCTTCTGAGACATTAGTAAAAATAGTAAAAATACCAAATGAGTAAATATAAAAACGTGAAATTAGACGTCATTTATATCCAACAATGTCTTGCTAATGTTGTCCTGCTGAGTCTTACAAATGTGGTAATTTATTTCCCAAAAGTTAATGAAAGATTCATGTCTTCCCCAAGAAGTCCAACAGAAATGATTATGCAGTGTGGGCTGCACAGCTCTTGGTTCTTTTGCATTTCTCTAAGGGCACTGCAGTAGTCAGAGGTTGGTGGAACCCTTTAGGATAAATAAGACAAGCATCCTGGTTCAGCAGCTTATATGTTTGTGTCTAGATACATACGCTTTAAATAAAATATTGTATTTTGTAATTTAAAACAGTAAAAAGTATATGTTTAAAATAGATTAGTACAATTATGTTTGTGGCAGAACATAAACAAGCGTAATGCCACAAAATGCTTGAGGGACTGGGTGCCTTGTTTGGTTTGCATAGTTATTAGAGACATATCCAGATTTAGTCCCAGACAAATACTTAAAACGTCACTACTTCTAAATTCCAATACTTACACAACAATCTGAAAAGCACAATTGTGTAATGAATTGAGTAAAGAGAAAGGACAATGATTTTAAGATGATGAAAAGACCACAGTGCTACCATACGTTCTATTGCCTGTTAGCTGACGTGAATCAAGAAGGACGATATACAATTCTGAAGGTGTGTTGTGAACAGTGTTATGCTGCCCAGCGGTTCTCCAATCCTCAGCTAGACCCAGTGAATCGAGTGCTGCTCTTCCTGTAGCTTTGCTACGTGGTCGGTTACCTTTTCAACACTGCATCAAGAAAAAGATACCTGATTCACACCAAAAAATGTGGCGTAGGGCGTTTCAAGCGTGCCTAGTTCACATCAACTCAGTCATTTCATATTCATTTGTGAAGTCTGATCAGTACCGACTTTACCTCGTTAAAACAGATTTACTCTACTTTCAATGGGCAAGGGATCTTTCCTTTCCCGTTTTTCTGTTTTTTCTTGGGTTTGATGGATGATATGGCACAGACGTCCAGTTCAAGTCTCTCGAGGTACCCCTCCCTCTCTTCTTTGCAGGTAAGCCGCCGTAAGACCCGATGCACACGCGTCAAAACAGTGCGTTTGCACCGGGGCCCCGTTAACAGGGGCCTGCCAAGTAGCAATGTAAACACGCAAGGGAAGAATAAATAAACACAGCAGCCGTCTTCAACATGGAGGCACACACATGACGCACTACACCACCGCATTAGCTAAACGCATTGGCTGTGTCCCAACTGCTGGATGCTTCCTAGATAGGGACCTCTATGTAGGAGCTGTGATGATGTAGGACCAACCCCATTTCTGTTGGAAGCACGAGATTACGATTATAGCTAGGGTGCTTGATTTGCGTTACTGGACATTTGAAGGAGACATTGATTGGCTGCTCGGCAAGGTCAGAGAAAGGTCTGGATTACGAGATTTCTGTTTCAGTCGGTTATTCTATGAGGTGCGTGTTTGGAAAGAGTCATTAAACGAAATGATTGTGCAGCTTGATGATTGATTCTTAACTCGGCCCAGTGTGTCCGCAACTTTCTAACCTTCCAACTTACCCTAACTTTTATCGTCATTATTAATTAGCTCCATTTTACTCCATTTTTTAGCTACTTTGAACCTTTGCTTACGCGAGCAGCATGAATGTGTTACCGAGAGATATCAGAGGTCGACGTAATTCTTCTCTCTTTATAAAAATTTTTAACATTTTGCCCAAATTTCTTCCCGCTTCAGGGCATCGTCTTTCATTATGGCCGATTAAATGGCTGATAAAACGGCAAAATTGTCTCCACACTCTTCCATCGTCTTCTGGCATAGCATAGCAAGACGCTGTTTTTACTTTTCCTCATCCTGCTCTTCTCAATCCTGCCTCGTTGACTTGCTCCATCTCTCCAACCCCTCTCTTCCTCCACCTCCTATCCCAAGGTACTTCTTGCTTCTGAATTTTGCATGCTTGTACGCTGAGGCAGACAGCCTGGAGAATCTGTTTCAAACTCCTTTTTTCAGCTCACATATTTGTGCACACACACACACACACACACACACCTACCTCATTAATGTTCCATGTTAAATAAATGTTTCAGTGGGATCCTTTTACTCGGCATGCTAGAGTTTTGTTGGGGGAGATGTTGCTTTACCGCATGCCAAATCTGTGAACCTCAATCCTTCACCGGCGTTACCCTTCTGAACTCCTTCCTAAACAACGGTATCGTGAATACCTAACAAAGACGGAGCGGAGACGGCGAGGGAGGGAACATGAAACGAAACACAGGATCGTCAGTCAAAGTACAAAAAAATACCACTCCGATTTTGCAAGATGGCCCTCGTGATCGACGCAACCGCTGCCCATGCTGTGTACGCATGCGGCCAGCTGTGTACGCATGCGGCCAGCTGTGTACGCATGCGGCCAGCTGTGTACGCATGCGGCCAGCTGTGCACGCATGTGGCCAGCTGTGTACGCAGCGGCCCGATGACGCATGCGAGCGGTTGGCACGCAGAATGTTAATGAATCATGAATAATCGATCTTGTTTTTTTTTCCTGCCCATCACTTCATAATTGCCCCGCCTGATCTCTGGAAGGTCAAATCAAAGCAGTCCTGCATCGATACTGTAAATTAGTCATGATAAATAAACGGCGTTTGTCTTGAGTTTGAAACTCAGGTTTTTCTTTGTATTTATTTAATGGGGTGTCATTTAGTCCTGCCCGGTTTGGCAGTGTTTTTGTTTTCGCCTTTCTTTCATTTTTATCTTCTTTTTTTTTTAAAGAGAATCCCCGCTCCTAAACTCATCGTCTGCCACTTCAATTGGGTCCATGCTGAACCAACCTGATAGTTGTGGAAGTAGCTAGAAGCTAAATACGAATCATTTGTGTTGGTTTTCTTCACTTGCAAGTGTTTCGTATCTGGTTTTAGTTTGTGTGTGTCCTTTAAGAGGGGTATTTTACAGGCCAATCCATTTGTATAGCCAGAAACTCAGGGCTCCTCCTAGGCGCATAGCATTACATAACTGTATCTGTACAAGCCCCAATCAAACCCAGAGTGGGCAGGCAAATGAGCATTTCCCAACAGTTGGGATTTGTCTTGTTATTTCTAGACAGTATATTCTTGCATTGCACATTTTCATGTCACGTCAATCTACACAGGCCAATCCATGGCAGAAGGTCTTCAGATAACCCTGAGAGCTAGAGACTGGTTTCCTACAAGATCACTAAAGACTTGATTGATTGACTAAAGATAAGACTAACATACATGTTGTCTATGCTGTTTAGGGTGGTCCAAAACAGAATATGCAGAAAAACATCGTCAAGGGCACTGAGGTATAGCTCAGAAATTCATTAGCCAATGGGACGGCCCACGTGATAGGACATTTGTGTCAGAGCTAAAGAAAAAGTCAGGCAACACAAACGAGAGCTGGCAGTTCATGCGCAAAGACGAGAGTGAGGGCAACCGTCTGATCGGTGAGAAAGAAGCAGAGGGGACTGTAAACAAAAGGAAATATCAAAATAGTGAAAGACCAAGTTTACACCATTACACAAATTATTCGTTTGCAAGTTATGAGTTTAACTTTTGACATTAACATGTTTGCCTCAATGAGTTGTATTCTCTCAAATTCTTATCTTATTTTATTCAATATCTTTTGTTTGTATTATATTGACACAAATCTAATTCCATACGGTCACAGCCTCGGTGAATAAACTATAGCATTTGTCCAGTCTACACTTTTGTCCTTTGCTGTTGCCCTAGATGCTATATCGGCCATCTTTCCTCTGCAACAGTGATTACGTGAAGCTAATGGAAACGTCCACTAATGACAATACATCATGTTATTGTGCATACATACCTGTTCTACCGTATGCATTGTGCTGACTTTCCTAAGAAATCTGCCAGCCCTTAACCCCTGTGCAACACCCAGAAAGAACCTGATGTTATCGGCAGTGCATGCATTGTGTTGACTGCTTAGAGACATATTCAACCTGCACTATGTATGTTTCCCAGTTAGTGGCTTGGGTGGTAGCTACAGTAATAGCTTTATTATTTGCAGACGAAAGTTGACATGAATAAAGTAATTCGCTGCAGTAGAAATGTACAAAGTGCATGCTTAATATTTGTAACTGACTGAAACATATGCCATGGAGATTTTCTCTTTGACATTTATATACATACTCTTCTATGCAATTATTTGATCAACAGTGCCTAACAATAACAGGAGAATGGGTTAGTAAATGCATTTGCAGAACAGGCTTTTCCACAGCATGAATGACTGGAGAATGGGGTGGCAACGCCACACTCCAGGTATTCAATCATGCTATTAGAAATGTGTTCACCCATATGTCAGCTACATTATAATGCAGCCTGGCTTCATGATACATTTACATTACTCTCATTGTACCACCTGTGAAAAATTACTCAGCGGCCAGTATAACACCTCAAGGTGAAGCTGCAATAATGAAAGAAAAGAAAAGAAAACAGCTGGGGGAGGGGAAGTCTTCTATGGAATCACCCGCGATACTGGGAACGGAACGGGGACCCACGTGTTACAGGCCCTTAGGTTGAGTCAGGAGCCCACGTGCTACAGGCCCTTAGGTTGAGTCAGGAACCCACGTGCTACAGACCCTTAGGTTGAGTCGGGAACCGGGAGCCCACGTGTTACAGGCCCTTAGGTTGAGTCAGGAACCCACCTGTTACAGACCCTTAGGTTGAGTCGGGAACCGGGAGCCCACGTGTTACAGACCCTTAGGTTGAGTCAGGAGCCCACGTGTTACAGACCCTTAGGTTGAGTCAGGAGCCCACGTGTTACAGACCCTTAGGTTGAGTCGGGAACCGGGAGCTGCGTCCAGGGCTTCCGACACGAGGAGATGGCAGAGGGTGACGGTACTCCTCAAGGTAAAGACACCGCATGCATAAAGATGCTCTTCAGTCCATTAGTTAGTTAGATGTGGTGGTGGTGGTGTGTGTGTGTGTGTGTGTGGGTGGGGTGGGGGGGAGATTTCAATGCTGTAGATTGAAAAAAAAGTAGAGGGCATCACCAATACACATGCATTCACTCCCCCGCTTATGATGCAGGCCAGGGACTTGTGTGTACAATGTCAATCCATTATGAGCCAATACAATGGGGGGGGGGGGGGGTTCACTCTGTGTGTGTGGGTCCATGTACACGTGTGTGTGTGTGTGTGTGTGTGTGTGTGTGTGTGTGTGTGTGTGTGTGTGTGTGTGTGTGTATGTGTATGTGAAAATGCAATCTATACTAGATGTATGTTTTTGGGAATAGTCCGTTTAGTTTATATACAAATGTTGCAGTCTAGTGTGTGTGTGTGTTTGTGTGTGTGTGTGTGTGCATATTTCTGAAGAACACCTTGCCATAGGGGATGTACAAGGGGTACTAGGGGTACCCATTGTACCCCTAGTGGTAGTACCCCTATGTACAAGGGGTACTATGTAGTACATTTGCATTGTCATTGATCAGTGCTCTGCTCTGTCTTTGAATCATTACCCGTCACACACAGATCTCATTAGTGTCCTCCTCACTTGTGAGTCTGAGGCGCAGCTCACTGCATACCAAGATGGAGGAGAGGGCAGGAGTGACACCGAGGGATGGGAGGGAATCACGAGCCGAGGGCTGAGCACGCGCAGAGAGCGACGTGGGCATCCGACGAGACCGAGGGAGGACGTGTATAGTGCAGTAGTTGGTAGCAGGATGTCTCCCTATCACCCACACAAGAGAGGTGTGGGTGAGGTGGATCAGCGTTTCTCAAACCATGCCCAGCGCATTGCTGTGGAACAGAGGCTAAACAAATAGTTCAATAAGACGATACAAATAAGACGAATAAAACCGGCTCTACGTGTTTGAAGATATGTGCTCTGAATACTCATTGATCAATCAGACCACGGATTTTGCAGTCAACAAACAAATTTCAGATCACTCTGAAAACCATTTGTGCGATTAATGTTGATTTGGCAAATCCAGTTCTGTGTATAGTCAGGCTTGTTAGTGTAGGCGTAAGCTCTACTGCGCCCTGGCTTGAAGGGGCAGAGAACACAAAAGTGATTTTGTATTGTTTTAAACATGTTAATGTGTCTTATATGATCGTAGAAAATCGTAGAGCAAAAGAACGGGGTTCACTTATACTTTAAAACAGTTTCCGTAAAGGCTGGCATAGATCATACGTGGACTACAAGGACATATATGGACTCCTCCTTAGTCGGCTTCCCCACAGTTCCTGCAGACTCCAGGTGTCTAATTACCTGAGGTAACGCTTCACTATAGCATTAGTGGTGACCTTATTTGCTACATATTAATGGCGTTTTCGTGCAACTTAGCATAGTGATTCCTTAGCAAGCCTAGTCACATACTATATACTATGTGTGATGTGAATATATTTACAATGCTATTCTATATGACAAAGTATAGAATAGTTCGCTTTGCTTTTCGAACTCGTGAACCAAAAGGCGTGTCGACATCAGGTCAGGCTAAGGTTCACAGTCACATTTGCCATGGATTCAACAAAAAATATTTCCAATCATCCGAGTTGCCTTCAAGTAAATCACCGAAGCTCTGCAGCAGTGTGTGTCTACGGCGAGCGAAATGGCCTGCGGGGTGAATGAACGATGCCATTATGGGTCAAACTGTGACGGCAGAACAGACACAGGAGAACCCTGCCAACTGACTCAGCTGTTGCACCAGGGCTACACCGCAGACCGGGTTCTTTTTGGTTAACACGCGTCTGCTAGCAAGGAGAGCATTTTACAGCCATTAGCTTTTTAACACATCACCATGTGGCGCTCCATGATCACAGCTACCTTTCCCTGATTAGGCCCCTTATAGGCGGAATACAACTCACTGGCCCCGTCCCCCGCCGTGCTTTGGTGATGTCTGGATGTCTTGCGTTTGTGTGTTCCTCTCTGTCTGACTGTGTCTGTTTCTGCGTGCATGTCTGTCTCTGTGTGTGTGTGTGCGTGTTTGTGTGTGCGTGCGTGCCTACCTGTGTGTGATTGTGTGTGTGTGTGTGTGTGTGTGTACGTGCGTGCGTGCCTACCTGTCTGTGTATGTGTCCCTGTCTGTCCCTTTGTCTGCATGCGTGCCTGCGTGTGTGTCTGTGTGATTGTGTGTGTGTGTGTGTACATGCATGCGTGCTTGCATGTGTGTATGTGTGATTGTGTGTGTGTACACACACACACACACAAAAACGCAAAGTGAGTCACTGGTTAACATGAATAATATTAATAGAGTTAGTAGAATATCTATTTGAACTCCACCACATTAAATAATTTCCTTATTTGTTCATCATTTTCATTGATGAATAAATACCTTTTCAAAGTCATTATGTATTGGTCCAGCAAATGACTTTCTATTGCAGAGTTGGTCGTGGTGCTAGTGTTGGATAGTTGCAATGAGATGTGGAACTCTTGCATAATTGTTGCTATCAGAATGGCCTTCGTTATTTCAGTGCAGCCCTGCCATTGGAATTTACTAATTGCCATGTCGTAATTGGGTCCACACTCTCTCTCTCACACACACACACACACACACACACACACACACACACACACACACACACACACACACACACACACACACACACACACACACACACACACACACACACACACACACGCACATGCACACGCACACACACACACACACACTCATACACACACAAGCGTAAGCGCACAAACACTGCACATCTATATATTTATGTAAGAGGGCTTACTCAATAAGGACAATATAATATACTGTATATTTTACATATTTGTTGAGGCATTTATTCTACACTGACTTTCTTACAATGGGTCGTTTTGCACCAATTGCATCAAGAAGTCATGTCATGTGCTGTGCTCAAATAATCTGACCAAAGAGGCAGCAAAATGCCTGAGATGAACACGCAGGTCTTAGTTGATGCATCCCAAATATATTAATCTTATGCACACACACACACAAACACACACACAGACACACACACACACATAGACCTACACATCACAACCACAGTTCGACATTCCAGATATATTGGATATTCTCAAAGCAGTGTCTTGTCTTTTCACACTTTTCCACATCACTCACTTTCTTTCTACATCACAATCTATCAGATGATTGCAATTCAGAATTATCTGGGCGTACAGATACATTAAAACACGCGATTAAACTACACACCACAATAGTACTCCCATCACAAATACAACCCCTCACTTTGGCCTTCTGTAATATATATTAATATATTTGCTTCAACAACAAGTAAAATAGCTTGTTTAATATCGCCCGCTTCGCAACATTCAAAACTTTCAAAGCAATCAAAACGAGAGGCAACAGAGAAAGGTTAGCTGAAAAGAGAGAACAATGCAAAGAAGTGATGGGAAGAAAGAGGGTGAGTTTTTGTTAAAAAAAAGTGCATTCTTTAGACGCTAGTAACCTTAGCCTGCAATGGACAATACGGTGGCTTTTTCGATGGGTTGTAATCTTTATCGCGTACGACATTTGAAGTTGTATTGATTCCAAATGCATGAGAGAACAAATCTGAATAAGAATCAAAAAAGAAAAACAAGTAATGCGAGAGAGAATAGCCCACAAACACACAGACAAACACACACACACACACACACACACACCATCATTAGCATAAGTTGACAGGCATAAATGGAGACGTTCTGATGGCTTTCCTCTACATCCCAGAATAAAAGGCTGCAACAACCCCTGCGGCTTAGTGTGATGGATTGTGCCAAGCTAAATCCCAGCAAAGAGAAGAAAGCCGTACTGCACAAGTGCATACAGTCTTGTTATTATTGTTGTTATTAAGTATCATGAAGAGATATTGAGTTGACAGCCTCCTTTATTGGATGAGCAGATAAACAGAACTGGTTTTGAGGTAGCAGGTACAAAGCAGAAAGCCCAGAGATCCTAGTAATGGTTGACCTACAACTCATTTCTGAAATCACATTGAACTATTACCATCACTTATTCGATGCACCGTTTATCGGACCAAGAAACAGTATCTGTTGCAATCATTTGAGTCAGGTTGTCAACAAATTGGCTGCCTGTTGGCAGGCAAACAGGTTGGCAAACAGGTTGCCAACAAATAAATAAGCGAATTGATTTCAATGGTCCACGTTATTTCAGAATCAGAATTTATTACGAAAATATTAATATTATGATGATTATGTGTGTGGAACAAAATATGCTAGATAGAGAACAACAGTAAAGCATGTGTCATAGAGTTCAATGAGGGATGAGAGGGAACACGGGAGGTGACTAACTCTCATGCTTTATGCAGCCTGATTGATTTCCAAGTAAACGTGAATGTGTGTGTGTATGTGTGTGTGTGTGTGTTTTGGGTAAATTGTAAGTCAGGGAATGTTACACTTAAAAATTTCACTTTTTTTCAACAGCCACACAATGAACTGTGTGTGTAATAGAGGAAACTACAGCTCTGTGTAAATGTGTGTGTGTGTGTGTGTGTGTGTGTGTGTGTGTGTGTGTGTGTGTGTGTGTGTGTGTGTGTGTGTGTGTGTGTGTGTGTGTGTGTGAGTGAATGGGTGGTAAATAACATTATAGATTTAGTAGGATTTGGGCTTTTCTCCTCCAATCATCGCTAGTGTCATCTTTTCCAAAAACATTTCTTTGCCCAACGGGCATTCACACATGCCAGCGAAGATGCCCAAGTGCACTTTATGCATACTAACAAAATAAAAGCCCTTTCAGAGACATACTAAATACCTAATGTGAAACACAAATGTTGGGAGCATCAGCAAACTGACAGGCTGGGGGCCAGCTAGCAACTGCTAAAGGGCTTTAATTCCTAGGGTACCCCCCCCCCCCCCCCCCCCCCCGCCCCTTTTTGTTTTACACTTGCGCCCGAACTTCTGAAGTGGAACTGTGGCAACACACATTTAAGGTTTGATCCCACTTGTGCAAAGCACAAAGGCCTATTGGGAGAGGGCAATAACGAAGAGGGGGAAGAGCCACGACAGGCAATGCAGTCCACTGAAGTGACCTAGAAGGCGGGAAAGAAACGAAACAACCAACTACAAATTCAAGTGCTGAGGGACTCCGGCTTTTCAAACACTTGCAAGAGCATAATGGTCATCATTCAACCGCCCTAACCCAAGTCAACGACAAGACTGGAGATAGGAAAATAAACGGTAAACATCGCCTAAAAGAGATGATTGTAAGGTGTTTATAAACAGCCAATCCTTTAAGTGCTTCATGGAAATTGCAAGTGAGTACATGGCAGGGTTCTTAGGACTATGGACCTGTTTTCCACCATTCATGAGAACGGTCTACAGTTCGGATGTGTTGTACTTGTTCGGGGGGTATCATCAGACCATTCTCATCTGCAGATCAGATAGAGGTACAGGGCCTGATGTACGATTCAATGCATAGGTGAAAACCAATTAACATTTTGGCATCCTCTGCAGAGGTTCAAAGGGTGTTCCGGTGGTGGGACATTAGTGTCGTGAGATGATCAGCGAGCAGACAGGGAACTGTGCCGATTAGTCTGACCATCCTGATGTTGTACGTACCGAATCGACAAAGGTTAGCAACATGCGTCATCTCGCATCCAGAAGTCCTACTGTGTTATAGCAGGCTGATGGCACACAGCCCGGGCTGAACCTGAAAACTTAAAGTGGCCGAGGTACGATCTTCACGGAGATATTCCAGCGAAGACAATTCATTGCACGAGTAGATTCTCGCCAATTAAGCGCTTACAGGTTCCCTCCTGCAGCCAAACGATTGGTCAAAACAAATATGAAAAGAAAGACAGTGAAACACCCCGTTCACTCTGAGCTCGTCTGCCATCAGACACATTTCGATATTATTCTAAAGTCTGATTTGGGAGACTACTAACGAGCCAATGACCTCAAGATTTCCAGGTGATATAGATTCAAGGGCCCAGCTAGACGCTAGCAATAGCAATTTAGCTAAACTCGGTATAAGATGAGGTTTAAACCCCTGTGTAGGAAAATGATTTACTTCTCTCTAGATTAATTAGGGTTGGCATCTAGCATGCATGCTCAAGTATGATCAATTATTTACTTATATATACAATACACAGACATTCAAACAAACATTTCTTTATTTTAAATCGGGATATACATTGTACAGTATAATTGTTCTATTAAATCTGTTCTCTCTTTCAGGTGTTATACCCAAATGTATCCGTCTGGGATTAACAAATACATCACAATGTATACTCAATTCATCAACAAGGTTGATGTTACTGCTCCTGCCTTTACAATTAATAACTATTAACTTCTGCTATTTGACTTGTTGTTTAAGCCAGTATTTTGCCTACTTCACAATTCAAAAGTCAAACATTCAAATAACATAATGTAATCAAGATTGCTCTTTTGCAACAGTTTATGCCAATAGGAATAATATGAATAAATATCAGCATGTTCAAAGCACATCTGTCTGTTGACATTTGACAGAAGGAGGGCACTCCAACATGCAACTGCAAGCCTTGCAATACACAGCCAAGCCCTGGCCCCAGATTAACGCTGAGACAATGTAGCTGCAAGGAGATATTTTAAAGTAAAGACATTTATTTATTCATTCATTGAAAGTTTGGAGGACCATTCATAACTTTGATTTAATGAATACATTCAATGTTACGTCCCCATAATTGGGTTTTAAATTGAAGGTGGTGACACTGTATCTTTCTGTCCACAGCAGTGGCTCTCAGCCCAAACGGAACAATATGTTTCTTAGTGAAAGCACAAACCTTAGAACAAATCAAACAAAAGAGGAAAGCCTATGAAGTGATAATTGCAGAGAGATCACCTGCTGCATGCCGGTTTAAAGATAAAAAGATAATATATAAATAGATATATATATCTATATATATATATTTATATTGTTTTTACCTCTCACCTGCCGCGAAAGGACAGCATCTTTTAAAGGTTATTACGAGAGCAACCGTTGACATTTAAATTGCCCGAAGCGTGCACGTTCCGTATCAGGCCAGTAAACCAGGGTGAGTTGGGTTGAATCCCCATGCGAGCCACAGCTGCTGGTGTTACTGCTGTTGCTAACTTTGCTAGGCAGATGGCTCTGCAGCTGGATGTCAGGCAGCGGTTGGCACAAGAGGATGAGGGCGAAAGGGGCCAGGGGTCCCAAGGCCAATGAGGCAGGAGGACTGCCTGTGACTGCCGGGGGAGGGGGGGGGGGGGGGGGGGGGGGGGGGGGTTGAAGACTTGACTTGAGGAGCCGCAGACGTTGAAGAGCAGAATCATGTCAGCTAAAATGAACACGTTGTTGGAAAACCTCCCTGTTCTACAGGCTTTGTACCATAACAACCTTTGGTGCGAACTATTGATGGTTGGATTCATGTGTTCCATCTCTAACATACGTGTTAACCTTATAAATTATATAATTGCATTATATAAATTATATTATATATATATATATATATATATATATATATATATATATTATAAATCCGTTGGTAGGGTTAATACAGCAATATTACATGAGAGGGTGTGCTTTACCATCATTATTCTTATTATATTCTCATTATATTGTTGGCCTGCCAGGTCCAAACTAATTTCAATGTCCAGAATGACCCTTCGTTTTCTGCACAAATGATAATGAAACACTTTTATTCCCACGACAGTGATGCAGCCAAGACCATGTTGGCACAATGTTAAGGCTCTAATCAATGGTGAAGTACTATTGATAGTGATTAGGCTTTCTCACTTGTGCGACGTGAGAACGTGCTCATTTATTCAAGTTCTCAGGGTCTAGTTGACCAATCAGGTGGCTTGGTCAGAACTACCCTTGGTATAATGAGGGCTGTTGGAATAAGGTCCCAAAAAAGACCTGAATGTGCTTCCAACTAGACTAATCATCAGTGCCTTACAACACTTCCCTTTTCAAAGCACAACGAGATCCAACCACTCTCTATAGGTACAGACACATTTGTGTTTCTTTCCATTTTAATTGTTTCCATTGTATGGAGAACACTTTTTCTTCCCTTGGATTGCTCCAAAATACTGAGACTTCTGAGAGTCTCCTGCCGCCATCACTCCCATCATATTGTCTTCATTGTCCACTGTTGCGTTTGACGTGTTTAATCAAACCCTTTCATTATTAGAAGAGAGAGGTGGGTCAGAATATCGAACGTAACATTGAACTGGCTTAGCTCCTGTTCCTGTAAATAGCTGCGTATCTGAGGGAAAACGTATATCTCCTCACTCGTTCACTATTCTCAGTATACAATGTCCAGTTTCACAGTTATGCGGATGATACACGTGCTTAAATTCAAGTTTATAAATTTTTGCTCTGGTTTAAAGGGTTAGTAAAAAAGCAAAATGGTTCCATTTGGGTCTCACAAAGTTTCAAAGTGAGCGCGGAAAACATTTCTATGCTATTTTTGACCAAACTGCAAATAGTTAATAATGGGGTAAATTCTCTGTAAAATACAAGAAGTCTGCCACTTCCGGCGCAAAAATACCTTTCCATAGTGGAAGTTACCAAGCAAGTATGACGTGGTTTTGACAACGCTCCAACTCGTAACCTCACAGGCCTACCTATCTTAAATATAACTGATATGGAGAAAGCCATTCAAGCCTTTTTGCTCATCTCGCCTTGGCTACTGTGACACCATGTGTACCTGCCTCACCCCTTCGTATCCAGCTGTGTTGAAGACACATGCCGAAAAATGTCATAGGCCATTCAAGCCATTTTGGAACCACCCCCCTGTCACCGCTGGGGTTGTATGATTAAGCTTCAAGGCCAGACAAAGGTGACATCAAATAATTTGATTAATTTAACTGTTATTGTTGACATATTTATTATTGTCCTCATTATTTAATGTATTAAGTATAATTACTTTTAGATTATCCAAAATTAGAAATCCAAAAATATATACATATAAAAACTAGTGCATAAAAGTTATAATTCAAGTAGCACCTCTTTACATATTGCATTCCTGCTCTGGCAGGGATCGTCTCGCCATGCTAACGTTCGAGGCTGGAACTGAAAGACGAGGTCATTTTACATGAAGGTTCCTACACTATGGAAATGGTCTGCCAGGGAAGAGCATGCGTGCTAAATCTGTTCTGGGTTTAATCATATGTAAAAGTGTTTGATTCGTTTGTTTTTTGGGGCCTTATTCGGGTATACATTTTTACTCGTTTTCTTTTTCTTTCAGATAATTAAGTATTCTTGGTACCGGTGACATTTTTTACTTAATTATTATTGCTACTACTGTTATTGATGACATATCTTTATTATTATCCTCATTATTTAATGTATTAAGTATGATTACTTTTAGATTATCTAAAAGTATAAATCCAAAAATATATACATATAAAAACTAGTGCATAAAAGTTATAATTCAAGTAATGTATTGTCAATTAATGTGTTATGTGACATGTTTTACATTATATATCAATTTTCTGTTTCTATTCTAACCCTCTTTTATTCTCACTCCCTTTGTATAGTTCATCTCGTCTTGGTGCATGGTCCAGTCCGTCTCACTCACTTACGGCTTTCTCTCTTTCTATAAAATCAATTTCACATTTCGTCTTTTTTTTCTTTTTCTGCCAAACATAAGCAGAGAAAGAAAGTACCAGAGGAAGAAGCAAAGCAGAGAGCCCATTTCATAGTTAGAGCCTCCCCAGTGACCCACTTTGGCTGGGAACAAAACTCCCTGGAACAGAAACGTCTCTCTTTCCCTCTTCACTCTCGCTATCTGCCTTTATTCTTTGTGTGAGTATGTCACACATCCAACCTCATCTTCACATGTCCTGCTCACACACAACCTTCTGCTCGTCTCTCTCGCTCTGTCCCTCACCCTTGCATCGGGTTATCATCATCATTTTACGTATTTTACCCCAAATGATCAAACATCTCATCTCACCAACATGCTAGTTAATGCTAGTTAGCTATCAGGCTGTCCTCCTCTCACCTCAGCAACATGCTAGTTAATGCTAGTTAGCTATCAGGCTGTCCTCTCACCTCAGCAACATGCTAGTTAATGCTAGACAGCTATCAGGCTGTTCTCATCTCACCTCATCAACATGCTAGTTAATGCTAGTTAGCTATCAGGCTGTCCTCCTCTCACCTCAGCAACATGCTAGTTAATGCTAGACAGTTATCAGGCTGTTCTCATCTCACCTCATCAACATGCTAGTTAATGCTAGTTAGCTATCAGGCTGTCCTTCTCTCACCTCATCAACATGCTAGTTAATGCTAGACAGCTATCAGGCTGTTCTCCTCTCACCTCAGCAACATGCTAGTTAATGCTAGTTAGCTATCAGGCTGTCCTCCTCTCACCTCAGCAACATGCTAGTTAATGCTAGTTAGCTATCAGGCTGTCCTCCTCTCACCTCAGCAACATGCTAGTTAATGCTAGACAGCTATCAGGCTGTTCTCATCTCACCTCATCATTATGGCTGCTTGGATGGAACCATTGGCTCCTCTAAGGAGATGCTTTAGTTTCAGTAAAATGCTACATTCACCAAAAGGTGACACTTACGCTTTGAAACATCCATTATTCTTCCTTCACTTTCTGAGTCACTTGACTAAAGCTAATTAATTTAGATCAGATGGTTTCTGTAGCTGCTCGGTTCAGCCAGATCTTGCGACACAGAGCAAGCTTGCTGAAGTAGAACCTAACTGACTGCGCTGTTATTTTGAAATCTTGATTATTAAAAAGTTGTTTTAAGGCCCTGCATCATCATTTCTCCCTTGCTGGATCACTCATTTAGTTCATTCAAATCTTTACTGTGTTTTAATCCAATTTACGGAACAGCATAGCATTGAAAGCATCACTTTATTAATACCAAAGCAATGCTTTAATGCTAAAGCATTCATTCACTTTTCTGCAAGTTATTACGACAAAATAAAAATATAAGAAACTAAATTAAATCACTATAACAGCACAAAAGAAAGCCTAAACTTCATATTATCTTATATTTATATGGAAATGTCAGCTCATTTCCATAAGAATATAAGAATACAAAGCTTCATCCAGAAAGTGTTGGATTCTCTAGCAAGCCCAACGGTTCATTCAGTCCAGCCAGAATGATTATTGTCATTATTTGACATGATGGGTGTGTGTGGGAGCGTGGGATCTTTCTATGTTCCAGTACATCCTGACCACAGCCTGACTCCTAGCAGGAATTATAATGTCTGCCTGGTGCTCCATACCTGTCACTGTCTCTTGACTATACCCACACAATCTATCAACATACACTGACTGATACACACACAGTACACACACACTTATAGACTGACAAGAGACCTCACATACAGAAACTCAAGAACCACGTTGCAAACCATATCGGCCAGGAAAGAAATCAATGCAGTCCTGTATATACACTTTCTGTTTGTGTGTGTGTGTGTGTGTGTGTGTGTGTGTGTGTGTGTGTGTGTGTGTGTGTGTGAGAGTGAGTGTGTGTGTGTGTGTGTGTGTGTGTGTGTGTGTGCGTGCGTGCGTATATGAGTGCTTATACATACGTCAGCTGTTTGTGTCTAAACTAACTCATGTGTGTGTGTGTGTGTGTCGGCGCATTGGAGCAATTGTGCAGTGACTATCTTGTCAATTCTCTTCTGTGGCATGCAGCTGGGGTCAATGGAAAGATGTGTCTGATAGAAAAGTGAGTAGATGCAGGAGGAGGATATTGCTCCGCCAAAGAAACCGATCCCCTGGTGGGAAAATCATGTCACCGCGTTCGGTGATCATCCGGGACACACACACACACACACACACACGACCTCATCATGACACAGGTTTGAATTGGGCTCCATCTACCTGCACCATCTTTGGCTTGTGCTCACTAACACAAAGACAAACGCAATCCCAGCAAGAACAAATACATGTCGAAAGGGGAGGAAAATAGCCCAAATCCCATAATGGACCCTTGATACATATACATGAGAAAGATATCGTTGGAAATTGGTCTGTCGAGTGGAAAACCAAATTGCATGTTTTCTACCAATTTGTTTTGTCCGATTATTCTTTGTGTTGGTGTGACTTTGTACTGTGGATATATTCACAGGATACTGAGTTTGTACTGTGGATATATGCACAGGATACTGAGTTTGTACTGTGGATATATTCACAGGACACTGAGTTTGTACTGTGGATATATTCACAGGACACTGAGTTTGTACTGTGGATATATTCACAGGACACTGAGTTTGTACTGTGGATATGTTCACAGGATACTGAACACAAGGACGTCGTGACTGTTGATCACAACCAATTCAAAAGCTAAGCTTTTATTTTAAGATACTTTCAAACCGTTTGAAACCCTGGGACTAGGGATGTGTCGTCTCCTCTCGATAGAGGGGACCCGGCCGTAGAGCTCGCGTCGGCCCTCAGGAACCCAGCACCTGGTGTTAGCGCTGGGCGAGATGATCTTTGGGATCGCTTTTTGAAAGCCCATGCATACACAGTACATGTTGTCCATGCACGTCACATATGCGTCACACCTGTGCTACAAGCACTTGTCCCTTGTCTACCGATATAATCTTGCGTGTGCCCTGTGGGACCTTAGAGCAACGTAGAGTGACGATGGAATAAGGGCCGGTGTACGGAGCCCAAAAAAAAGTGAAAAGTAAAAAAGTAAAGAAACACAAAAGACAGTGAAAGTGAGTGATTCAATTGCGCGTTCCATTTAATATATCTTGTGTGCGCGATTAAACCACTTGTGTACTCGGCTGGATTCTGTAACTTCATGACCAAATACAGAATATAAATCTGTAAAAATGAACGTTTCTGACGCATTAATACCAGCTTTAAAAAACCAAAAGTATCTCAAAGTTGCCATGGGCCACAACACAGCATGAGTATAACACCTTCTCCCTCCTTTGAACTCTCAGCCTAGAACACATTTCAATCATTTCCATACTGTTCAAATTCAAGATGAAACAGGTGGTTCAATTACCCTTTAGTAATAAGAGGCAACGACAGGTGGCAAAGGGCCTCTCACTTTTATTTCAAGCCAGGGTTACAGTGGAGACAACCTCCCGCGATGAGGTTCAGACGAGCCACTACCCGCTCTGTACCCTGGTTAACACAAGCCAGTGAGGCCACGAACACAGAATCACCCTGGTTAACACAAGCCAGTGAGGCCACGAACACAGAATCACCCTGGTTAACACAAGCCAGTGAGGCCACGAACACAGAATCACCCTGGTTAACACAAGCCAGTGAGGCCACGAACACAGAATCACCCTGGTTAACACAAGCCAGTGAGGCCACGAACACAGAATCACCCTGGTTAACACAAGCCAGTGAGGCCACGAACACAGAATCACCCTGGTTAACACAAGCCAGTGAGGCCACGAACACAGAATCACCCTGGTTAACACAAGCCAGTGAGGCCACGAACACAGAATCACCCTGGTTAACACAAGCCAGTGAGGCCACGAACACAGAATCACCCTGGTTAACACAAGCCAGTGAGGCCACGAACACAGAATCACCCTGGTTAACACAAGCCAGTGAGGCCACGAACACAGAATCACCCTGGTTAACACAAGCCTGTGAGGCCACGAACACAGAATCACCCTGGTTAACACAAGCCAGTGAGGCCACGAACACAGAATCACCCTGGTTAACACAAGCCAGTGAGGCCACGAACACAGAATCACCCTGGTTAACACAAGCCAGTGAGGCCACGAACATGTTAAAAAAGAATCAGTTGCATGCAATGCGAGACCTAGACGGAAAGAAGATGGGCGGTGACCCCCTCCAGGAGGTTGGGGTCTTATTCTTCACCGTGTAGCTTAAGCCCTGTCAGAGAGCGCGTGTCCTATTGATTATGCATCAGGCGGGTAACGTGCTGCATTAGCATGGTGCGCGGGTCGTGTTGGCATGCGCAACACATCGCAGAGAGTGGAACGGGCTCCAAGCCAGACGAAGAAATAAATTAAATAGAGGTAAGAACATATCAACGTTTGAGTCATTGGTTTGTCCTACCGTATCGCGTCAACACTTTTGGACTTTCACGATTATTTTGTAACGTTATTTTTTGTCTTTCAGTCCGTTTTTTTCTTTGTCTTCAACAACTTTATTTTCAACTGAAGATTATGTTGTTATGTCAACATCTATCTTCCTTCCGTCCATTTATTCTACGTATAATGTTGCACTTCTTTTTGCTGCAAATCATCTTAGAGTTTGAGTGGTTCAGATGAGGAAAAATACCATTATCATGTGGATTAGCTTTCGAGATTTAAAAGGTGAACCTTACTTTAACAAGAAGGCAGCACGGTTAAAATAATACAAATAATGTATTTAAAGCCTCTTAAAATGCTATTAAAAGATAAGTCGCTACCTGGCAGACGATAGCGGAAATGTATTCGCTTAACACAGTGCTAAGATCAGGATAACTCCAATAACTCATGCAGGACTGTTTTCTTTGGAGGATTTGTTTGGTCAGTGTCATCAGAGGGAGCCTCCACATTTTAAACATTCTGTACATCCCTTGGGTATGTTCCTGGTTGTTGGTTCTTTCCTTTCTCAAGCTTTCCTTGTCCAATAAAACATCCAGGAGTGTTCTGGGGCTGCCCTTCCCTTAGCTTCACCCCCCCTGATGTGTGTTTGGGTTTTTTCTTTCAAAATAACTCTGAAAATACTATATTTGACACTACCACGCACACACAGTCTATCCCTCTCTCATATGTTTTACTCATGTCTTTGGATACCAAATGTCCCGTGGTAAACTAAAATGATCGATGCTGACAATCACCAGACATGCTTATGTAGGCTTTGGTATGGGTGAGTAGTGACTTTTACATACTACATGGCACCGGTCTATGCAGTCACATTAAGTGCATTGATGCATAACCCTTCTGATCCACTCAATCAAGTCATTTGGTTCCATCCATGGTTACACTGAGCACACGTAAGCTCTTTAGCAGCCTCGCACGGGAGAGCACGTGCTAAACATTGACTGGGTTTGCCGTCATATGAACTCCAACATCAGTTGCTGCCAGTGTCCAACGGTCTGATCTGTTCTCACTTTTCTTCCTAGACCTGCATCCTATGTTTTAACACTGATGAAGACAAATGGTCTGTAGTATGCTAAAGTGTGATGAACAGTGTTTTTTAACCGCGAACTCTGATCAATCAAGGAGGGACGCGTTTGTTTGTGTTTTTCCCCGCATGCTCACATCACACGGCACTGAAAGAAGGTCAGCGTGTTGCGCCTGTAGAGGCTCACAAACAGGACATAGTGTGTCCAGTGTCGTGTCTTACAATCGCCCAGAGGAAAACGGTCAGGGAATAGATTGAACTAGCGGGGAGGAGAGCAGCAAACGGGGTTATGGCCAGGCTATACATTAGGGGATGGACAAGCACAAGCGCAAAAGCCAAATGCACAGCGGATGCATTGACCCAACATGCAACACTGCACGATGTTCGCTGTAAGGGCATGATTAAAAGAGAATAGATGGACCGAGTTTCAACACGAGCTTATTCTCAAACTGACCTTTTGCCATAAGCCAGGCCCCTCCTGAGGAACACAAATCATTGGCCATAGAGAGCACACGTTTTGTATAGCTTGGATGCCTGTCTATCAGTTCATCTCTTTTAAGGAAACGTGCCTCTTTCACTGTCTTCCTTAACCAGCCCCAGATTGGGACTCTCCCATCATTGGTCTAAGAGAAACAAAAACGTCCATTGAAACTGAAGGTTTAGCTTCTTGTTTGCTTGACTCAAGAGCCTCCGCGACGGGCTCTTGCTTTGCTCTCCTCATGTTGTGTTTCCATCTTCTTCTAGATCACATTATACTAAAACCCGTTTACGGCCACTCACTTACCCGGTGGCCAGCCCTGATCCACCCTCGAGACAAGTTAATGATCCTCACTCTCATTTCCTTTCGCAAACCCTCTCCCATCTGTTTACTTAATTGGCTGTAATTAATTATGTCACACCAAATTAGCAACATGGTTAGTCATTCAGTAAAAGAAACAATTTTAACTGCTCAATATATTTATCAACTTCGTCTTGAATCTTAATCTTCACGCATACGTGTGTGTGTGTGGCTAGTGATGTGTGTGCTGACATGGCTGGTTGAGCATTAGGATGGATTGTTTTCTCATGTTCGCGTGTGTGTGTGTGTTTTTGTGCATGCCAACTTCCTCCTTTCCCATTATTTATTGCGAGAGACCACGTTTGGCCCAATGCCACGCTTGGTTTGAGACGAGGGGTTTAGCGTGGGGCGAGCGGTGCTTTTGAGTTAGCCCTTGACAGAAAATGAGTAGCATGGAGCCCTATGTGCCTGTCCTCCTTCTTTACCACGCTTGAGCTTAACTTAATCAGCAGAACGCAACCTCACGCTAATTACTTTGGAGGCGCTTATTTTTAGCAGAGAAGAGAAACGCCTTTTGATTCATTCACCAATTAGGTTTGAAGTAACATGTTGAAACAGAAGGCCAATTTGCCAAGCCTGTCAGCAGGGTTGTGTCTTTGTTTACAATTTCTACTTTTATCTTAATATTCGATTTTTGCTAACCATCTAGCCAAAGCCCTCGAGTAGGCAAGATGCACTCGACCATTTCTTTGTTCCCCTGAAATAACAGCGATGTACACAACAAATAAATCACATCAGCATTTTAATTCTTGTAAAAAAAAAAGAAGAAAAAAAGGGAAACTAGTCTCCAGGGGAAATTGAAGCAAAAAAAACCTGCTTGGCTATGGCATGTTTCTTTTTATTTACTTCACATAACCTCAATATGCAATCACAGCCATTTTTCGTTGATGCCATCCAGACAGATGTGAACACAGAGCATTTTAATAGTACTCTCTTAAGCCCTAAGCATATGTACCTGGCTGTATTTTGTTGCTTGCTTCGAATAGGACTCTATATTTTGGAGGGCAACATTCAAAAGGTCGCATCATTTGAAACATTTGTTGACATGAACAGAACGCACAAAGGATAACAGCGATTATAGGAGTGTTAATGCAGTGAAACGTGCTACTATGCGGAACAGATTCAAGTCCTTATAAGGCTCGACAATTCAGTGAAGCCTCTCTGTATGAATAGTGATAGGTAGCTGCTGCTAATGCAATCCAATGGCCATCATTTCTATTATTTCACAATAGAAAAGTGTTTGCCTCAAGAGTGCAGCAGAAAGGTTTGCACAGTCTCTCACTGGAGACGTCTGTCCGGTGAATCCTGGGTCTGTTTCTATAAGACCCGGTTTTGATTCTCCGTCCCGCCTGTTGTCATCTTGCTGTGGCATTTCATTTCTTTCTCCAGCGGGAAGGCGGGTAATGCCCTTCAGGAAATCGAATAAAAACCCATAAGCCTCCGTGAGAGGTGGAACACAGATTGAGTTGCGTAATAAACCTCACGATGAGGCTTACCTGTAGTTTAGTTAGCTATGCAGGAGCCAGCATAATCACGGCCGCATGGCTTATTTCCTTTCTGTTCGGATCCCCTGCTTTTTTTTCTTTTTGCTTTGTTTTTCTGAAAGTTATGAGCAGGCGTTGCTGGTGGAACAACACCAACACATTAGCACATAATGCCAGGTGCTTTGTTTTGCCTTGTTTTGATCCATTCGATATGAACTTGCTACGCCATGTCTGGTCACCCGGCAGTTACTGCTACTACTGCTAAGGAATCCTAAATGAGGGATCTCTATTAGGCTTCTGACTTGTGGGTTCTTCAAGGGTCAGTTAATGGACCGCTGCTGACCGACCCCTTTGTATGCTCCCAAGTAATGAAAAACAACCATTACACAACTATGCACATGACACTAATGAACAGGGATGTGCCACTATGTGAATTTAGATGCAACTGAATTAATTGTTGTTGGTGCCAAAGGACATATATAAAGTCAACCATCTTGTTGTAGCGATGAACTCAAACCTAAACTTTGATAACCAGATCTATTACAAAATCATCATATGCTCCTAGTCCCACTAAAAGCAAAGCAAGAAGGAAATAATTGATGTCCAAGCAAAAGCTGGTGAATCTCATCCATGCATTTTTACTAGGTGAGACTACTGTTATGCTGTCTTTATCGCTTGCTGTAAAAAGAATAGCTGTTAGACAGCCCCAACTTATGCTTCTGATCCAGTTTTAACCAATTCCAAGCATACCACATCACTGAGTGAGTGCTAAGATCCCATCCCATCACTGTACTGGCTTCCTGTTTGTCAGAGATTGAGTTGAACATATGACTAATTGTTGATGAAGCACTAAGCGGTTTACGACATTTACGATAACTACTGAATACTGATCTGCTACTGTTTTACAAGCCCACTAGAGCATTCAAGTCATCAGGGACCGGTCTGTTCGATGTTCCCAGGGTTGCCACCAAACACAGTGAAGCCTTTTAGTTTTCATGCCCCACATATCCGGAACAAACTTCCTTGGCACAAAACTTTTGCCGCAGATTGTCATAAAGAAATCCATGTCTGCAATGATAGTTTGTCTATTTCTCTACCATCTATGGCACTTAAATGCTGATCTTTCATTGTATTTGAATGATTGTCCTTATCATCTTTTGCCCGCCTATTAAAGCACTGGGAATGGCCTTTTGTGTTTCAAGGGTGCTATATATAAACCAACTTGCCTTGCCTCGAAGACTTTGCAGCAAACGAAGAGTATGAACCAACAGTTAGTTAGCCTGGATGTACTGTAAGTCTCATGTCGTACACTGTGTTTCTCACTCTGTGAGGCGCAGCACTAGTCCTACCTCAACACGCTGTGAGGAAATCAACCGAGAAACAAGGTTGACCTCCGGCCCTCAGATGGCATTCAGCAAACGTGGTATCCCCCACTTCAAGGAGTGCTGGCAACAACCACGCTTCTTCTTTGAAAAGTAACGTCGTAAGTATTTGTCACAAGTTTTACCACTGCCTTATCTTTTCTGCGCGGCTCTCTCTCTCTCTCTTCCTCACACATCGTGGCCATCAACATGGCCGGTGCCTTCCTCCATGTGACACGCGCACGACCCCGGAGGGCTGGTGTTGTGCGGGGAGATGGATGTTACACTAGACAGCCCGAACCCTGCAGTGGAGACGCACGCATGAACGTTATGCTTGCTGACATTTTTAAAGGCGCCGTCTCCCGGGCCATGATGTTTATCACGCGTGGCCGACCCACACGTCCACAGAACACACACGGCGACAAATGCAAATCCGTAAACACTCTTGCTATCAGGTAATTGTATCCGCTTTCCATGTGCATGTGATTTAATCAAAGCTAAAGCCACTGTCACATGCAGGCACGCACACTTCATCTGAGACAAAGGCACAGGGCATGGCGCACACACAGATGACACACTACAAATCCCCAGAAAGAAACATACAGTTCTCTCTCTCTCTCTCTCTCTCTCTCTCTCTCTCTCTCTCTCTCTCTCTCTCTCTCTCTCTCTCTCTCTCTCTCTCTCTCTCTCTCTCTCTCTCTCTCTCTCTCTCTCTCTCTCTCTCTCTCTCTCTCTCTCTCTCTCTCTCTCTCTCTCACACACACACAAGCACATCATTTAATCATTAGGTCACCCCTTGTATGAAAATGAACCTCGCTTTCATAAGTTGACTTTTAAAGAAAACGCAAGATGAAGCACACCAGACAGGAAGCCTGACACGTCAATGTCCTATCATTTCCAAGACGTCTAGACACTTTTTCGCGCTTCCTAACCTTGTTCATTTCAAAAGGGGAAAAACTCTTCATTTCATATTTCTGGGTCGATTTTCCTTCCTTGTTGTGGGTGATTGATGTCGAATATAGAAAAAAAAAAAGAAGTAATTCAATCCATGAGATTGCTCATTGCGCACACATTGTGTGTGTGGCGCGATCTCGCTTGTGCGTGCGTCTTCCAGAGCTGACTTGGTCGATGCAGATGGCGCTGCGGTTCCTCCACTGCTCCTCTTGGTTTCACTGCCGTGCCCCTCGCCCCTCCACCACCTCCCTTCCTTTCCCCCGCGCTGCTTTTATCTCCTGCTTCCAACCTCGTCACCATTCCTTTGATGCTTTCCAGAGAAAACTGTCACCTATTTTATTTGAACAACTCCCCTTTCATAGTCACGCGTTTATCCTCTCACACACATCCTCGTCTCCGTAAAACTCAAAACAGTATTTCCACCACGTTTCACAAAGCCTTTGATTATAAAGAGTGATTCGTGTGCTGAGTAAAAAATTATAATAATAAGAATATCACAGCTTCTCTGCTCTTCCCTAAATCCGAGTTGGTGATTTGTAGAAAATTGTGACACATCAGCTCACACAATCCAACATTTCCTATTTCAGGTTGAGTTTCTTAGAGACCGTTCATCATAATTATCCAACATCAGAAGTAAGGGTGTGCTTAATTATGTATCGGGTCCTGTCGGTGCATTTCATTCATTTAGCTTCTTAAATGATTATTAAAACAATTCAGCCTCCTTAATAACACATGTATACGGAAATACACAACAGCTTGAGATTCCTGCATAACCGGGTGTGGAACAGTGTCTAAATCATGGACCTAATCATATTGTGGGGATCACGGCCGTGGACGTCCTCCGTGCCGCGAGGGACCCTGGGAGGGTCGGCCATGGTGGGGGGGCATAACGTGTGTGTGTGTGTGTTTGTGTTGAATAAAAGGCAACTCTGTTGATAGTAAACCCTGGGGTCTCGTCTGGTCCTTCCCTGGCCGCCGCCACAACATGGGCACTGGTCTGGGAACGTGCAGGGGAAATGATGAATGATCAGATGGCCTGAAAAGTGAAATGTTTAATCTTTCTTTGGGGGGGATCCTGAAAAAGGAGAAAATGAACTTTCCCGCTGGCATCAGTGATACTTTGAGTTAGTTTGTGGAAACTGCAGAGGCCAATTGGTTCCCATAAACATCACGGAGGCAGAAAACTTTGCTTTTGAAGCTTTGGAAGCGTCAGATCCACTGATACAACTGTTTGTCTAAATGTATTTGCGCCATATATACTCATCCTCATGTCTTCCTTTTTAGAAGACCCGGGCCTACGGTTTCCAGCTTTTTCCGGCCTCTTGATTCTTTGCTATCCGTCTGTGTGTTTTGGCAACCTTTCGCACCACCGTTTGGCACGGTTTCAATTGTACTTCTGTGTCTCGCATTCTTTCAGTTTCTTTGTAGACGTTGTCCCAGCAAAGCTATTTTCCTACGCCTGCCTTCGCCTCACCAGGCGTAGGAAAATATTGATTGAAGAGCGGCGCTATCTGGGTCACATACTTGCACCCTTCTCCTCTGGTTGACTCCTATTTTCTACCTTTTATCTCTCGCCAACCTCCTTCACACCCTCCCCCCCCCCTTCCCAGCCCCCTCCACCCCCGACACCACCTCCTCCTCCTCCCGCTCCTCCTCCTCCTTCTTTTTCTTATTCATCATTTTCCTTCCTTGCTGATGCGCACTTTGGGGAAACAAGTCTGTAAACACAAAGCCTTGTGAAGGGGGAGGAACGGGAGGTTGGGGGAGAGTATGTTTTGCTGGGGAAAACACACACGGTGTGTAGTACGTGAATAACACAGCGTGTGAGCATGTTGTTGCTGTGTGTGTGTCACACGATTATGATGGTGCATTATAAGGTATACAGCCATAAATATCGAGGAGAGCACTGCTCCATTGGCCCATCGTGTAAGAAGAACAAGATCTACAAGGGTTGGGTGTGTTTCTACATCCTCCATTTCTGAGGCAGAGGAAGTCAACTACATTTTGTTTGCATAGCCCTTAATCCCACTTACAGTCTCAAAGAGCATCACAGGAAACCTTGTATGACACCCCGCTAACCCTAAGGCCTCTGAAGGTGGGAGGCGAGGAAAAACTGCCGTGGTTACTTGAGAAGCAAAACAGAAAGAGGGATCCCTAATTCCAGGGATGGTTAGGAGTGCAACGGGTGCCATAATGGGGGGACACAGTGGCAGCATAACAAGCAGACCAGTTAAAAGGGGCTGTAGGTAAGATTCAAGACTTGTAGAGAGAGCAGAAGAGAGCACGATTTTGAAACCCAACAACCAAAATAGGAACTCTCCTCTGCCTCTCTAAATTAGCCGGGAGCGGTCGAACATGTTAACTCATACAGAGGCAGGTGTAGTTGACTCACAGATATTCTCATGGATGGCTATCACATTTCTAATAAATTAGACTCAAATAATAGGTCTTATATCCTACAGCACCATTAAATACAATTCCATATTCCATAATGGTAGCCGTCAGATGTGTGTGTGTGTGTGTGTGTGTGTGTGTGTGTGTGTGTGTGTGTGTGTGTGTGTGTGTGTGTGTGTGTGTGTGTGTGTGTGTTGGGGGGGGGGGGCAGGTGTTTGTCATGATGGTCTGATCAAGGTCACGGTAAGATGCAGACACAACCATCCATGGAAATCGTTGAGTCCAGAATGCAAACTTAGTATAAAGTATTATACATAATTATACTTCCCATGACAATGTACCCATACAACTGTCAAAGAGTTAGCTGCATTATTATGATATACTAGTATAATGAGCCTGTTCCTTATTGATCTTCTCAGCTATTTATTGTTTTTACCTTTATTTCTTATGAACATTTTAATTATTTTGGATTATTATGCACATAAAATATAATATGAAAGCAGTCTCCACAGATACCAGACATTGTGGGTAACGCGTGCAGACTAGCTTTCCAATTAGTAGTAATAATAATAATATAGGTAAAGGTGAGTGAAATAATGGTGTCATTTTCTTTTTAGCTTCGACCGGATTGCATAAAATAACCTTATGATGTGACAAACATTGCAACATTCGTCAACAGTGTGTGTTTGTTTATTGTGGGTATTTGGGGTAAAAACCATGTTCATTATTTTTTGTTGACTCCTGCGAACAAAACAAGGTTATCCCTCTGCCTTGGGATTGCTGGTTTATTAAAATGTATTCCCACCCCCCACAGTTTGGATTAGTGCGAGAACCTTGACTTTATTACGTTCATTAACATCTCGACTGGTAATCGGCTTTTGTGGAATCTTGTCCAGGAAAAGTACATCCTTCTGTGTCAACCAAACAGAACCCTGCACCCATGTTTTCTTTTCTTTTTTTCAAGAAAACCATCAAACTTTTAATCAATGTAATTAGCATTCCCTTGCCATGACAGTTTGCAGTAATTATTTTTGTCACTTTTTATTTATGACATTTAATTTGTCCTCTTTAGCCTTTCCTTCAATTAACTTCAATCTCATATTTGTTATTTAATTCTACCTGACTTTCCCTGTATTCATTGATAATCTAAAACTCTTATGTACCATCCCTGCTCAAATTAAATAAAAAGCTGATTAGTACCTGATACTTTTCATTCTCAATCACTCAGCCCCAAAGGATCAATTTGCAACAGACTTGATTTGTTTTTCAAGTTTAAATCAAGAACGACATCTAATATATTTCCTAATATATTAGGTAATTCTATACCCATGTGAATTTCCAGATTAAAATCGCCCTATCCAAAATGTTCAAGACTGCTATCTTGTTTGCTGATCTTTACTTTTTACTCCTTTTCTCCTCTTCATCGTCATCTCGTCTTTAACTATCTTCTATTTCCTAAAAGAAATATGCTGAGTACGGACTTGCGTTCTTCGCAGGCTTGTAATTTTGTGATTTAGCAGAACACATCAATGGAGTCACTAGTGAACTTGCCAGCAAAGGATGTTACAGCTAGAATCTGCCACAGCGATGATCATAAGCACGGATCTTATATAATTATAAACTCTTTTTACTGTATGTATTTGTTTTATTAGTAAGACGAACATCTGGATATATGCACACTTATATAGATGTATAGATCATCTATAGATAGATCTATATATAGATAGCTTAATTGATAGATCATTTATAGACAGATACCTCTATACATATATATATATATATATATATATATATATATATATATATATTGATGTATATATGTGGACAATTTGACTATATTTGACTATATATTTGGACTATAAGTTACAGACAGAACCAAGCTCTTAATTCTAACACGTACTCTCTTTCAGGTACAAGATCTGAGCACGCTAACCCCTTATGATTGTGTTCGGGGTAGACACCGGCGTGTTTGTGTGAGTGTAAATCCTGACAGGGTGAGGAGAAGTTGATGGTAACAAATCCCTTTGTCTTTCAGGCTGAAAAGTCGGGGGATAAGGACCAAAGAAATGGGGTCAACGAACGCTGTCTCAGTTTAAATCAATTATGATTTGAAACAGACGGTTGCTGTGTGTCAAATAAATCTGGATGTGGAATGAAAACTTGGAAAGAAAAAAGTTAACCACAAAATTAAAGAGGGGTTATTTTAAAAGAATACAATCATTCACAATTAATTAATGTGTCCTTAATTTAGTTCTGCCCCTCCGGCACATATTAAACTTCAAGCTACCCTAGAGGAATAATCCCACTGTGGGAGGAGGAGATGGGATCTCTTCATCTAAATATACCAGACTGAAAAGCAGTTTCAGCCTGTAATTTTGACACAGGGCTATAAACAAACTTGACTTAAAGTCGTACTGTGCAGCATTTCGACTAGCTCGTCGATTAAAATAACCTGGACATGTCTGAACGCTGATCCGTAGCGATTTAAATAATGTTATCAATAAAATCTCATCCTATAGCTGATATACGCTACAAAAAAACAACAACAGTTGGCCAGTCCGTACCTCTCTGTGTTTACAAGAATCTCACAATCTGTTCTCCCAAGACCGCTCCCACCCACGCCCCCAGTCAGCCAGAGCTATGATGGTTTGCGTCACACAGTTGCACAGCCAGTCAGAGGGGACAGAACACTGTTAATGAGTTGTCTTTCGCTCTGAAAGCCTCCCGCCTTCTATCTGGAAGAGGCTCAATCGTACACACTGCGACTTTAAATGTCGAGGTTGCAATATTCTCCCAAATCAGACTTTGGATTCATGACCTGACGTCTGAACGCAAACAAGCTCAACTCTGGGTGAACTGGGCCGTTTCCCTTTCTTTCGCTTCGTATTCATTCAACCAAAGATGTTGGGAAATAGAGCTACTGCTCGTGCAAATGCATTTTCTTCTGTTGTATATCTCCGTTACGAAACAGGAAACAAGGTGTAACTCCGCCCCTTTCAGTTTTTGGTTTCCTGCCCGGGCTTCGTTCAATATGGGTGTTCACTAATGGACATTATCTTAATTATTACTGTGTTTTTTTTACAGTTGTGACGTCTCCCCCCAGAAGTGATGGTAAGTGATCCGATATGAATATTGTCATAAACTGTCTGAAATCTAATGGTAATATTTATACTATCAATAGCATTTATACGTTCATAACATAACCACCCTAATAATCAACACTATCAACATAATCATACTAACAATTATCTGTATTGAGAGTGTGCGCGCACACTCAACTCTTAATGTCTGTTAATGCGCACAACCAGACACACTTGTGTGTCTGCGTGAAACCACGAGCCATGGCCCAGAGTTAAGAGGATGCACAGAAACGCAACTCACGATGATAATAATAAGAATAATACAAGTTAGTATAATTTCAAAAAGTGCTGATGCTTTGATGATCGGGCGACCCCCAGGGTCGCTGTGATGAAAAGGAAAGCACATGTTACGAACACACTCAAACCCAGAGCTCAGGGGAAGACCGCACCTCTCTTATGGTCTTCATCCTCAGACGATGTCGTAATCATGATGAAACACCACTGGAAGGGTGTGTGTGTGTGTGTGTGTGTGTGTGTGTGTGTGTGTGTGTGTGTGTGTGTGTGTGTGTGTGTGTGTGTGTGTTTGAGATTGAGTGCAGATAGTAGGGATACGGCAGATTGGAAATGCAGCAAAGAAACAAAGGAAGAGCTATGGAGTATGCCAAGAGCAACTGTACACATTTTAATATCATCATACGTCAGCTTACTTCCCTAGTTCCATGCCTATTGTTTTTTTCGCCTACATTTTGTTTAATTTCATAAAGGATAAGCTCACCTCTTATGAATCAAGGGAACATAGTTATAAAATGTGTTTTGCTGCGTCTTCATCTCTGAGACGACTCCACCATCAAATCACACACCAACAGTGTCACTATGTTTAGGCCAATAATCAGCACAAACAACAACACAACGTATTTTCCCTTTGCTAAAATCATGATGCAGTTGAGACCTCACTCCAGCTCTGTTGATTCCCACCTTCGGCCCTGATAAGTGAGTAGGCTTTTGGGATGCGAACCCAGCTGGTCTTACATGGAAAATGGTAATACTAAAGTAAATGCAACACACTAGTGAGACTTCTGTTGCATTGCCCGTTTTGTGTGTCAACGCTATCTAAACGTTTCAATAGTTTACCTATAGGTCCACAAGAAGCACATTCATGAACAGAAAACACATACATACAGAAATACAACAGAAATTAGAGCAGAATAGAATCAGTTGTGTATATATATAAATAAATAATTACAACCAATGATAACCTCACACATTAGGCCAATTTTGTATATTTCCAGGTACCAAAATATGAGCATTAAAATCGTTTTAGCTATACAAAATAAATTATAAAGAGTATGTATTATTTGTTTAATTTCTTCAGTTGTATTCTCTGAATGCTAATTCTCGGATCCGTTCAATGTGTGAGTGAACCCAAAACCGTAATGTATTTTTTAAACATGTAAGTAGGCCTGTGTCTTCTATCATCATGAACATAGTAGTAGTCTATGCCATTTCTTCACTTGACAAAAATAATACTGTAATTTATTTGACATTTATTTTTTAATCCAAAGTTTTTGCCAGTCTTTGCCAATAAGTTTGCGAACGTTGTACTTTTCTCCGAACTCAAGTCGCATTATTTTCGTGGTGTTGATGAAGTGAGGCCAAGAGGGTTTCCGCTGTGGATGTGTGGAGCACCGTGTGGGCAGCGGTTGATGTTGTTTGCTGCGTCCGAGAGAGGGTTAGGCCTCACGGACACTTACAGTGTAACGCCATGTGGCGCATTTCAGATCCAAAATTGATCATTATAACGCTCAGACTCAACGACGTGTACTAGCATGAAAAAAAGTACCACAAAGTTTGGGTGAACGGGGTTCACTTCCACTTCAATGTCTCCTCTTTGAATGCGTGAGCGTGCGAGTGTGCTTGCCCATATGTCTGTTTGTGTGTGTGTGTGTGTGTCCGTGGGAAGCATATGTGCGTGTGTGTGCGTGTGTGTGTGTGTGTGTGTGTGTGTTTGCGTGTTGCTAATGAGTATCTTCTGATTGAGCCCAGCTTTGTTCTCTTCTTACATCAGGTTGCAGCATTGACGGAGCTCACAAAGGCCTGATACTGCTGCAGGAAAACTGCCCTCTAGCATGATGATCAATTGATCAATTGATGTCTTCATGCATTGCGTAATACCTGTACTGAGATCCTTGAGAGATGCAAACATTCAAGATGTATTACTCTCACTGTACTCCCACTGTCGCTGCCATATTATATCTCTCTCTCTCTCTCTCTCTCTCTTTCATTCACCGTTAATGCCTTCTCACTGTCCTCTTCACAGCCGCTATCATGCATTCATTTAAAGGAGAGCTGTCACACTTGGCTAGTTTCTAATATTAGAGTGAAATACTTCATACGCATGTTGTGTAAAAAAGTTGATTTTCCTAAATTAATTATAAATTAAAAGTTTGCTGGTAAAAAATAATAAACGATTAGGCTAGTGAAGGCTTACTTGTAGTAGCATTTGCCAGAGGGACACATGGAACAACTATTAGACAACATTCAAACAATGAAGAATATATAATGAATTCCTATATCCATATGTGTTAACAATATTGACATTAAGATTATATGTCAAGAAAAACATGTCAGTGTGTCTCTGATCAGTAAAAACCAACACAAAGTATTTAATAGTATATGTAATCTGATTTGCATATACATAAGGTAGTAGCTGAGTGTGTGTCACATATATTTATTGAGGAAGCCTGGATGCAAGTCATTGACATTGTGTGTTTATATTCATTACACACATCGTCTGCTTTGTTGTCTTCATGTGACCGAGTGGACTCAACTTCAGCTCGTTGGATTGGTCCTGTTGGTCATGTGACCCGGTGGACTCAACCTCAGCACGTTGGATTGGTCCTGTTGGTCATGTGACCCGGTGGACTCAACCTCAGCACGTTGGATTGGTCCTGTTGGTCATGTGACCCGGTGGACTCAACTTCAGCTCGCTGGATTGGTCCTGTTGGTCATGTGACCCGGTGGACTCAACCTCTGCACGTTGGATTGGTCCTGTTGGTCATGTGACCCGGTGGACTCAACCTCAGCCCGTTGGATTGGTCCTGTTGGTCATGTGACCGGTCCTCTCACATCTGAAGCGTTATGACTTCTCATTTCACATGAGGCCTGGATCTGAGCCGATGATTGGCACGCTTCCCTCCAGCATGTAAGAGCCTGAGCGTATGTGCAGGGTCACGCAAAGTCTCAAGGCCACGATGAAACATAATCAATGCAACTGCACACTGTATTACTGATCAAGCAGCTTGTAGGAGTTGAATCTCTGTGCAACTTTTTTTCTTTGTCTGGTGCTTTTTTGTAGAGAAAGGAATGAAAGTAAGCAGACACTAATCTCAGCAAGACTTATTCTCTCGCAATGCTGCGCTTTTTAGAAATCTCGTTTGACACATGCAAAGGATGAAGGAAGTTCATTCTTGATAATAGGCTCGGAACAACCACCTCTATAAATGAATGAAAAACTCACCACAAGAGCCCCACATATTATCTCATACTAATAAAAACAACCTGTCTGGTAGATGTGGAGCTACCTTGATGAGGTAGTGATAGGTCTCTCACAGCAGTACACATCCTGCAATAGAGCAAACATCTACAACTACATACTTTTCTGATCAAATGGCTTCAAAACCATGGCGTGTCCTCCCTCCCCTGACGTCACTACGTGCGTATAGGACCCTGATTGACAATCCATGGCATTGCAGCATTTGAGGAAAGGGTGTGAGGAAGAACAATACAGCCCCAAAGGGACCACTATACCGGCTGTTGGTTTTCCTCCTGAACTTCCTCCTAAGAAGAGGCTCTTTCAGAAGCTGCTTATGTAGCTGGCCCCGAATGTACACAGAGGCTCCTATTCCCAGAGCCTCTCTCTCTCTCTCTCTCTCTCTCTCTCTCTCTCTCTCTCTCTCTCTCTCTCTCTCTCTCTCTCTCTCTCTCTCTCTCTCTCTCTCTCTCTCTCTCTCTCTCTCTCTCTCTCTCTCTCTCTCTCTCTCTCTCTCTCACTGGATGGGGTAGGTGGACTAGGTAGATGCCTTGAATGACCAATTATGATATCTATTTTTTTTATTTACAAGACATCTTTTGAATCTAAAACATATATAAAAGATTCATATTTATTTGATGGGAATAAAATATATGGGCATAACGTTAATTAAACAATAGATACATTTTTATTGGACTGCTTTCTCTAGTACTCTATTGTATCCAATGCAAATTGAGAATAAGTGTTTCAAGCGAGTGATATTAATTTGATGTGAATTAAAGATATGAGCAGACAGTCGTCTTAAAAGAAACAATATGTATTATCTCTCCAACTCGTGATTATCACGACACGTCGAGCACTGATTGAACAGAGGAGAAGAACTGCATGAGCTGGCCCGGGTTGAACTGGAGCTGATCTAGATGGCACTTTGCACATACCTCATACCTCACAGGCACATGCACACGCACACGCACACACACACACACACGCACACACACACACGCACACGCACGCACACAAATGCAAGCAATCAAGTATGCACACACGCACATGCAAGTGAGCGCACACACACATACACAAATGCAACAAGCTCTCTCTCACACACACATCCACACCATTCCATTACTCATATTTGGCGAAGCCATGACAATAGGAAGCAAAATAAAGTGAAATGGCCCATTTTCCCATTCCAGCAGCTGTCCCATCAGACTTGTAGAACGTGTGTTTAGAAGTCTACTTTGTAGGACTGGGCCTGGGTAGGATTGTAGCCTCCAAGCCTTGTTTGTTCATATAATCAGTCTCTGAGAGACTGATCTGTGTATGTGTGTGTTTGTATATGTATGTACGTATATATATATATATATATATATATATATATATATATATATATATAATTGTGTCAGTCATCCATAGTGTTGAAATCCGTCACAACACCAGGACATGATGACGCATGGCCTGCCAGTCTCATTTAAC
>JACYXH010000816.1:1255000-1285000 GCA_026745465.1 Lota lota
AAATATCGAAAAACAAGTGCCGTTCCGCATTTTCATTGTAAATAATAACTTTATAATAATAACTAATAACTTTCAAAAACATCCTGTATGTAGCAAGAGGTAAAATACTGTACACACTTGTTTACAGTTATTTCTTACATTAATGAAACGTTGTATATCTTTCTTGCCTTGGAGTCGGGGTTCCTTGGCACGTACTGCCAGCGCCCCTGGCCGCACTGCAGTACCAAGAGTGTTGATTCGTTAATGTGCAGAGGTAGCAAGAAGGAAAGGAGGAGGCGCAGTCAAACTGCGCAGATTAAAACAAACAAAAGTTCAGAATTGCTCAAGAGCACTAACTATAAAGGAACATAGCTCCAAGTGAACCAATTCATGACTATGCATTAATGATAAAACGGAAAACATAGACATTAAAGAAAAAATGATGCATTAGTTGCATAGTGAAACTGGGGGAGGACAGAACTAACCTACTTTAGTCATGAGAGGAATCATTCTGGGCTGCCCTCTTTCTGCAATGCATTTTTCATCTTTGAGCCTCTGTGAATTCACAGAGGCTGTAAGCATTGCCTGCATATATAGGACAGTAAAACCTTCATTAAAACCCAGACAGATGCCAAGATCTTTATTTTTTACTAAGATGCAAGGTCAAGAATGGAGGGAGGCAATTAACAATGACTTTAAATCGAGGAAAAAGGAAAAAGATACACGTTTATAGGAAAACATGGTGTTCAGACTGACAGCAGCCGATGGGAGGCTGTAGGCCTGTGGAGAATGCAACTGCCAGACAAAGCAAAGCTAATTCTGACTAAAGTTGATATTTGGTTTCAACTAAATTCTTATCACTGGCCTTACAACTCAGTCCTGACAGTGGCATATGTTCAAATCGACCAAGGCCCCATGTGCACAAATGTGGCTGATTGAGTAACCGTGACATGGCGTGATAGACTAGACACCTGTCTTTCTCTGCTGGCCCATGTGTTCTGCCGAAATGTATGGCCGATGGAGGAGGAGAGCTGCTCCACCCTGGTAGAGCTCCTGAATGATGTTGCTGACATGTGTAACCATGTGACCGTTCATTGATCAGGACGGCAAGTACCGTTTCCATCGCTGTTGCTCCAGATGTTGGCCAGTGGCAGGAAGGAAAAGGCCAGTTCCAGCCTGGCACCCACTGGAGGATTTTTCAAATTTGGAAAAGTGAGAGAATGGACATTGTGAAAATGGACTGTACATGTTGCAACGCGAGTTGGACTCCCCCTGGAAGCCCATCTCACTTTCGCTTTTGCTGCCATAGCTTTTGTTGGTGTGACATGTTCTGTTTCAGTCAGTGTGGCTCCCAATTGGCTATCGTCTTTTCCCGTTTGACAATCGAGTGAGACTGCGTGCTCGTCGGTCCTCTAGGTTCCCACATGACAGGATATCAAATCTTAAATATTGACCGCGTTTAATAATTGGTTGTTTCGAATCGGTGCTGCCCCCGATCTGATTTGGGGTACTAAAAAATTATCGTACAGTACGATGGGCAAGAAAGAGGATCACTAGCGTGTGACACGATGACATTCTATGGTAGGGACTAAAGTGATATGGAGGAATGGCTCTTCCCTGAAGGGATGCTTGTAGGTCCATGTCTCCTGTTGAACAGACCACCTGACCTTGCCCATGTCCATAGCAACACATCATTGGGTTATGGTTAATGTAGTCATGTGTTGCTATGCACATGTGCAACATCTCTTTTTGGGCTATGCACTGCGCATGTGATTGTCATTCTTTGCAAATGGGCACTATTTTAAAATAATTACCCCCTTCTTTCAAACACACACGCTCATACAGTCATTCTTTCAATCGCTCTCTACCTTGTGTCTCAGTCTGAAGACCAACGGAGGGAGGAAACACTTTCGAGCCCCAGTTGGATGGTTATATGGGGCCATCCAGGCTTCAGCCAGGTGGTGACTCGTTCCGATGGGACTTAGGTTGGTCAAGGGGTCAATGGACTTGAACACAGCCAAAGGTCAGGAAATCACATTGATATTGCCCTTGTCTCGCGCTTCATGTCTCTCTAGGTCTTTCCAGCAGTCAATCTTCCACACATGCACTCACACACACACACACACACACACCACACAAGTCAACACACACACACACACACTCACACGGCAAACACACACAGACACAAACACGAAACCCCTTTGGGCATTCTACAGCACCACAAAATCCTCCACCCACCACTGCTTCTCCGTTCTCTTGTAAGACGTCACTAATCCTCCACCCCCACCCTTTCTAATCATGTCAATTCTTCCCATTCCTTCCCTTTCTCCTCGTGCACCTCAGCTGCTCTTCCATCCAGCCCCCCCCCCCACCCCCCAACCCCCCACACACACCTAAGCTCAGCCCTTATCTCGCAGTAGCCATGTTCCACACACATTCTGCGTACCCTCTATTTGTGAGCTCCCGCCCCAACACACTTACGAACACACCCTGCAGCTCATGTTCGCTCCAGCAGCTCTCCACCGCTGCCCTCCTGAACTCGACTTAATCCGTCTTGACATTTAATGGCCCCACGTAATAATTTAACCCTCAATGGGATGGATGGGTGGGAGTGAGGGCACACATGCACTTCAATAAATCTACATAAATGTCATTTGTCCAGTGATTAACTGGTTATATATTACATTTAATGTAACATCTTTGCAGCTACTGCACACACACACACACACACACACACACACATACCCACACAAAATGTCTGGTCTTTTGTTTGCCAAAACTAACGTAGCATAGAAGATACTCCGCTAGCATGACTTTGGCTACCTCTCCCCGTGCCACCCACGCCTCCAGACAAAGCAGCTAAACATCGTGTTTCTCACCTGGTATTACTGAACAGCCTGCAGAAATATAGGAACGGGCACGTTTCTGTAGATTTGCATTCATTTACATGATTTTTTGCACGATGGACATTCTAAGAAAAGGAGCAAACATCTCTGCCCTGAATAAGTGATAAGCGAGTTGTTAATATCAGGAAAAGCAAATGCAAAATGGTGTTAATACTTGAGCAGAAATGTACAACACATTTCAAAGTGTCTCTGGCGAGGCCCTCTAGGGAGGGGCTGTAAGTGGTCTTTGAGAACACACGTGTGCACACGACGTGACGTGCACTGATCACGACTTTGGCGAAAGCAACGAAACAGGCAAATATAGAGACCGAGAGACAGTGAGTTACCCCTAGAGTTCAGGTCAGGAAAGGAACCAAAATACACACACACACACACACACACACACACACACCCGCACGCAGACACACACACACACACACACGCATATACACACACACACACACGGCCGCACGCACAGACACACACACACACACGCATACACGCACATACACACACACACGGCCGCACACACAGACACACACACACACACCCTGGTGTATTAATACAATGAGCGAGAACCACGTGACGGCATGTGTGTGCGTGTGCGTGTGACATCGTTTAGGCCCTGGGTTCTGAGTTCACTCCTCCTGTGTCCTTCTCGATCCAAAGCGTCTCTTTAGTCTGTGTGTGCAGGCGTGCGTGAGTGCGTACGGGGCATTTTAGTGAATCATGACAACAGTGACAACATCACCGACAAGAACAAGGCAAGATTAAAACGAGAGCTTGCTCATAAGGAAGCATAGCTATGATCGCAAGATAAATAGAAAGCATGAGCAACAACAAACAAACAAAGAATGTGATGAATAAGGTATGAGTGAGTTTGTGTTTGTCCCTGAGTGTGCGCGCTTAGAGTATTCACACAAGAGAAAGGATTCAGGATCAGAGAGATTTTGGGATGGAGTGAAGGTCACTTTGAAGCAATGCAGTTGAATATGAGCCAAACCGAGATCAATGTATTTTTGCTCTGAGAGCTATGCCCTTGTGTCATCTCAGTACCTGACATCTGGAATCAATACGGGTTCTCCTCAATATCCATAATTATCAATGGAGCGGGGGTCTCCGATTAATGAAAGACAGTCAAACACAGAGGCGCTCACACACACGCGGATCAATAGGTAGCAAGGTTGGCAAGGTGACCTCCTGTTCTCTCACTTGGAGATACACACAATTATTCAAATCTGAACAACTCCAAACTCACTTCCACGTTTTAGGATGTATTTTTTGCCTTCATCTGCACCAGTGTCTGTGACATGACCACTGTGTGCAATTTGTCGTGTGTGTGTTCACGTGGCCATCTGGCCAACTCACGCAGTCTGTGAATTCAGGGTGGAAAACGAAAAAAAGAATGTAATGGGCAGCTTATACCGCTGCTCTAGTTATTGCATGCCCTTATGGCCAAGTGTGTTATACCAGCAACACAGACACTTGTGGCACCGCAGCAAAACATTCCACAAGTGTGAGCATTCAGAATGACACACACATTAATATATAGATCCTAGGGGGCCAAACCTGTAGTGGGGAGATGATGGGACGTGTGCATACACACACACACACACACACACACACACACGCACGCACACACAGACACACACACACCGTGGGGCATGGAGGTGTTGTTGTGAGATAAAGACACAATTTTAAGCGGTTGAGACAACAAGGCCCGTTAACATTGTAATACTAGAATGCTAGAGGGAGCAAGAGAGAGAAAGAGATAGTGGGGGGGAGAGAGAACAAATAATGGGGGAGTGAGGGAGAGAGAGACACACAGTAGAGGTGTTTGTCCATGGCCAGAGATTACCAGAAACCCTGGCAATGGCTGCATGTTGCTCTCGAGATAGAATGTACTGGAAGAGGGAAATAGAGAAGGACGGATGGAAAGGAGGAAGGACAGGAGGAAGGAAGGAAGGAAGGAAGGAAGGAAGGAAGGAAGGAAGGAAGGAAGGAAGGAAGGAAGGAAGGAAGGAAGGAAGGAAGGAAGGAAGGAAGGAAGGAAGGAAGGAAGGAAGGAAGGAAGGAAGGAAGGATGGGAAAAGAGGGCAAACAAGAAGTAAACAAATCCAAATTAGGTTGGAATGGAATGTGAATGAAGGAAGGGGGAAATTCAATGAAAGGCAGAAAAGGAAGATATCATGGCACATGCAAGGTTATGTAAGAACGTTTTCAACCGGGTATCCGAATGGTCTCCAACCTACCCAAGATGTCCCACACTACACCCCTCCTCCGCACCCCGCACTGGCGACCGGTGGCTGCTGGAATCCGACTCAAGTCACTGGTACTCGCCTACCGCGCTGCAAACGGCTCCGGTCCATCCTTCGTCCAGGACAAACCAGACGCCCCAGCCCGTCCACCACGCTCTATGACTATTCTATCCCTCACTACAAGTGGACTCCAGCTGCCGCTCAACTAAATCTCGACTGTTTGCTCTCCTGGCTCCACAGCGGTGGAACAAGCTGCCCACTGACACCAGGACAGCTGAAACCCTACTAGTCCTGGCTCCACAGTGGTGGAACAAGCTTCCCACTGACACCAGGACAGCTGAAACCCTACTAGTCCTGGCTCCACAGTGGTGGAATCAGTCCCCCGCTGACATCAGGACAGCTGAAACCCGTCTTGCGCCGCAGGCTGGAAACTGCATCTTGGCCCATGAAAGACCTTCTTTATTTCTCTATCTCTTGTTTCTATACTGTGGCACTTGAAGCGGTTTGCTTCTTGCCCTTTTTGGGTTATATCGTCATTGTTTAATGCACTTAATGGTATTCGCTTTGGACAAAGTCATCAGCTAAATAAATGTATTTTCACATCATACTGAAGCTTGATGTATACAATGTTTATGGAAATCCCAAACATGGGCAGACCTGTAGTTAAACCTTGCCCTATAATCGGCCCATGTGATCCACGAACAAATTACCTTGTCCTATTAAATTAACTCCCTTGACCGCTTGGCATTTTAATTGGCATTTAACTGATAAGCAACACAGTGTTTTCCAAAACATCTTGTTACGAACAGAATGTATTTCAAAATCGAACTATTAAAACAACTTGTTTTCTCACAAAGCTGGTAGGTCAGTTGTCTAGTATAGGCACATTTTACTGCTGAATATTTCATTAACAAGAAGATGCATTGACTCCCTCACTCAATATGCACTATATTGGGCTTTTGTAGTGTTTGATCATGTACAAATATGTTTCACGGCAGAGGAATGTTAATGACATCCACCTCTTAAGTCGTTCACGTGTTGCTCACACTCTCTGCTTTGCAAATGTATTTGGTTACTAGCTTAACGCAAAGTGCGTAAAGATGTGTATTTTGGGGACTCTTGATGAGGAAGAAATGGCCCCAGAGGAATAACAAGTGCTAAGTAATGAGATAAATTGCACTCAGTGGAAGAGCGGGTACATCAACCCTGAAATGCTGATACGAGAGGAGATACCGTCTGATTTTATTTTCGTGGTGATGTTCTGATAAGGCTTTATATTGTATCATATCACATACTGGACTATGGATTTATGATTTCCCATCCTGGACTAGTGTCCATTTGAAAACAGTGTTCATAAGAACAGTGGATAGTTAATGCTTAATGAATTAAACATTTCATTGGGTATTTAGTCAAGCATTTTGTGACTCAGAGGACATGGAAGGAGGGAGGGGGAAAGAGAGCAAGAGAGCAAGAGAGCGAGAGAGAGAGATGGGGTGAGGGTAGACATTTAAAAGAGATTAATTTATCATCTCTGACCTCTGAATGCCCACCAAAAGGTTGCTTGTGTCATAATGGATACAGTCAACGTGCAGAGTGATGAACCTATCAAGTCACCGGATATACTTTACTCGTCTTCCCCCCTCAGTTCAGGAAACTCACCTCCAACCAAACGGCCTGCAGAATAAAATCTAACACTACTTTTTTGTCCTCCTAACTGTCCATTAGTACAGATGAAAAATAAGTGGCTGTGACTTTACAATGTGGCGGCTACAGTATCCCAGAACGAGAGAGAGCCCTATTCAACAAACAAACAAGGTCATTATCACATGACCTTGTAAGAATCAAACAAAGGAGGCTACTAAGCTCAAAAGCAGGCGAGGAACAATGCAAACATGGCTGATAACAGAGAAAACCATGTGAAACACACAGCTGTATTTCTTTACAACCAACAGTACGTATTGCTGTATTTTTCTCTTATTTGTATTGGAACATTGATTAAACTTGATGATCAAAGCTTGTATTATTTATTGTATACTATTAATAACAGTAATAATGATAAAACAAAAAATGTAATAGTAGTAGTTGTAGAGGTTGAGTAGTAGAGGTAGTAAAAGTGTATTAAGTGTCTCTTGCTTGTGGAATATCTAATGTTCTCTTCTTCTTCTTTTCTCTTCTTGCTCTCTACTCACTCCACACTGCCCCCTATAGGTTGTCCTCTCTTTTTTGTTTTGAATATCTTTCATAATTTCAAATGGTGAAGCGTGGCAAAAGCCTCCAAGTTTGTTTGTTTTGCCATCTCATCATTCAAAAACCCCAATGCCGCTTGGACACACAAAATAATGTTTGTTTCACGGTTATCGAGATCCCATCAAGCTGTGGAATGGATCACGGGCGAACCGTAGCAGACTAGTCATTCCATATCATCCATCCACTGTATTCATTTTTTGCTCGTCCATTGGTTTCTTTCCACGACGATAAAGACACTGAAAACCAGCTGCCCTTTCCTCTATCTTTGTTCACACCGTTTACCCGCGACAGGACAAGCATTATATCACCGGACCATTCCGTTTTTGGCCTCATCAACGTCGACGCTGTTCTGTGGGTGACACGGATGCAGCCTTGGTGGATTTAAGCTGTAATCAAACGCGTTAAAATACCCAAAGTCCGTTTACCCTCCCCATACGCATTGATGATGTAAGCGCAATTAACACAGAGATCTCCATTCAACAGCTGTGAGAAACATCACCAAAAGTCATTGGGGAAATGAGGAATGCATTGAGATTAAACAGGCCCACTAACAAACCCTGCTTTTGTTGAGATGCACTTTCTTCTCGTGGCAGCATCGTATTAATGTATAATGTAAATATACTAATACACTACCTAATAGGTACATAGGTATATATAATAGGTATATATTAATATATTAATGTATAATGTAAATATATATATACTAATATAGTACCTAATAGGTACATAGGTATATATAATAGGTATATATTAATATATTAATGTATAATGTAAATATATATACTAATATAGTACCTAATAGGTACATAGGTATATATAATAGGTATATATTAATAGATTAATGTATAACCCCCTGGGGAGGTGATGGCTTGGGAAAGGAAACAAGCCAGTGTTGACGTAACAAAGATCAGAACAAAGATGTTAAGATCTTCTCCTGGAGATGTTGGCTGTTCAGCCAAGGAGGCACGCTCTTGATGGTTTGAAATCATGCAACGAAATGTGCATTTAGACTCAGAGCCCTGTTCTTCTACTGTCAGCCTGTTGAGACATTCATAATTCATAGCTGCAGCATGGCGTACAGATATGTCTTATGTTAATATTCCAATATCTTGTCTCTAAGCCTGGCATCATAATGACTGGCATGGTTGTCAAGTATGGGTTTTCCCGGGGGTTGAGGAGTTTTTATTGATGATTTTGGCTCTTCGGAGAGAATCCATTTATCGTATGTTTTGCAGTGCTGTGTCAGTCAACACCGCCTCAATAAAGTTGTAATATGCCTGCAGCATGGAACAGCGTTGTTGCTTCAATAGGATGTTAAAGTTCCAAAACAATATCTCAGTGGGGACCATCAATGATGTTCTCACATATCTGTCTCCACTCCAGTCTGTTTAACATGGCTTCAGATGTTTTTGCTTAGTATTCGTAATGGCCCTGGGTCCATTGAGTGCTGTTATCCTGTTTTAAGGACTAGCTGTGATTACGTTCACAAGGAACTAAGCTTTGTGGCTCAGATTGTACAAGCTCAAACCACCTGCTGTTTGTTAAATGACCCTACCCACTGTTCACTCATGAAGTTTTAAACCTTTCCAATGGAAATGATTTACCGCGCATAATCAAATACCAGCACAAGCACTCCTTTTACCTGAAAGTGCTCAATGAAACCAAATGCAATAGCGCAAAAACAGCTTAATAAATATGTGCAGGAAACGCCTAGAGAAAACAACAACAGTACAGCAACAGTAAAGCCCATAACTGGGCTTTACAAATACTTATATTTGCATATAAGTATTTGCATACTTATATGCAAATATAAGTAGTGACCCCAGACATAAATACACACAGACGTTTTAAAGCGGATTCATAAAAACTTACAAATGGAAAGAAAACATTTCTGAAGACGTAAAAAAAAGCTAGAGATAGAGAGAAAGACCCCAAAACTAAAGGGGAACGAGAAAGAGAGACGTGATAAACAAAAAGGTTTATAACATAGATAAATACGATTTGACTTCCACATCATGAGAATGGATGCAAGGAGTTTGTCACCAAAAAGCGTGAAAACGCCATGGCAACCAAGTGAACTAATTAGATAGCCCCTGACAGCACTCATTAGGCAGAAGATGTTTCCTAACTAAAGCTGCTTTTTGATTCTAATTATGGACAGGATGAATATTCTCAGGGAAACCGATGAGAATAATAGATCAGCAGGGGTTTCAACTGATAGAGGGAACACAGTGTACCCTCTGTGTGTGTGTGTGTGTGTGTGTGTGTGTGTGTGTGTGTGTGTGTGTGTGTGTGTGTGTGTGTGTGTGTGTGTGTGTGTGTGTGTGTGTGTGTGTTCGCACTCATAGGAAGTTGTGCTAACAACACATTCTGAGATGAATTGTAGCGGATTAAGCATCTCTAGTGTGTGTGTGTGTGTGTGTGTGTGTGTGTGTGTGTGTGTGTGTGTGTGTGTGTGTGTGTGTGTGTGCATGTGTTTCTCTGTATGTGTGCATCTAATTAAACATGTAAACAGTTTATTCTGAAAATAGATGGTGACATACAGTTTGTAGGTCATACTAACACTGCAATTGAGCATGTAACAACAATGGTTGGACATATAGCTATCCCTATTTATATATATATATTTGTCTGTCCTACAAACACTGGGTTATGACAGTAACACATAGCAAATTAGCATATTATCTTGCAGCAAGTTACATCATTCAGAGTGACTGATTTGAAGTTATTACCGTTTTTCAATAGACTACAATAAAAATAGCCATGTTTGTCATCTTCAAGTTTTTTCATAGCGATTCTACTCTTACTCTTCCCATCTGTTACAGGGTAGGTGAAGCCCCTGTTTTAGCTCGAAAACAAACTCAAAGCGCGTTGAGAATTGACACAATAGCGTGGATAACGATGATCATGTGTTACACTTTAAAACAAAAACACGACTTTGGGTTCCACTGGCACTTTGTCAACTCCTTTGTACAGTCGATTTTCACAATGGCCGGTTTAAAAAGGCCTTTACAGCACTACAAAACAAGACCGTAAAGTTGTGAAGCCACTAGTCGACAACGAGAAGGTGAATCTGCACACGGGACAGTAGCAAAAAGCGAATAACCCAGTGGGTATAATTACTTTGATGGACACGTTCCACACTGCTTGTGGCACTGGTGGGACACAGGATCAGTACTTGGAACAGACAAACACTGATTAAGTCCTGTTTAAGCCCCTCCCCGTACATTTGTCAAGCCTATCGCCATTGCAAATGGTAGCTGTCTTCTGTGCTGTAACGCTGCTGTGGTGCCCAGGGCCATCATTCTGCCTGCAGCTTGCCAGTGCCTCGACAATCCATCGTGTCATTTTCTGCCCATCTCCCATAATGCTTCACAATGCCTGACGACGCACTAGGTTGAAAACAATCCGTTCATTGTTCCTCTAAAGGTTTTTTATTCGTTCATGTATTTGTTTATTTGTCAGGGACGTTATAAAAAAAAGCATTTGCACATTTACAAGGACATTATTTAAATGTGTTGCATATGGGATTGCTAGCCGAAGCTCATTTGCAACACCAGGTCCCTGGTTAGGCCTTTTTACAAATAAATGGTTGTATCATATCATTATTACGAAAGATAATTGGTTAAATTGAGCACATAGCGACATTCTCAAAAATGTGAGATGATCATACAAAAAATGACTTCACATCACAATCCTTTTACGTGTGTTGCATTAGTGTATGTGTGCAATTGTGTATGTAATTCATGGCAATATATGTGTATCTGCATTATGCTTGTAGGTGTGTATGGCCATGTGCATGCATGGCCATACACACACAACGAGTATGATTATGTGTGTGTGGTCCTCTATATGTGTGTCTATGTCCATGATCAGGGATCAATGATCCCAGGTTTGGTTTGGTTTCAGCCAGTGTTTCACCGTTCCATTTAACATTTTCAGATCAGTTCGTTTTTATTTCTGTTGGGCGGGCATTTCAAAAAGGTTATATTTTTACTTTAAAAGATAACTGAGTTATCTGAGTAATTTTGCACAGTGGCACCCTGAGGTGGCCATTTGCTGTTCCCCATAGCGGCGATTCTATTGGTGTTGGTTTTGGTGACATATGGACAAAGCACAGCTGATTGTTCACACATTAATAATCGATTTGAGATTAGGAAACTTGATAAAGCTGTCGTAACTGAGCAACTTGTACTACATCAGAAACACACAGTGGTGCTATTTTTATTTTGATCCATTATTTTCAGTGCTTGTTTGCATAGTGATGGAATGGGTTTGACAGTTGACTGTGAAGCCTGGCTCCATACAGTAAATAAATGTGAAAATATCATGGTATGCATGAACAGGTGAGCTGGCTTAAGGGGTATGTAATGTATTATCATTCTAAAAAAGTTTAGATTTGTCTTTCCTGTCTTGCATAGCTTTTTAATTGGTTTATCAAACTTGGGTTTGTAGTCCAGAGGGACCCCTGTGATTTAAAATCCCTGACTTCCTTTATTTCCTCTCGATCTAATTTCATTGTAAGCGTATCTTTCGCTTTGCTTCTCATGGAAAAACCCGGTGATAGTCTTTTGAAGATTCAGGGTTTGATGGTTCTTTTTTGAGCCATAGAGATACTCCCTCCATTTTGTTTGATAATGTCTCTGCTGCTTCACAAAGGGTTTTAGCTGAGCATAAATGATTGTGTCATTGCCGTACATTTGACAACATGTTGGTAAATAATGTATACTGAAAAGCTGAAAAGCAGAGGCCCCAAGATCACGCCTTGTGTAATACCCATTCTGGATCATTGATCAAAAAATGTGCATTGATTTTAACGCGTTGCTCTCTACATTAAAGATATGATCCAAACCAGCCGAATTTGAATTTGATCTCCTTTTGACGTTACGCTCCTTAGGTTAAGACAGCGTAACCCCCAACACCTTTGCATGGTTTACGGTCTGGAAATATCGTTATCCGTGTTGCTTTCCTGCTGACCATATGCCTTTTCACAGCGTGGCGTAGTGAATCCCGTTAGCTGTGCGCTTCACCCGCTCTGGCGGCTTGGGTCTCCTGTGAGCGTGTGGTTGTTCAGACCCAACGGACAGTTCACGGCCCTCTGGCTGGGAAACCGCGCTGACAGGTGGGGACGGAGGTCTCGTCGGTCTGTCACAACATGTAGCGCGTGTCACTTCGGTCGGACCCAGCGGTGAGCCCGTCCCTCCAATCCCTGCCTTGCACCAGGGCGCACCTGCCCGTGTCTGCTCCGCTGGATGCTTGGGTGATGGGCCGGGGAATAACTGTGTGTTATTCCCCATCAGGATCAGCGGTGCACTGGGTACCGGCCCCTTGCCTCTCCTCCACGTGTTTTGTGTGTTTGGTGTGCCAAGGGAACATCCGTTTGATATTGATATATATTATATATATATATATTATATTATATATAGATATTGATAATATCAATTAATATTGATAATATCAATATATCTATATTTGATCATATCCGGTGATCGAGTAAATTACGAGGTATCCGTGTCCGAGGAAATTCAAATCTCTGCCTTTCATTCAAGGGTGCAAAGTAGCTGGCTTTTTGTTGGTTTTTCCGCGTTGTCCGCATGTATTACCCGTCGTTCAACCGATTCCTTGCATGATAACATTGTATTGTGCTTGCTGAACGTGATATTGTGAATATTATCATTGACATTTAAAATGACAACGCAGTACGATTGAAAAGACGATAAAACCTCTCCCTTCAAGTGTGAAAAAGAGATCTCTGCTCGTTTTACCACATGTATTGTTCTGAACAGGGTTGGTCAGTCGACAAAAGCCTGCGGTATAACAGGAAGGTTATTACAATAACACAACGTTTACACAGAGATAGCCACACAAACTCAGAGAAACGCTCAGACATGGAAATGCACTTTTTGATAGTCTATCAGGCCATGCTGCTGATACCTAAGGTACATTCATATTTGGGTACCAAACACAAGCTTTCACCTCATTGTTATGTAATCCAAAACAAATAAAACAAGTAAAAAAGAAAATAAGTACACACCATGATTCCAGTAGCTTGTAGGTCTACCTTTAGCAAAAACCACTTGCAAGTATGTGTGTGTATATATGAGGATGTCTTCCCCATATAACTCCTGAGGTTCAGCCCTAACATCTTCTATTTTCACGGTCAGGCAACAACCACAGTAATTGGCTTCGATCCTATTTTGATCTGCCTTTCTTTTTCCAACTATTTAGTCTCTCTGGTCCAATGCACGGCTATTTTTGTGTCCCAGCCCAGTGCAAATAAAGGGCTTCTTTATCCTATGTTGCCTCATGTATACATATCACTGGAGGACCCAGCACCAGCCTTACGTGATTATCAAAGAACGAAAGCATGGTGGTTATTTTCTTCTCAGAGCGGCTGTCACTTGTTTCCATCTCCTCCATTTACACTCAGCGTCACAGGTCCGTCATCACGTCGTCTCTGAAGCCGATGCGTCTCCGGCGATACATTTTTAACGCGCCATGACGCAAGATGAACGCGGTACAGAAACAGTTGCGATAACACGCAACGTTGTTTTGCGTCACATATGCAATCAAATGACCACTCGTCACTCCTTCCTACACATACGCACACATACGCACACACACGCGCACACACACACACACACACACACACACACACACATGAATGCTGTGCCTCAATCCCAGTTTTAGTTTGATACTTAGTAAAAAGGGTGCTGTATAAATAGTAGTGTTAAGCAAATGGTGGTTTCAGAAAGAAATCACACATTTAAAGTGCTTTTTCTTTTATCCACATGCTGTTGTGATAAAAGGTGCGTGGGGAATTCCAAACCTTGACTACACAACATCCCTCCAGTGCCTGGGGTTGACAGACATCCAAGCGATGTCTGTCTTCAGGTGAAATCCTGGATGACTTTGGTTTAAGACACATTATTTCCCATGGGGGTTAATGGACGGAAAAAAAAGAACAATGGCTTTTTGTGAGGAAACTTTGATTCCTTATAAGACATAATGTATCGCACTGTCCACAACAAAGTGATGTTACATCATCAGCGAAGCACAGCCTTTTGAGGTCCAAACTTGGCCTTGTTGATCATTTAACAAGCCTGGTGGAGAGAGTGAGAGAACAAAATGTTTGTTCCATGTTTTCCTCGTGCGACTCTATTTGTGTGTAGCATAATGAGCTATTTGTTATGGTCACCATAGCAGGATTAAATGACACACGCATGTATGCCTTGATGCATTTGGGCGAGGGCAGTATACGTTCACAGTCCAACAAACATAGCCCATGATGCCCTCTGGAACTGTGCACAAAAATCGAAATCTGAACTATATGGGGGAGGGAGAAAGAGAGAGGTTTAAAGAAGTGTTAATAAAACTGGCATATAGGAGCGTTCTATATCTTGAGTGTTGGTAAGAATAATCCCCATTAGTGAAACCTGTACTTTATGCCATAGATGCAACATGAGGTAACTCCATCGCAATATCAGGAAAACATCACCTACCTAAACACAAACCCTGTGTTTATTCACATCCCTATCATCGCATGGGCAGGCCTGATTGACACAACGTCAACATGCAGAGGAGTGAATGTGACAAGCGCGCCTCATTTGACCAGACACCATGAAGCGAAATAACTTCACAGTCAAATCTGTCTGGCTTCCCTCTCTCACTCTGCCTTTTGCTTTAGTCCAGATGTCTCTCTACCAGCCGCACCTCACGGATATTGCTGCATTGCAATTTCAAGGAAACACAAATACAGTTTGGCCATTATCAGGCAATCAGAGAGAGTGGTAGACTGTTCAGTAACCCTAATTATGTTGCAAAGTCTCTCTCTCTCTCTCTCTCTCTCTCTCTCTCTCTCTCTCTCTCTCTCTCTCTCTCTCTCTCTCTCTCTCTCTCTCTCTCTCTCTCTCTCTCTCTCTCTCTCTCTCTCTCTCTCTCTCTCTCTCTCTCTCTCTCTCTCTCTCTCTCTCTCTCTCTCTCTCTCTCACACACACACAGGGCAAGAGCAGAAATCGTTAAAGGGTACTTATCACTCGTTGAATGAGGGGACGTCTGGAGGGGAGGGGGCAGAACTCTGGGAGCTGAATCTTCTGATTCAATAGAACCTTCAAATAGGGGTTTGGAGGGGATAGTTATCTTACGGAAATGTATGGAATTGGATATAGAATTTTAATCCAAGATCAGGATTTTATACTTTGTATCTCTTTAGCTGAGTTTTGGTTCCCTTATGTCTTCTATATGGTGCCAACTAATGGGTTGACACCCAATACCTCCACAGTACGTGATTGGCCATTGCCATCCAATCACCTACAGGTTCAATGTAATGAGGAACCCCTCCGACTCACGAGGTTGGTGTGCTTTTCATTGGTGGGGGCGTAGCATAGGCATGTCAGCATGAAAAGACCCCCAGACACGTTTCCTTACAATATCTGCAGTCCTCTCTCCCTTCATCCCCGTGTCCTTCTCCCCTTCTCTATCTCCCTGCCTCCCTCCATCACACCTCGTTCCCCTAAGCTTTGATAAGACAAACGCAGACACGTCAATGTCACACAAATCAATGCAGAGAGACAGCTAAATTGTTGTTTGAAGAGCATACAAATAGCTTTCCCCAGCTATTAAGTTGAAAAGTGTCATTATGACAGCTTGATGTGTATCCTCACTGTCTTTCTGGGGGTAAATATAGACCTGTTCTGATGTTGCACAACTGCACAATGGTATGGCCATCGTTGTCTGCACTGGTTGGCCATAGTTTCCCAAACAGAATGGTAGATTGACTGTTGCCCTGTAAGCTACAACGCCTCTTATATGCTTATATGCTTATGTTTTGTCCTATGAGAATGAAACAATACCATATCAAGCACACCTGACATACAGAACAATGTGTTGGGTTACTATCCATTTGACAAATGTCCAAAAAGGTAGGTGTGGCTCAGAATCAAGGAAGATAATCCTTGATTTGCAGGATTCAGAACAGGTTTATTAGTTTTATAATATCTATAAAAGCCTGTAACTCTGACTTGTAATTGGAAAGTTTGTAGTTTTACGTACATACTCACTCGTTCACCTCTTCCTGTACAACCAGGATGTGTGAACGGGGTCAGGGAGAGGAAGACAAATAATGGTGGAAAACACAAATTTGTAAATTATACATGTTATTATGGAGCTACAATACCAGTTCTGGTTCATGATGGGTTTCACACTTCATGCACCTGCTCTTCTCACAACCTGCTCACACATGCCACTGGTGTGAAGCGGCAGACAACTCTGTAGGGTAATTAGTGAACTGTAAGGGCCTAATTGGGATCACAATGACAGATACTGCGCTGGTATGACTGTAATGGAAACTAAATGGTATCGCTATGGCAACCGTTAATTGGTGGCAGTCTGACAGACACTTAAAGGGAAAGTCGAAACCCAGTCTAGTTCTGCAAAGAACTACAGCCCCGAGCCGTTGCTAGGGAACAGCCAGCATGTGACTGTGCGTGTGCGCGCGCACACGTCTATGTGTGTGTGTGTGTGTGTGTGTGTGTGTGTGTGTGTGTGTGTGTGTGTGTGTGTGTGTGTGTGTGTGTGTGTGAAAGAGAGAGAATGATGGAGGAAAAGCTAAATGTGTGCATATGCATGTTGGAGGAAGTTTGTAGGTGTACGTGAGCGCGCTGTTCTTTTCACAATGACACACAAACGCCGTCACACGCTGACAGGGAACAACATTTGATGGCATACATGGTTTGACAACTGCTCAAGGACTACGTGATGTTTTGGACCATACATCCTGTTGCGTCGGTTGTTGGTTATAATTGCTCTATAAAGAATAGAATAGAATTCCATTCAAGATTTACAAAACACAAACTATTTCATGATCTACAAAACAAGACAACGTAACAGCACAGTAGAAAGACAACACATATGATTCACGAGACATGTACAAGCAAACATAACACGACGCATGTAGCTACAGAAAGTGCGGTGCATATTGTATGGGAATGTTTCTGGATGGAAAAAGGTGCTGGAAATTGAGTGTCCGTATGGCATTGTGGGGAAGAAGAGGGAGGTAAGTGGAGATGACGGTACGAGAGTTAGTACTTGGGCATTAGAAGGGAGTTGTGATGCATCTGCAGCATGGCATAGCAAGCTCTCCATCACTAGTTGACAGAGGGGGGTAGGGACCCCTTATAGACCAGAACACCAGGTGTCCTCTCGGTACACATTTGTTTGGTATGGTTCTGCAAACAATGTCCTTTCCCCCTTTGAATAGGAAAGATGCAGCAGTAATGCACGGTAAAAAGTGTTCAAAGCCAGCATTGTTTTAAACAGGTGTCAGAAAGCACCTCGCCAGTGGCACCCATGCATCAGGGTGAGTTATGTACAGGCGCGTCTACGTGACTTTCACTGTAAGTCACTTCCAAATAAATAGTGCTGCTCTTTTATAAATGACCATTCACCTGGTGCTATACACTATACATTTTCTTCCTGTGAGTCATTGAGTCACATAAAAGAATAACCTTCAAAGGTGTATATGAGCATTTGCCAAAATCTAGCTCCATACGGGGGATATAATGCAAGTAGATCCCTCTAGATGTTTACATTACATTTTGAAGCACAAGAGGGATCTATAGGCCTTTGTTTTCCCTCCAGGCTCTTCAGTTTCCTCCTCCATAATGTATAGTGACAGAGCCTTGTTGCTAGCCTGACATTGTTGACATTGTTGTTCCGAAGGGCGTTACCAACGGGAACCAACCAAAATACCTCTGGACGCAATCGGATAGACCTACAACCAATCAGAGCAACTAGACATGTGACACATGTCTAGATGCTCTGATTGGTTGTTTATTATTTGAGCTTGAGTGTGTCTTGTTCTCCCATGAAACATTTCTGGTCAATTCAAGTTTTTGGATGTGTTCAAATTTGAAACGAGTCTAGCTGTAATTCAATGTCTTAAACACAGAAAACAATGTTTACGTTGATGTGCTTCATGCTTCCAATTCAAGTTTAAAGCTAAGCCAAGAAGTGAGAGTTGTAAAGAGAGCAGTACAGAGCAAGATTTAGCAAATCCAAAACACCCCCTCACTCCATTTCCACACCGAGTGTTGCTTTCACACACACACACACACACCTATGGTGGAGCTCTGATAACTCTGGGTGCACGCCTATGGGATTGACAGGCAAGATGGATTCCCCCAAGAAATCAGAGAAGAGATGCCCCGATTGGTCAAAAATGATCCAGCAGCGGTCTAGAATCTAAATGAGACACAGGCAGTCGCAGTTAACAAATTCATTCCTGGCTGTTATCGTTCACAATGCATACATCATTTGATGTAATCACAGGCCGTATTTAACATTGTTTGTCTATTATTCGACGTTACTTTGAAGATTTGTAGCATTGGTTACTCCTTGATTTTCCTGTACCTTGTTTGCCACTGACCTGAGAGCTGTTGTGTGTGTTCCTGGCAAAGCATGGGAAGGCGCAACAGTCGAATCTAAATGAGATGCGGGGGATAATGGATCAGACCAACTCAGAAATGAAGGGGGGGAATCAGATCGTATAATGGTTATTAAGTTAACTCAAGGAAATGTTAAGTACATGCTTGTATTGTTTTGGGAATTAAAGAGCACTTTTCATTGGCGAGCTGTATCGACATCGAGCAGGTTCAGTTTGACCCCCGCTTTCAATGTTTGGTTTGTCCTAGATTCTATAAATATTTCCAGAGTTTGTCTAGGTGGGAGAAAGACTTCTCCCATGGTAGACGCTATGACTGGGAGCTGTTCGAACGACGGCTGCTATATTTGATCCCAGTCTTTGTTTTGGATGAGACCAAATTTTAAACCACTACTTAATTTCTGCCTTTTTAATTTGTTCTTTTTATATAATTTTGAGTCAAATCAAACCAAATTAATCAACCCTACCTGTGTGTCCCCCTGCTCTGTATCGTTCAGTGCTTCACAGATGGCAATGGTGTTTCTAACAAATAATAGCTCTTAAATCGTACATACAGCACCTTTAATTAGCTGGGGGTGCCAACCTACTAGATACTCATTAGGTTCTTAATAAAAAGCCATGGAAAGAATAGACTTAACTTGGATGGATAGATCTGCACAACCGAGACTCCATTCCACAAAGGTCCTGTCACACCCATATCTAAAAGATAGGCAAGCTGAAAGTCTAATTTGCTTAATTACATTTTGCGCATGATATTCATGATATATTTGAGTACTCACTTCCAAACAGTTAAAAGCGTGTCTTGGAACACTAGCTCAACAAGGTCTAATGGCAAGCTAGAGATGCAAAAAATGTCACAACTCACACTTCAAAATTACAATAAGATCATAAAACCAACTAACATGAATGTTGTGAAGGTCCAGTGTGTAAAAGGTAGTGGCATCTGGCGGTGAGGTTGGGTTGCGACCAACTGAAATCCCCCACCTTACCACTACCTTTCCAACGACTGCAGTGGCCTGCACTGGCCTGTATTGTAAGGTGCCAGCAGGTACTTCCACGGTGATGTCATTGTCTACGGCTACCTCGGGTAGCCAGGTGTCAAGTGGCGAGGGTCCTTGATACATTCATGAATTGTATGGATGGATGTAGAGCGCCATTCATCTGAATCGAGCCAAGGTCGTTTTCTGACGGCATTAGCCTGGGAATTACTCAGTTCAACCAATCGCAATCCTGATCGTTGTCACAGTCACCATTCACACTGAACCTGTTGTAGGACAAGGTTGAGGCACCAGCGCATTTACGTTTCTCAACTCCCAAAATAGAATAATTGGATCATCTCAAATTATAATGTTGCGCTCGGCTCGGCATGCGCTCCTGTTTGTTCAGTGTCCTCAACCTGGCAACCCGCGTGAGCTTCAGGACTGAGGAGGAGTGCAGGAACAACCCTATCCAATATTGTGCAGCAATATTGGATAGTATTAATAATATTGTATTAATATTGTATTATATTATAGTATTAATAATATATAGCATTGGATAATATTGGACATTTACGTATTGTACTTCCCTTAAATCGTTTAGGAAAGATGTTGACTGGAACAGTGTTAACTCACCTTTGTGAAAGATGGTTCTGGCGCTGGTAAGATGGTGTTGGTGCAGTCAGAGAAACCTGATTCAACAGTCAAACCATGAAGTGCTTGAGTTTATCCCCCTGTACTTTATTTGCTGTTGTTGCCATGCTTGTATTGAATCTTCCCCATGCATTATTTGTAAACTACACAAGATGTATGAACTGTAAACGTGTAGGGTTAAGCTGCAGCCAACAGCTGAAACAAATGCAAAAAGACTTCAACCAGCTGATAAAGGAATGAAGAATGGGTTACCCGCTGTGAGGTTCCTTGTGGAAGCTACCTTGCTGGTGGTCTCATTTGTTGTTCAGTAAAGCACTCAAAAATACACACAAGAAACAGCATTTCATATTCAAACAAAAATGTGGTGAACGTGTGAAAAATGCATGAGCTAGAAAACACATTTATTGGTCACTACACGCATGTTCTTTTTTAATCTTTTTTTGTTATTTGTAATTATTGTAAATTACTACGGCATGAAATAAATTATTCCCATTCAGCATGCCACTGTAATCAAAATGTTATACATATATATATATATATATATATATAGATAGATAATTAAATCCAATTATATAATTATTTAACATTGTAGGCTTCCGCTTCTTTTGTGTTGTCTTATGTCATTAGGACTCGCTCCAATCATCCAAGCGGAGATTATCGTATTTCACAAAACAATAAAACCTCACAGGAGCATTGCTATAGAGTGGCGGTGGCCATTGCTGAATACATGCGTGACCGGGCACATTGAAGAGATTAGGGAAATATGTGCATCACTAATGCTTACAATGCAATGTGTTACCGGGTTGCTTGTGACACTAAGACACAGACAAGTCAATGAACGGGATGTGAATTTGAATATCCCCAAAATGGGATTTATTCAAATGTCCCAGTTATCACAAACAAATGTGCTTTTTAATGCTGCAATCAGCAATTTGCACTTTCCCCACTTTGTTGTGTTTCTCTCTCTCTCTCTCTCTCTCTCTCTCTCTCTCTCTCTCTCTCTCTCTCTCTCTCTCTCTCTCTCTCTCTCTCTCTCTCTCTCTCTCTCTCTCTCTCTCTCTCTCTCTCTCTCTCTCTCTCTCTCTCTCTCTCTCTCTCTCTCTCTCTCTCTCTCTCTCTCTCTCTCTCTCTCTCTCTCTCTCTCTCTCTGAGGTGTGTGTGGATATGTGGAGCTCCGTCTGGCCAGTGGTTGGTGTTGATGTCCACGTCAGAGAGAGGGTCAAGCTTCTTGGACACATTTCATATATAACATTGCTTATACACAATGACGGTACTATCTTTAAAGAATGTTTGCCATGGGTCATAACCATGAGGATCAAACGTCCGATGCGATGTAAACAAATCCTACAAACTACACAGGCTAGTGCACTGCGTGTTCACCCACCCACACAAGCAGACAATCTCTCACACACACATACACATTTATATGTTTATGTATATATATAGATATGTATACATATATATGCACACACAAGTTCTACAGCGACAAAAACACACTAGCACATACTGCCATTCTCCCACACAAAAACATATGCTCACACACACACACACACACACACACACACACACACACACACACACACACACACACACAATATAATACATACCTATACACAATGTTAAAGAAAAGAGTCAGAACCCTGAGCGTGGAATCAAAGTGAAGCCAGGAATCAAACCCATGCCTCCATAGAGTCGTGAGGCAACAGCACGACCCACTGTGCAACCGTGCTGTGCCTCTAGCGCCTTCCATCATTGCGTTTTGCTTCCATTGCTCTGCAATAGCCCTTTCAATGGGGAAGTCATAGATGGGGGGTTTTCGAGGACAAAGGGGCATACACAGGCAACAGAGCAGACGAGGGCTATTTAGACTGGGGCCGAGAGAGATGCAGGACCACGAGCAGGAATTAAAAAGCAACCGGAGAGAACAAAGAGAAAGATGAACACGGAGAAAGAGGGGCCAGGGAGACAGGAGTGAGAGAGTTAGTAAAGCAAATTGGACAGGGGAGAAGAAGGAAAGGTAGACAGATACAAGAAGGGAGGGGGGAGGGCAGAACAGCTGAGCGAGAATACAAATATATAGAGCAAGAAAGAGAGAGGAGGGATGTGTGACACAGAGACAGAGAGCGAGCGAGAGCAAGAGAGCGAGCGAGAGAGCGAGAGAGCGAGAGAGAGAGAGAGAGAGAGAGAGAGAGAGAGAGCGAGAGAGAGAGAGAGAGAGAGACAGGCAGGAGCTAAGGGCACTAATGAGATGGTGTGCATCCCCAGAATGTCCCTGACACTGCAGACTGGAACTGTGATAAGGACCAGCTGGCTTGACTACTGTGTGTGCGTGAGTGAGTGTTGGCCTAAAGCCTGTGGTACATGTGTTAAGAATAGTATAATAATGTCAGGTTAAATATACTTGTGAGCAAAGGTATGTGATTCAGATACATTTTTGGAATAGTGCACTAATGTCAGGAAAAGCCATGAATACATAAATATAATGTCTGGCAATACACCACCATCATGCTTAAAAATACAAACTTTATAAATAGGGTAGAGAGATTCAGGGGAAAATAAGTAAGAGAAATATGAGGGACTGCCATATATATATAGACCTCAGGGCATACCTAGCATTTTTTTACTGCTTTGCAAAAATAATGGTCACAGCTGGTGGGAATTGCATTATAAGTTGTGGCTATGAAATCTAGATACTAGGTGAGTTCCTGTATCTTTTCTTCCGGATGAGGAATCATTTTAAATATGCCTGCAGAAACATAACTGTCCTTAAGTAGGTTAGCATTTGTCTACGACTGTGAAACTTGAAGGAAGCGAACAAAAGAAAGTGGGAGTAATTGGAGAGTAAAGTTGTCCTTTTCAAATACAATACAATAAAAAAGAAATACATTCTGGATGGATGTGTCGAAGCTTTAAAAAATACTTTATTTATTAAAATGTTTCACACACTGAAAACCCATCTTATCATGCCATGTGCATCCATGGAGCAACTGATGTTGCACTTATGTTAGAGCGCTAATGTTAAAGCGCTAATGTTAGAACACTAATCTTAGAACACTAATGTTAGAACACGTTAGAACACTTCTAACCCATTACAACTCTCCTCCGTTTGTCATTTGCAGAGGCAATGTCCCTGCCTTACTGGTCCAATTGGACAATTTATGATAAACATTAGGCAGGCTATATTACATTGCGTTGAATGTCATATCTGACCCTGAAGCTAGAAGTCTGAGGCCTCTGGATTAGACCACTAGTTGTATTTATCATAAAGGAAATATAGAAAGAGTAACTGCCTTTTTTCCACCAAAAACTTTCTTGGCAACCATCATGAAATAAATTATGCATATTTTCAGGTCATGCTTTGTGATGTGATTATGTGATGTCGAATTGTCATTTTAGTCCTTACATTGCAATAATGGGAGGACTCATTGTTTCCCAACTCATTCCAAATTATTTTGACACGGCTGTTGTATTCGCTGACTAAGATCTACGACATACAATTAGCAATTACTAGCTGATGTGTGTGAAACAATGCCTCATACTTCCAAGTGGGAATATTGATGTAGCGACGTCACTATAGCGTTCACATGAAGAACACAGACTTGAAACTAGCGAACACATTAGCATTCTCAAGATCCATAATTGAAGTGTCGAGCGCCTTTTCTTCTATGCCTGCAGTGGCGAGGAAGATGGATCAGAAAGCGTTAACCCGACCCAATAACTGCAGACGGTGATCATCCAGCGGTGTATAATGCAACCAAAAGGCTACTGCCCTTGTGCTCTGTTGAGCCGATTCATCTACTATTAAGACTTGACTATATAGGCTAATTAATCATAAATCTGGAAGTATCGCTGCTCTTGTAGACTGTGATTATTTCTTTGCATGAAACCTAACATTGACGCTTCAGCTACCTTCCCCTTCTTTGAACCTTAAGAATCAATGGGAAATTATTATACGGTGGTCCTTATTGGATGCAGCAACCTTGAATGTCAACTGAACGATAAAGTTGTAAGGTATGCACAGCTGCAGAAGGCCTGTTGCCAAATGGAGCCTGTTAGAGTGGTCTGCAGCAACTCTAACAGGCCTTCTGCATATCTTAGTTAAGGATGTGCGATAGGGTGGCGTATATAGTCCATCTAATCAGATTTGATATTCATGCCAATGAGAGTCTTTGCTGAGGGTCGAAAGCTATGTTTTCAAAATGATGTGCGGTGAACACATTGCAGTTTCAGAATCGATACTTCAGAGGATCGAGTCGCAGAAAATCAGGGGTGATTTTAGAAAAGCAAACTGGAACAAAAGCAGGTTCCTCCGTGCACTCAATTGATCCGTGTAAGAAACTCCTCCTTTACAGGAATATCAACTTTACAGCGACAATACGTCTCTAAAGCGACGTAACCTGATGATGAAGCTCAAGAGATGTCCGAGGGTGTAAGAAATGTCCACCATGTCCCCCAATTAATATACAAATTCATTGATACAATGGAAGGTCACACAGAGCGATGTGTTACTTTATGCCCAAGGCTCGTAAGCCTACCATATGAAATTATGCAAAACGCAGGACTAAGACTACAGTTAGGTTTATGTTAGCGATGCAAAAATCTAGTTCAAGTAAGGCCAGAGAGTCCTGAAAGGCCCACAAGCTGATTAATTATTGTTCGGCCACATTAAAATCACATTGATTCATCTTTGTAATTACCCAACAACTAAGGTCGGTGATCTTCTAGCTTACGTGTCACTGCTCTGCTACTTTATAAATAGGACAACCACTTTCCCAACATAAATCACAGGCATGGGGAATAACAAACATGTAAATGATGATGCAACATTTCCAATAAATCAACAAAATACATTTCAAAAGTGAAGGGAGGAGTTTTCTTCAGCATATTGTTAAAATATGCAGATCAATAGTGAATTAATGTGACGAGTAAAACCTTTTTAAAAGACTATGATCTGAAGCAGGCTAATCAAGAGCAGTGTTCAGGAGAAAAAGGCAGCAGCAAAAGGGAACGGGTTTGAACAAACAATGAACATCACTGAGCATGGCAAAAGCCCCAGTCAGAGGATGATAGTGGCCAACCATGCCAGCGCTGTGACTTGTGCCAATGTTCTTCATTACAAGAGAGCTCTTGGTGCAGTTGTGTAGCCAGGGCCAAGCATTACGATGTTCCCGGTAGCACACACGTTTCAATGTTACACAGGGCTAGCTGGACAATAGAGGCTATTTGGTGGGCTGGCAGGGGGAGCTACTTTGACAGTGGTGAAAATGTACTTCTGCACACTGGTGATGTGGTCACTTTGACAACGACGTTGACCCGTTTCCAATGAGAGACGAAGAGGCAGAATGTTTTGTCCAAATAGATACGCCACGTGACCAAGTGTTGAAGAGAGCCAGCAGGGTTGCTATCTGGGGCTGACGGCATGACAGCTTTCCTTCCACTAGCGTTCCTGAAGTTCCCTACCTGCTGACAATGAAGAACTGAATACCAAGACAAAAGGGCAGGCCTGTGAGAGCGATCCTCGACCCCGTTAGACGGCGCCGATGTCAACCATGCTTGGTGAAGCATGGTCAACATGGTCATGGCCAACATTCCCGGTGGGGAATGTTGGCGCAGAGTATGTTGGAGTTCACTGCAGGGTAAGACGTAAGCTAATGGGGAAATAACTGCCAGATTGTGTCATGGTTTGGAAGGATTGATCCATTATGGCATAACCTGCCGCAAGAAGTGACTGGCACCTCTGGAGTAATGATAACCCAAAACAGGGCGTTTCCGGGAAGCAGTATCAAGCTGTTCTAGGATTAAAATGAATATAAACTTCCTACAAACTTCTGCAGCATATCACATCAAAATATGCGCCATGCAATCAATGTCCTATATTGCATGTCCAATATATACATAAAATACAAGAGACTAGACAGATAATTGTAATGATGTACAATTGTAATGATGACATTCTAAGACAAATTCTCTCTATGCTCAATCAGCAAAACGTTTGACTATTTTAGACTGCTCCTGATTGGAGCCTACCTGAGCACCATGTGACCCACGGCAAGAGTAAAAGTTCACAAGTGAGGGGACACTTGAAATGTGTACCGTGCCCAGAATGACGACTAAATGGTGAAGGGAAAAGACAAGGCGGCTCAGAGCTTAGTTAGCCAAGGCTTGGGAAGCCGAGGCATCGCTTTGTGTTGTGCAGCACTTACTCGCCAAGTGCAACACGTCTCCAAACATGCGCAGCACACGGAAGCAGGCCCTGTCACCCGGAGAGCTGAGAGTTACTGATGGGCAACGAGCTCCGGTTCTTGGTGCTTTAAGCAGACTTTCCTCCACACCGGAATGGATGCCAGCATGGTGTGTGTGTACCCAGTTAGCAAACTCCAAACAAACAAACGTAAAGCAGATAGTCAACACCTCCAGTTCTCCAGTGCTATTCTTTTCTTTTCTGGCACCTACTTCTAGCATATTACATAGTATACACTTATAAACTAAATATGGTGTTTTTTTTCTAGCTGGACGCTATCCATTCTGTTTTAGTCAGCTCTTTTCTATGTCTTGTCATTTCCTTTGTGCTGTGTGGTGTATGGTGGCATCCAGAGACTAAGACACAGTCCAAGACACCCTAGTGTGCATCAGGTCAGCGGTATATCTTACAGTGGGCGTTTCTTAGGTTTCAGAGAGACTGCCACACTGTTTAACCGTGCTAATTCAGCCGAAAGTGTCAGTGGGTTCAGATTTGTTTTTGAGCCACTTTAAACAGATTGACTGACGAATGAAAATGTACATACATTTCCCTAGCCCACTAAAATATTTTAATAAACAGCTCAACCGCAAACAAGTTCAAACAATTATTTTTGTCGGGGGAAAAAGAGGCAGAAATAGAGAAGCAGAAATAGAAAAAAATTTAATGAAATGGAAACAAACTGTGTCCTTGGGCAGACGGTTTGATCTAATTGCTTGAGACTACAGTCTTACTTAACACACCCAGTTTGACCGTCCGATGAATAACTAATTTGAGAAATACATCAAATGTTTTAGATCAGGGCAACCATGTAGATAATTGGCAACAGGGCAGGTTATTACTGATTCACCCATGGCAGTCTTCCTTCCTGCTTTCAATTCTGAACTTTAATTCAACTTCGTGCAACGCCATGGCAACCAGCGACGAACAAGTGTGAAACTTGACAGTTTAGAGATAAAGATAGCCTGTTCAATTTACATTTGAAATTCAAATATTCTTACATTAACAAAAAGTGCATTTGAATATGTGTAATAAACCAAGCTAGAGACTTAAGACTTAATAAACCAAGCTGGAGACTTGAGACTCTGAGTCGAGTCAGGACGAAGCAGGGCTTGACTTGGATGTGAGACTTGACTTACTCCAGACTTTGAGACTTGCTTGTTGAATTGTTATTATAAAAAAACGATCTAACTTTTAAAAATATCCCTGCTTTGCACTGTTCTGACGACGCTGCCTAACCGGACTGGGATAAAGCAGAATACTCGATGTACCGAGCTAAAGTAGGCCTTCTGGTGACTCTATGTACCGAGCTAAAGTAGGCCTCCTGGTGACTCTATGTACTGAACTAAAGTAGACCTACTGGTGACTCTATGTACCGAGCTAAAGTAGGCCTCCTGGTGACTCTATGTACTGAACTAAAGTAGGCCTCCTGGTGACTCTATGTACCGAGCTAAAGTAGACCTACTGGTGACTCTATGTACCGAGCTAAAGTAGGCCTCCTGGTGACTCTATGTACCGAGCTAAAGTAGGCCTCCTGGTGACTCTATGTACCGAGCTAAAGTAGGCCTCCTGGTGACTCCATGTACCGAGCTAAAGTAGGCCTCCTGGTGACTCCATGTACCGAGCTAAAGTAGGCCTCCTGGTGACTCTATGTACCGAGCTAAAGTAGGCCTCCTGGTGACTCTATGTACCGAGCTAAAGTAGGCCTCCTGGTGACTCCATGTACCGAGCTAAAGTAGGCCTCCTGGTGACTCTATGTACCGAGCTAAAGTAGACCTACTGGTGACTCGATGTACCGAGCTAAAGTAGACCTACTGGTGACTCTATGTACCGAGCTAAAGTAGGCCTCCTGGTGACTCTATGTACCGAGCTAAAGTAGGCCTCCTGGTGACTCGATGTCCCGAGCTAAAGTAGACCTACTGGTGACTCGATGTACCGAGCTAAAGTAGACCTACTGGTGACTCTATGTACCGAGCTAAAGTAGCCCTCCTGGTGACTCGATGTCCCGAGCTAAATCCACTGCAAACAGAAGTGCACCGACAGACCACTTGTGTACCTCACACGCTGCCGTAGTTGAATCAATGACATGATACACTCGTACACTCATCACTGGTATCCTAAGAATAAAACAGACTTTAACCAGCGCTGGAATCTGTAGTTCAGTGAAAATCCATGAGTTAGGACGGCCATTGGAAATCAATCTTACAAACATGTCAGTGTTCCCATTGAACCATTGGTCCATGTGCCTTGAGCGGTCGGTTCGCGCCTCATTGCCTCGTCACATTACACTATGGACAGAGAGCAGCAACAACATCAGCACCACAGTACAACAATGCAAGGACATTACCCGGAAACCACGGCACAGGAACCATTTGATAAACGTGCCTTTTATTTAAGTTACAGAAATGCCATTAGACGTGTGAAAGTTGATCCTATGGTTAAATGCTCAAAATGACCTCTACAGTTAGCCCTGCCTCTTTAATAACCTCCCTGAGATCACCCTGGCAGGCTTGGCACCACAGGGTCCTGTTCCACCCTTCACCCTGACCTTCTAGTGACGTCTCGTATGATGCATGATTCAAGTCTTTTTAACTATCGTTATCACCCCCCCCCCCCCCCCCCCCCCAATTATAAAAAAGACCAATACGATTAAAGCTTGAGATTAAAGAGACATCATTTTGGGATGTCTCAATGTAGAAATCTCCCATCAGAAGGACATGCTTCATCCCCTGATAGGGCCAGGGAGCTGCTCATACCCATTCCACCACTGTAGTACTGCGTAGCTCATGCTCCACAGTAAGCCCGTTCAGAGACAGAGATGGTCATCGACTTTAAAGAAAAATGGAACCAGCGTGCCTGACGTCACCCGTTGGTTCCCCCGCCGTTACGGGGGTGTGGATTGGCCGTCTGCAGAGCTCACCGTTCTTCGCAACCAGCAACAGAAACAATCCATATTTGGAACATCGAGGGCGGGACTTCAATGGCCGCCTCGCAATAGCCTATGTCCAAAACGTATTCACAGTGAATGCCTAATAGCTTTTTAATGAAATACAACCGAAACAAACAGGACCTCCCAAAATACATAGCGTGGAGATGAACTGGCCACTGAGGTCCTAAACTGAACAAATAAAACAGTTATATATATTTTTTTAATATGAGACATTAAACTTTAATGAACTAATTCGCATTAACTTGCAGGTGGAATGGCGGCAGGTCATTCTGCATCCACAGATCCTCCTGAAAGCCGTTAGAGGAACGGGAACGCTAGTCTCTTTCACACAAACACATGAGGTTTCACAAACAGGTGGTCAAAGCCGCCGCT